>NQII01001013.1:4739-85126 GCA_002778355.1 Clitarchus hookeri
GGCAACTGGGCAGGCGCTTCGATAAGCGGAGCTGGTGGTCGTGGTGGGAGGTCCTGCACAAGAAATGCAGGTTTCAGTCTGTTAATGGAAATAGTCTGTTCGCCCTGTTGAGTCGCGAGAGTGCACTGCTTGTCCGTCCGTGACACGACGCGAAAAGGACCATCATAGCATAGACTGGCTGGAGAGGCTTACATATGGCATTATGGCGGACAAATACAAATGGTGATGCCATAAGTGCACAAAGATCTGGTTAGGTGAGTGATGTTCTGGCNAAGTGCACAAAGATCTGGTTAGGTGAGTGATGTTCTGGCAGAACTGGTTGGAGTGACCTTTTGTATTCCTTGAGATTGAACAAAAATGTGGGAACATCCAGTTGTGTCTGTTTTGCCGAGTAAGTCAGCGGGAAGATGGATGGGCTCACCTAACGTAATTTCTGCTGGAGTACTGTCATTCTGAGGGATGATATATGAGAACTAAGGGGAGTTTGGGTACCCAATCTCCTGTCAGGTGAGCCTTCAAAGCAGAATTAAGTTGTCTGTGCCATCGTTTCACCTTGCCGTTAGCTGCTGGGTGGTATGCCGTTGTCTTGATGTGATGGATGCCCAGTATCCTGCTGAGATGTGTGAACAATTCACAGTCAACTCAGCAAACCCTTATCTGCACCTCCTCCATGATTCCACAGCTTCTGCATGGGGAAGGAAACTCAACAGCGCTGCTTGCTTGCTTCGTGCTGCTGAAAAAGTTTANGCAGAACTGGTTGGAGTGACCTTTTGTATTCCTTGAGATTGAACAAAAATGTGGGAACATCCAGTTGTGTCTGTTTCGCCGAGGAAGTCAGCGGGAAGATGGATGGGCTCACCTAACGTTATTTCTGCTGGAGTACTGTCTTTCTGAGGGATGACATATGAGAACTAAGGGGAGTTTGTGTACCCAATCTCCTGTCAGGTGAGCCTTCAAAGCAGACTTAAGTTGTCTGTGCCATCGTTTGACCTTGCCGTTAGCCGCTGGGTGGTATGCCGTTGTCTTGATGTGATGGATGCCCAGTATCCTGCTGAGATGTGTGAACAATTCACATTCCAACTCAGCAACCCCTGTCAGTCGTGATAAAGCAAGGGATGCCAAAATGTACTATTCAAGTCGACATGAAGGTCTCAGCTATGGTTTATGCACTTATATCACTGACGGGAGCAGCTTCTGGCCAATGAGAAAACCTGTCTATAATTGTGACCAAATAACGATGTCCTTTTGAGTAGGGCAGAGGGCCAACAACATCAATGTTGATATGACAGAAGCAGTGATTGACCGGTTCATAACTACCGACTGCTCTCGTAGGTTGTCTCCACACGTTGGCATGGGATTCATGACTTCACCCATAACCCAACGTCTTGCTTCAGTGATGGCCACACTAAACGTTTTTGTACAAGTTTGATGGAGCCTGTGATGCCTGGGTGAGCTAGGTTGTGGGCCGTGCTCTCGGCCACTAGTACTGGCCAAGTTTTCATACATTTTGCCAAATATTTTATTTAATTAAAGTTTTAAATATGAAGTATTATTGACTCAGAATTGATGCTATTTTCCTTTAATAATACAATGTTACTTGGTTAGAGCTCAATTTTGTTGCCAGAGATAATTATTTGCAGGTTTTTATCATCGTGCACACCTCCTCAGTACTCTACTGCGGCTGAGCATGACTGCCGCCCTTCCAACAAGTCCCTCGCGCTGGCCGGAGCTGCAGAGAGACACGGGAATCTCGCCCTTATCGGCACCTCCTCCGTGCTTCCACAGCTTCTGCACGGGGAAGGAAACTCAACAGCGCTGCTTGCTTCGCGCTGCTGAAAAGCATTAAAACTAAACTCATCATCACTCCAAAACTACCTACTCAAATAATTTCAACATTTTACTCGCAAACCACTTGTATTTTCTAACTATGACTCAGTAAATATATTTTCAACGTAAAAAATGGTAAAATAATGGTCTGTTTTGATTATTTTTCTGGACGTGCACATGAAATAAAGTAGCGACTCAAAGACTTTTTGTTTTAAGAGATAGATGGGTGATAGGCGTGTAAAATGAAAACTAAACACCAAAGTTTATTTATATTGTCTCTCAAACTATTACCTCTCGTGATTTCCTTGTTACCGTGTGTAGAACTTGAAAAAAATTTTGACAGTTTATGAGAGCGGCAACTACGAACTTTCTGCTTTCTTCATTACAATTCTCTAATACTTTACCTGCATAAAGTTAAAATAATAATGCTCTTTATTAGTGTACAGATGTTTTCTCTTTAGGAAATATTATTAAGATCAAGAATCACAAAGAAGACAGAGTAAGTATATTTCGTTACGGAAATACACAAAACACAAGTTACTTTCAATTCAAAATTGCACTTTCCTCACCCTAACAAGTTTACAATTCACAGTTTAGAAAGTTCGGGTATGTCATAGTTTGCGAACATTGTTGTCATTTTACAAACAGTCATACTATGCATGCACTTATTCCTTATTAATTCTTGCACACAAAATATAGTTAACGGAATTGTTTTCTAGATTTTAAACTTTTTAATCCATCACTGATTTCAACAACAATGTTATCCGTTTGTGTTTGATAAGTGATGAAATAATTACATATACTATGTTTTTGCATCTGTCCATGACTTTGATCCATTCAGACCCGACATCCACAATTGTTTATATAATGAACAGGAGAGTAATTTTTGGCCGACGCTGTACACTGACGAGGCTCAGTGTTCAAGGATCATCTGTGTACATCAATGATTCATAAATCGTGCAATATGCTACTAGATTGTAATGCTTCATATTGTTATAGTCGAAGAAGCGGACATGTTCATTGGTTGTGAAAACTAAACAAGTGCTGTGTAGACTACAGCATTGATTAGATATATTTTGTTTGTAACTCCTGAAACCATTAATTTATCTAGTAGGTCTTAAAAGTTTCCCTTTCTGATACATAAACTGAAAAACACTCTTAATTTTATTGTACAACTGCAACAAATCCGGGAACCGCACGGTAAACCACTCGCCTCCCAAGGTGAACTTGGTTTAATCCCTGGCCTGTTCATTCCGGTTTTCCACAAGTGGGAATCGTGCCTGACAATGCTGCTGGTGTGCGGGTTTTTTCGGGGATCTCTCGTTTCCTCACCCTTTCATTCCGGCGCTGCTTCATACTCACCTCACTTCACCCTCATTGGCTCTCAAGACCTCGATGTTAAGAGTCTTCACTCGCTCACCCAACAAATCCAGCATGCATTGATATTGCTACCAGACCTAGTTCAGAAATATCAAACTCAAATTGTAGTGTATGTTCTAGAATAAAACTAATGTCTATAATTAGTGGAACTCTTGTTCAGTATTTAATTGTTGGTACAGTGCTTATAGTTTTATATTAACTAAAAATTAATCATTTTGTTTCAGCGGGTTTTGCATGTCTCCCCTTTCTGTGGTTTGTGAACACTTTGTGGTTCTTCCCTGAGGTATTCAGAAAACCATCATATGAAGAACAAAGTATGATAAAAAAATGTGAGTAGCACTTCTTAATGCATTTAAGTTTTAAGCACAAATTATGTAAAATTAAATATTTAACTGGAACCAATTTAACGAGTTTCCTAACCGTATACTGAGTTTTTAGTATTTTTTAAATGTTATTTACGCATATATCTGTAGGGTAAATAATACTTCTGTTCAAGATATTTATTTTGTAACCATTAACTTAATTCTGAAATTATTTAATTGAATCTGTTCACATAAGTAAGTTTGTTGCAAGTTACTGAATTTTTGTGTATTGTGTTGTAAAGTGGACATATAATATTTTTTATGCGAATTATGAGATATTCTTTGCAAAGTGTTATAGCGCGTCAGTAAGGACTTGTGGTAACCTTAAGGATGTTGGTCATTAAAAAACTTGTTATTTTGTATTTTTATCACATACTGTTAAACTTTTAGACATTATCAGCTGTTACTCTTTCCTTGCAAGAAAAATTGTTTTGAGCACACAGTTTTCTCATAAATACATGTGAAAATCACAATTTCACTGTTTTAGAAATGTAAAAATAATGAAAACTGACTTATTCAGAGAAATGAGGTAATTCACACTGAAAGAAGATGCCAAAAGCTACTTAAAGACATCTGTAAAATCGTACAAGGAAATGTTTTTGCAATTTAAAAAAATTGCTAAAAATTCAAAAATTCTTTTTCTTTTTAAATTTGTGGCTGCCTTTGAATTTTTGTACAATAACTTTTGCTAAGCATAGCGTCAAATGAATTAAGACAAGACCTTTCAGTTGCCCTTATTAAATTTTCCGCAAATAATTTGGTTTATTTTATTTGTACATTGCAAGAACAGTAAAATTCTGACTTCTACTTGTAATTTTACGAAGACCATGCAGTCTAAAAAAAATTTATGTTAGAAAAAATGTGCAACATATAATGTCTACGAGTTGAACTGTATGTGGTACAAACATAAAATCAAAAACGTTTTCTTGCCTAACGCCCTCAATTGTTACTCAATATAATACATAAAAACTATGAAGTCACAGCAGGACCAGGCAAGAACGCTGTATTTTGACCATTCAAAATATAATATTGTCATTTAGTCCTAACATATTTTAAAAAAACATTTTATTTGTGCAATATTGGTGAAATAATTGCCCATTACCATACTATAGGTTTAGTATAACTTTAAAGATAACACTGTTACTAATCATTTTTAAGCCTGCCACAAATAGTAGGTTAAATAAAAAAAATTCTCTACAACAAACAAAAATTTTACCTTGCAAAAAAAATTTACAAATGTCACTTTCCAACACTTTAAAATGTAATGTCCAAATAAAATTAAAAAGCATAATCATAATAATATTTATTTGCCATTAAAAAATATACATAGCAATACGCTTTGTCATATTGGTCATCAAATAAAACTACTTTTGTTTCACCATTAAGCCAGTTAGTTTCCTTATTCTTCAAATTCAAAATTATAAATTCTTTTGTATATCGTGGTAGTTTATTAAAAACTTAAGTTATGGCATATTCAAAATTAGAAACTTATATACATAATAAATAATACCAGTTTCTTAATTAAATGTAATTAGTAAAGCAAAATCCTCCCTCGAGGACAGATGGCAGGGAGCAAGCGGAGGGGCGAGAGCCTCCCTCGCATTCTGGACCACACGTGTGCAGCCGGAAATGGCTAGCGGCTCCCTTCAGCATTACCAGTTGTGTGATACACGATAGACTCTTATAATGAATACACTTGATACAACATGGAAAGTAATGCAATATTCTGACAGGTGGCAAGATGAAGATAAATTAAACAACAAGCACTTACAATGAACATTACCAACTAAGGTGCCTGCCTAATACAATGTAGGGTAATAAGAACTATTACAGGGGCTTACGTATTTAATGGAACAGCGTTCATGAATAATGGCCAATCAGATGACAGCCTTAATATTAATACATTTTTGCTCTATTTACCTTGCATTTTTTTCTGTTTGTAATAAACATGACCACAAGACATGTACGGGGCTGCTACGTGCATAATTAAAGCATAATCATGATTTCAAAATTTTCAAACAACCTGTAAATTCTTGTAATAAGGATCGTATGTTATAAGACACTTATGAAAACTAACCAGGTAAACCTGATCTGGTTAAAAGTTTAACGCTGCTCGTACGAAAACTTGGTCGAGTAAAGTTTACCTGTGCTCGAAAACACTTTTGAGTTAACTCAATCAACTCTTGAGTTGACCCTGCTAGACCTTAGGGTGAACTACCGCCAGCAGATGGCAAACGTAACATAGTGCAAAAATAAGTAAAACACAAAAGTGCTCCTTGACCGTAGTGTGCGCACACTAGAAATTATGTCAGAAAACGTATTTTAGTTTTATGACNGAGATAGATGGGTAATAGGCGTATAAAATGAAAACTAAACACCAAAGTTTATTTATATTGTCTCTCAAACTATTAACTCTCGTGATTTCCTTGTTACCGTGTGTAGAACTTGAAAAAAATTTTGACCGTTTATGAGAGCGGCAACTACGAACTTTCTGCTTTCTTCATTACAATTCTCTAATACTTTACCTGCATAAAGTTCAAATAATAATGCTCTTTATTAGTGTACAGATGCTTTCTCTTTAGGAAATATTATTAAGATCAAGAATCACAAAGAAGACAGAGTAAGTATATTTCGTTACGGAAATACACAAAACACAAGTTACTTTCAATTCAAAATTGCACTTTCCTCACCCAAACAAATTCACAGTTTAGAAAGTTTGGGTGTGTCATAGTTTGCGAACATTGTTGTCATTTTACAAACATTCATACTATATGTGCACTTATTCCTCATTAATTCTCGCACACAAAATATAGTTAATGGAGATGTTTTCTAGATTTTAAACTTTTTAATCCATCACTGATTTTAACAACAATGTTATCCATTTGCGTTTGATGAGTGATGAAATAATTACATGTACTATGTTTTTGCATCTGTCCATGACTGATCCATTCAGACCCGACGTCCACAATTGTTTATATAATGAACAGGAGAGTAATTTTTGGCCAGCACTGTGCACTGACGAGGCTCAGTGTTCAAGGATCATCTGTGTGAATCAATGATTCGTAAATCGTGCAGCATGCTACTAGGTTGTAATGCTTCATATTGTTATAGTCGAAGAAGCTGACAAGTTCATTCATTGGTTGTGAAAACTAAACAAGTGCTGCGTAGACTACTGCATTCATTAGATATATTTTGTTTGTAACTCCTGAAACCATTAATTTATGTAGGTCTTAAAAGTTTCACTTTCTGATACATAAAGTGAAAAACACTTCTTAATTTTCTTGTACAACTGCAACAAATCCGGGAACCGCACGGTAGACCGCTCGCCTCCCAAGGCGAACCGGGTTCAATCCCTGGCATGTTCATTCCGGTTTTCCACAAGTGGGAATCGTGCCGGACGATGCTGCTGGTCTGCGGGTTTTCTTGGGGATCTCCCGTTTCCTCGCCCTTTCATTCCGCGCTGCTTCATACTCACCTCACTTCACCCTCATTGGCTCTCAAGACCTCGATGTTAAGAGCCATCCAAATCTCTTCACTCGCTCACCCAACAAATCCAGCATGTATTGATATCTCTACCAGACCTAGTTCAGAAATATCAAACCCAAATTTTAGCGTATGTTCTAGAATAAAACTAATGTCTATAATTTGTGGAACTCTTGTTCAGTATTTAATTATTGGTACAGTGCTTGTAGTTTTATATTATGTACTTTGTAAAAAATATTCAGTGGAAAGTAGCTTTTGTTAAACCACTAGTTTACTTGTAGAATAATAGTAGTATAGAGTTAGTAACCTTAAAAGATACAAATTATAATTAACAAATGCATAGAATTACATAACTGCCAGCAAATTAATTATTCATTGAACACTGCTGCTAGATGTCTTGATAAAAGGCCAAAGAGTATTGCCAAGGTTACAAGAAAAAGACATTTTTCCATAGCTCTTAGTCATGTTAATTAATAATAATGCCCGAATTCTAGTTTGCATTTCAAATTCACTTATTCCCATCGCATATAATTTAATGAACTTCTATTATCTTGCATACTCTCGCATCTTTGGGAGAAAAACAGTTTGGCATGGGTTCTGATCATTTTCAGTTTTACTACATCTTCAATGTGTTAAACGAGTTTTGAATTTGGTGGCAGATTATGGAAATTGCCCTTATCAGTGCTGACACATACATACTGTTCCAAATATGTTTTCCAGTGTTCTAGGGTAGTTTTTTTATTATTATTATTAGAATAATAACTTTGAATAGTAATACCGGTTATAAGATCAGACATATTGTATTTGTGAAGGTAAAACTATTAGACGTACCATGCTGGAAAATAAATATTGAAGTCAGGGAGGGGGGAGGGTGTTGATGCTGGATACCTCCGTATCATGGGGCTTGTTCCAACTGCTGGCCGCCGCTGGGCTATTCCATTGTGTGATGATTAATGTTTTGAATACTAGTAAGTAAATTTGAATGTGCATTGGAAAACTAAAGATTAGTAATTTTGTTTCAGCGGGTTTTGCATGTCTCCCCTTTCTGTGGTTTGTGAACACTTTGTGGTTCTTCCCAGAGGTATTCAGAAAACCATCATATGAAGAACAAAGTATGATAAAAAAATGTGAGTAGCACTTCTTAATGCATTTAAGTTTTAAGCACAAATTATGTAAAATTAAATATTTAACTGGAACCTATTTAATGAGTTTCCTAACCGTATACTGAGTTTTTAGTACTTTAAAAATGTTATTTATGCATACATCTGTAGGGTAAATAATACTTCTGTTCAAGATATTTATTTTGTAACCATTAACTTAATTATGAAATTATTTAATTCAGTCTGTTCACATAAGTAAGTTTGTTGCAAGTTACTGAATTTTTGTGTAATGTGTTGTAAAGTGGACATATAATATTTTTATGCACATTATGAGATATTCTTCACAAAGTGTAACAGCGCAGCAGTAAGGACTTGTGGTAACCTTAAGGATGTTGGTCAATAAAAAACTTGTTATTTTGTATTTTTATCACATACTGTTAAACTTTTAGCCATTATCAGCTGTTACTCTTTCCTTGCAAGAAAAATTGTTTTGAGCACACAGTTTTGTCATAAATACATGTCAAAATCACAATTTCACTGTTTTAGAAATGTAAAAATAATGAAAACTGACTTATTTAGAGAAATGAGGTAATTCACACTGAAAGAAGATGCCAAAAGCTACTTAAAGACATCTATAAAATTGTACAAGGAAATGTTTTTGCAATTTAAAAAAATTGCTGAAAATTAAAAAACAATTTTTTTACTTATGGCTGCCTTTGAATTTTTGTACAATAACTTTTGCCAAGCATAGCATCAAATGAATTAAGACAAGACCTTTCAGTTGCCCTTATTAAATTTTCCGCAAATAATTTGGTTTATTTTATTTGTACATTGCAAGAACAGTAAAATTCTGACTTCTACTTGTAATTTTACGAAGACCATGCAGTCTAAAAAAAATTTATGTTAGGAAAAATATGTTACATATAATGTCTATGAGTTGAACTGTATGTGGTACATATATAAAATGAAAAACATTTTCTTGGCCAACACCCTCAATTGTTACTCAATATAATACATAAAAGCTATGAAGTCACAGTAGCACCAGGTAAGAACGCTGCATTTTGACCATTCAAAATATAATATTGTCATTTAGTCCTAACTTCTTTAAAAAAAAATTTTATTTATGCAATATTGGTGAAATAATTGCCATACTATAGGTTTAGTATAACTTTAAAGATAACACTGTTACTAATAATTTTAAAGCCTGCCACAAATAGTAGGTTAAATAAAAAAAATTCTCTACAACAAACAAAAATTTTACCTTGCAAAAAAAAGTTACAAATGTCACTTTCCAACACTTTAAAATGTAATGTCCAAATAAAATTAAAAAGCATAATCATAATAATATTTATTTGCCATTAAAAAAATATACATAGCAATACGCTTTGTCATATTGGTCATCAAATAAAACTACTTTTGTTTCACCATTAAGTGCTTATATAAATTTTTCTAGGCCAATTTTATAAAATAGATGGGTACACAACCAATTAGTTTCCTTATTCTTCAAATTCAAGATTATCAATTCTTTTGTATATCGTGGTAGTTTATTAAAAACTTCAGTTATGGCATATTCAAAATTAGAAACTTATATACATAATAAATAATAGCAGTTTGTTAATTGTATCTAATTAGTAAAGCAAAATCCTCCCTCGAGGACAGATGGCAGGGAGCAAGCGGAGGGGCGAGAGCCTCCCTCACATTCTGGACCACACGTGTGCAGCCGGAAATGGCTAGCGGCTCCCTTCAGCATTACCAGTTGTGTGATACACGATAGACTCTTATAATGAATACACTTGATACGACATGGAAAGTAATGCAATATTCTGACAGGTGGCAAGATGAAGATAAATCAAACAACAAGCACTTACAATGAACATTACCAACTAAGGTGCCTGCCTAATACAATGTAGGGTAATAAGAACTATTACAGGGGCTTACGTATTTAATGGAACAGCGTTCATGAATAATGGGCAATCAGATGACAGCCTTAATATTAATACATTTTTGCTCTATTTACCTTGCATTTTTTTCTGTTTGTAATAAACATGACCACAAGACATGTACGGGGCTGCTACGTGCATAATTAAAGCATAATCATGATTTCAAAATTTTCAAACAACCTGTAAATTCTTGTAATAAGGATCGTATGTTATAAGACACTTATGAAAACTAACCAGGTAAACCTGATCTGGTTAAAAGTTTAACGCTGCTCGTACGAAAACTTGGTCGAGTAAAGTTTACCTGTGCTCAAAAACACTTTTGAGTTAACTCAATCAACTCTTGAGTTGACCCTGCTAGACCTTAGGGTGAACTACCGCCAGCAGATGGCAAACGTAACATAGTGCAAAAATAAGTGAAACACAAAAGTGCTCCTTGACCGTAGTGTGCGCACACTAGAAATTATGTCAGAAAACGTATTTTAGTTTTATGACNAAACACAAAAGTGCTCCTTGACCGTAGTGTGCGCACACTAGAAATTATGTCAGAAAACGTATTTTAGTTTTATGACAATGCAGGAGGTGCTTTTGCAACACTACGGACAGATGATTAGGAAAAGCTGTTTCTTTGTCAATATAAAATAAATATGTATATAATTAAAACAACAGAAAGGACAAACAACACAATATTACAAAACAGGACAGGCAACAAAAGCAAACCAAAAGAAGAGACAACACGATGACGAAAGCAAAAGCACCACGCAAGTGAACAAAACAGTGCAAAATTAATATCAGCGAACATAGCTGAACAAAAAAAACAAACCACAATGAAACACAAGTCAGGAATAAGTATTCCTTGTCAGATTATGAAACCAAATAATTCAACACTACAAACAACACAGGAACCACAAAAATAACCAGAGAAAAAAATAGATAAACCAACAGAGGACACTGAACGCCAAGAAAATAACACAAAAAATAATTTTAAGTCTTGACGACGCTTCTGGGCCTGGAATCCGTTGCCTTCTTCAGGCGAGACACTGGACGTGTATTGTAGGATACATGCTGTACTTATATGTATCTGTTAAATAGAATTAATGTGTTGTATGTCCCATCCCTGTATCTGCCTGGTGACATTGCAATACATACATAACCCTGAGACCATGCTATTTACATTTTCAACTGGCATTTTCGGTAAACAACTTGCAGCCTTGTACAACCGCCTTGTTTACTGCAGATGCTGTGTGTTGTCAGGTGGTGACAACACGTGTCTAAAATACAATACCAGTGCAGTATATTTCATTAGTAATCACTATTTGTATTTCTTTTTTGTTATCTCAGAGAGAGATAAAGAAAGTGTATTGTATTGTACTCTGTTAGTGTATTTTCAACTCCATAACAACTAACTTTGAGCATTCCTGTAACACTGTATGCTTGTACCTCCCCCTCGCACACTGTTTTTGAACAAGATTTTCATTGCAGATGTGATTCTGTCTGGAATTGGTGCGACGTTGTGGCTCGCTGCTCTCATAACGTGGATTGTGATATTCCAGACCCATCGGGTTGCGTGGGGTGAAACTGCAGACTACATGTCTTTCATCATTCCAACCGGCATTCCTTAGTTATGTTCTGTTAAAAATATGTGCTCTCCATTATGTAGTGTCCGAGTGAAGGCTACGTTCAAGTTATTGTTTCTCGCTGCACACACGGAAGTGAAGGAAGATGTACTGCTAAAAACATTTTGTTCCTTTATTTAAGACGTGAGTTTTATAATTGTTAAATGACATAGTATACTTTGTTGACTAACAAAAGAAAAAAGGAGTTTTACGTAAAAAAAACAGTAATAATAGTTTTTGGTAAGATTAATGCAGCTTGTATTTTCAATCATTCGTACAGTTACAAATAAATTTTATATATTTTGAGACTACCAGAAACATATTTAATGTCCATTTGCAGTTGTGAGACAGTGAAAATCAACGATTATCTCTTGGTAAATTGTACATTACAGTGGACTCTTTATGTACCGAAAACACATGTATGATAAAGTATTTATCGTTTATTGCATCAATCAAAGTATTGTGCGGTCCCGTCACCTAAGATTTCCTGCAACTATCATTTTTAAGCTGGTTGTTTATGCAAATGTCCAATAACTGGATGTGAAATACGTCATTACACCGCTGTGCAGTACGGTGTGATTCTGGCTTGCTACCTGGCGATCATAGAGATTTTATCAATATTATCCTTCACTCAAAATAGCTAGTATTTTGCACCTTTCATCACTAGTATTTCAAAGCAAATTGTTCCACCTTTAAAGGTTATGCAATACATTTCAACAAGGAAATATTATTTGCAAATGTGTTTTCTTTTGTGATTAAAGGTTGTTTTTTCCTGTAAAGTTGGTTAAACATAAAATCAACATGTTTTTAAAACAAAATATTAATTTAACTCTTTGGACATCATCTTCACAAATAAAATGATTAATTAATAAAGACAGTGACAAAATAAATTATAATTGCCTTATTTATTCATTTCTGCCTCAAAATTACAAGTGTTTTTTTGCAGTGAAATATAATTAATCACTTTGAAAGTCAGACATTTGCCACACACATATATATATATATATATATATTTAAATTCCCAGTTTTATTGTGTTTAATACTNCCACACACATATATATATATATATATATATTTAAATTCCCAGTTTTATTGTGTTTAATACTTAAACTTTATTCACAGATAATGTACAGCCATCATTATACTCAACAAGAACTCTAATAAGGTTAGAAGTTGTATTTTATTGATGCACATGTCAGAACCCTTATCTACTGAAATCCCAGATGTATGGAAATTTTTTAACGGTCCCCTGAAAAATGTAGATAGGGAGTCCACTGTATTTGGTTATGTGTTTTTTTTTAAATTAATTTAATAAATGGCTTTTATGGATTAATCTGTAATTAACAAGTGTTTGTGTTGGTTACACAGGGTTGAAAAACACTGGTGATTTGTGATTTACGCAGCAACTTGGTTAAATCCTTACAGTATTTCTTAGATGTTGGCAGATGTGTACATGTTTCCAAACAACAAACTGCAACATTTAGGTGTGATTTCAATGTGCTCTGTAAAGATTGGGTTCAAGACTACCAAAGCTCGTTACTCAGTGTTGTTGCTGGTGCTACATGTGCAATCATCTGTATTCAGCTGTGAGGTGACATTCTGAATTGTTAGAAATTATACATCATGTCATATTTTCTAGATGTACAATTGTTTCAGTATATGTGCAAAAATAAATTTTATGTACTCTTACTCAGTGGCATAACAACTAAAGGGTAAGTATACATTGGCCCACCCAAAATTTAGTACAGATCGCCAGAATGATAAATGACAAAATGACTGAAGAGATTTGGGCGGCTCTTAACAGCGTGGTCTTGAGAGCCGATGGAATGATAAATGGGCACCTAAACTGGTTTTGTTCACTGAAATGCATTGGTGTATTGTATACAGTCTCACATGAATTGGGTAATTATGTAGTGTCACGGTTTTCTGAAGGAAACATCCGCACAGCTTACCTTTTTAATATTGAAGAGGGCTTGATGTTAAAATAAGTAGAACATATTTAAAAAATTTGTCAAATGTACGAGCACTTCGGCCCCTATGTTTACGTCGGTCGCCATGTTTAATGGCTAGTCATAGCTGTTTACCACGCTACCTACTGGCCGCGGGTATTCAGGAGGGCGTGATGTTAAAATAAGTAGAACGTATTTAATAAAATAGTTAATAGTACGAGCAGCCCGCCTCTTTTTTTTACGTCTGACGCCTTAATATTTGGTGAAGTAATGCATTAGTGATGTGAACAAATGCGCATCGTGCCATCACCTAATTGACTGTTTACTGTATACGTCTTCGTCACTGGATTTTACGTTGACGTTGAGAAGCCATTAGTATCAGTCCAGAAGCCAGTTAGTGTGGATGTGTCTTTTGCGATCGTGAGTTGTGACGTCCGAATCCCTACCGTGCAAAGGCTTGTGATTTAAGATTGGAGGGTGCAAGAACTAGTTCTTCTGTGCGTAATATTCGTCTATGTGGTAGGTGTTACTTTATGGTTTATTAGATTGTGGTGTTTTGTCGATTGAGGTAAGATGCACGGCATTTGAATGGGTTGCCTACCTAGGTGAGTTGATGCATAGATTTCCAGTGTGTTTAACTGTTACTAAAACCCTAAAATCCTAGATTAACCTAAAATCTTAGCGTAGTTTAAAACCCTACTATCCTGGATTAGACTAAAAGTCTAGCATAGTGTAAAACCCTAAAATCCGAAGTTAGACTAAAATCCTAGCGTAGTTTAAAACCCTACTATCCTAGGTTAGTTTAAAACCCTATTATCCTAGGTTAGATTAACACCTTGCAATCCTAGGTTAGTTTAAAAATGTAAAATAGTGATTCACTTGTTGTGGGGTTACATTCAGTTAGGTAAGGTGGGCACATATCATGAAATTGGTCGGACGTTAGTGCCCCTAATATATTCGTGTTCTGCATAATTAGTAGAGTGGAAATATACCAGACAAACCCCTGCACTAGATAATTACCATGAATTGTTATAATGTATTTCTGATTCTTACAAGATACATCACTTCTGGATCATATACGTTTCTCTATCATTTATGCAGCGCTTATATTTAGGGTTTTATCACTCAAAAATGAAATATGTAAGAAAAGCAAAAAAAGTTTGAAGGGGAACACCTAACAGCCCCCCTCCCCTCTTCCTTTTCCCCTTCTACTAGTTAATGATGTTTTACCATGAATTAGNTTAGGGTTTTATCACTCAAAAATGAAATATGTAAGAAAAGCAAAAAAAGTTTGAAGGGGAACACCTAACAGCCCCCTCCCCTCTTCCTTTTCCCCTTCTACTAGTTAATGATGTTTTACCATGAATTGGTTTGTTTTCTGTTATGCTGCATTTCAGCGAGTATGGTGTACTTGGAAAATTGTGCAGAAAGTAACTTGCAGACATGTGATAATTGATAAAATATCAGAGCATGATGTGATACTATTTTAATAGGAAGGCAGTTACAGGATAAGTCACCAAAACTGAGATGTTGAAATGGTTACTATTATATAAGTGGAATATAAATTATGTTTTAGCTCACAGCTTGTGGAAGGGGGAGACAAAACAAAATTAATGTTTATAGGATAATCCTTTTTATTTTGAGTATCTGCAAACTGCACAGAAGCTATTGATTTGGAGTACATACTGGTATTCATGTAATTATTTTAAGCCCAACTGTCTATTACCTGGAATATCTCCAAGCAATGCCACTGCCACTAATCTTTTGTTCCGTGAAACACACACACACATATATATACATTTATTTTGAAAGTGAAAATTAGAGTAATAACTCTTAGCGTTGTTTATCAATAAGTTGTTGTCTATGCGCGGCATCGTGGGCCGCAGCAGACGTGCAGCTTGTGCGTCCACTCCCAGCTGTGATGTGCTGTGCAGGCAGGAAGTGGCATTATCAGGCTGTTGACAAATGTTCATGCCACACAGTGAGAAAGCTCAACATACGAGTCTAATGACAGGCAGAGAATAGCTTCACATCCACCATTCATAAAGTGTGTAATGTTTCTTCCGAGCAGCAAACCGCCACACTGTCATTATACAGGCTTACATACTCCGGTGTGAAGTAATCATTTACAGCAAGAGGAGGGTGAAGTAGGGTGGAGCAGAAGATGGTATTGTGCTGCCCACACTAGCTCCAGGTTGCATGGATCTATTTCAGGAACAATCATGAGGGTACTGCAATCACTTGTTCTGCACAATGGTGGTTATTATATGGGTGTAATTTTTGGAAATAATTGGTCTCATAATTGAGTTTTTAAAAAATAAACATTAGTATCCACAGATTGTAGCTACAAAACTGAAATGTAGAGTAAATCAGAACACCATTTTTGATTGCCACTTCGCCCATCTTTGTCAGGAATTAACTATTAGTCACGACATTAGTTGAGAGTGAGGCATAGCAACAGTGTTGTGCAGCCATCTTGTCTTTCTGTGCTATACTGCCACTTGCCTTCATAGCTGTCCATCATGTAGCAGCTGCAGCTGACTTCGCAGATGTTTGGTTAAGGTGCGTGTGTGCTTGAAGTTCATCCAGAGACAAGGATAGGCTTTTACAGTTTAAATACTTGCAGGCATTGTTACATTTCACAATGCTGTTGATTCTCCAAAATTCATTTTTCAGTGGACCAACAAAGAAAAACAAAGCATGTGGGAAAACAATGAATGCAAACTTTGATTTTAGATCTGAGAAGTAAAACATACATAACCTCAAAATACATGTTATTTTAAATCAACAGCCTAAAGATAAAGATGTCATTAAAAACAATTTATTCAAGGAAATGTATGATTAAATATTCACTTTACATTTATAGTCCAGAAGGGGGGGGGGGTCTCAGACTGCTGTTACACGTTACAATGTGATGAAGGGCGCCACCCAGCTAAGTAAAATATAATAACCCGGCTGGGACAGGGTAGGAGACACCCTGATCTCAGGGCCATGTATCGTTTGGCCGTGTAGTGATTTTGAGCCTATCCCCGGAGGCAGTTATCATTGCGAACCGTAGTTGTAAAATACGTGAACTTAGGTTTCTGGCTAGCTAACTACTCCGTGGTTACCAGGTGTCTGGCCGGTGAAAACAGAGATACCTGACTAATATAAGAACCACTAAGGCAGTCAATTACACTGAAAATAGAACACGACACACAGAATAGCAATGGATGTCTATTGAAGCGAAACAGAACGTATAAGCTCATAGTTACATATGCGGGCGTAGTCCAGAACAAGAACTTGCCAAATTTAACGAAAATCAACATGGTAATAATTATGTAAAACAGACATTAACACTTGCGCGTTGAAAAACGTGACTGCACCCAAAGTTGTTTGATCAACCACGTGGTCGGGTCGGTACACTAATCAGTTCTTGTGGTTAATGGCCATGGACAGAAAGTTTTAAGTATAAGCTCTCCCCTCCCAAATAAGTTGCTGCAAGGAGGAGAGAGAGAGAGAGAGAGAGAGAGAATGGACCACGGGAGACAAAAAGAGAAAACTGTTCCTGTTAAAACAGTTGCAGAAATTACCAATCAGTTGAAGCACAAGATGGTCTCCCAGGTAATGCGGCTACTCCGTCATATGGTCCAAGAATAACTGACTATACCTGCTGGGCCATCGTCTCCAGTCACCTCGTCCGGAAACAAGGGCTGCAACGGAAACTTAACAGAAACCACAAGAATATGATAACTGTCAAATTACATGCAGGACACTGACAGAAAAATAGCAAATAAATACACAGCACTGTAAACATAGTAAGATAGTATTAAAATAAAACCAACCTGCAATTATGAGTTGGTGGAAAAATTACGTTAAATTAATTAGCCATTTAAGCACACACTAAGTGACTGTAAACGACATAAAACACAGCACCCCCATTCTCTCAACTTAACACTCAATTTAATTTACAGGGGATTTTCTTATTTATTCATTCATTTACTTTGACTACAAGGAAAAGTTTATACGACAAAATACAATTGAATCCCCTGGAGCAAAGNTATTTATTCATTCATTTACTTTGACTACAAGGAAAAGTTTATACGACAAAATACAATTGAATCCCCTGGAGCAAAGCTCATAATGGGTTTCTTTTATAAGAGGATAGAGAGTTTAACAGAGATGGCTTACTGAACTACTGGCAATAACTAAGGTACACAAATAATNTCTTTTATAAGAGGATAGAGAGTTTAACAGAGATGGCTTACTGAACTACTGGCAATAACTAAGGTACACAAATAATTCAGTTATGTTCTACAAAGCTTGTTATCAATACCTCAATAAAATATGTAACGTAGAGTAGGAGAGGTTTTATATTGACAAACAATGTTCTTGCAGATAAAAGTAAAGTATCTTAACAGTGATAGGAAANTAGAGTAGGAGAGGTTTTATATTGACAAACAATGTTCTTGCAGATAAAAGTAAAGTATCTTAACAGTGATAGGAAATTATTACTTAAATTAGAAGACAGTTAAGAAGGGCCTAGTGTCAACCTGTTTCATACTAAATAAAATATGGCTTACATTGCTAAAATAAATGTATACCGAATTACAAAAATGGTAACATAATACNTGATAAAGGGTGCCACCCAGCTAAGTAAAATATAATAACCCGGCTGGGACAGGGTAGGAGACACCCTGATTTCAGGGCCATGTATCGTTTGGCCGTGTAGTGATTTAGAGCCTATCCCCGGAGGCAGTTATCATTGCGAACCATAGTTGTAAAATACGTGAACTTAGGTTTCTGGCTAGCTAACTACTCCGTGGTTACCAGGCCTCTGGCCGGTGAAAACAGAGATACCTGACTAATATAAGAACCACTAAGGCAGTCAATTACACTGAAAATGGAACACAACACACAGAATAGCAATGGATGTCTATTGAAGCGAAACAGAACGTATAAGCTCATAGTTACATATGCGGGCGTAGCCCAGAACAAGAACTTGCCAAATTTAACGAAAATCAACATGGTAATAATTATGTAAAACAGACATTAACACTTGCGCGTTGAAAAACGTGACTGCACCCAAAGTTGTTTGATCAACCACGTGGTCGGGTCGGTACACTAATCAGTTCTTGTGGTTAATGGCCATGGACAGAAAGTTTTAAGTATAAGCTCTCCCCTCCCAAATAAGTTGCTGCAAG
This sequence comes from Clitarchus hookeri, assembly GCA_002778355.1. Taxonomy (NCBI): domain Eukaryota; kingdom Metazoa; phylum Arthropoda; class Insecta; order Phasmatodea; family Phasmatidae; genus Clitarchus; species Clitarchus hookeri. The sequence continues at coordinate 23,577 of NQII01001013.1, forward strand.
GAGGAGAGAGAGAGAGAGAGAGAGAGAATGGACCACGGGAGACAAAAAGAGAAAACTGTTCCTGTTAAAACAGTTGCAGAAATTACCAATCAGTTGAAGCACAAGATGGTCTCCCAGGTAATGCGGCTACTCCGTCATATGGTCCAAGAATAACTGACTATACCTGCTGGGCCANAGTTGAAGCACAAGATGGTCTCCCAGGTAATGCGGCTACTCCGTCATATGGTCCAAGAATAACTGACTATACCTGCGGGGCCATCGTCTCCAGTCACCTCGTCCGGAAACAAGGGCTGCAACGGAAACTTAACAGAAAACACAAGAATACGATAACTGTCAAATTACATGCAGGACACTGACAGAAAAATAGCAAATAAATACACAGCACTGTAAACATAGTAAGATAGTATTAAAATAAAACCAACCTGCAATTATGAGTTGGTGGAAAAATTACGTTAAATTAATTAGCCATTTAAGCACACACTAAGTGACTGTAAACGACATAAAACACTGCACCCCCATTCTCTCAACTTAACACTCAATTTAATTTACAGGGGATTTTCATATTTATTCATTCATTTACTTTGACTACAAGGAAAAGTTTATACGACAAAATACAATTGAATCCCCTGGAGCAAAGCTCATAATGGGTTTCTTTTATAAGAGGATAGAGAGTTTAACAGAGATGGCTTACTGAACTACTGGCAATAACTAAGGTACACAAATAATACAGTTATATTCTACAAAGCTTGTTATCAATACCTCAATAAAATATGTAACATNACCAATTGCCACACGGAGCAGCACCTCCTGGACGCGCTGTCTCGCCACATCAAAGCCTATTCTTGACACGCCATTTGATGGCGAATGGATACATAAACGAAAAGGCGCGGCGATTGTCAACTGTCAAGAAAGTGGCCTTCTTATATGGTACAGAATATACATAAGGATACTACAATGGTCAGGAATCTCATGACAAAATGTTATACAGTAGTAGTTAAAGTAAGTAGTGCGTAAAGATGCACAGAAACTATATAGAAGTTGATGCCAAATGTTGTATAACATAATAGTAATAATATACTTACCATACAATGATACTGTAAGAACAAATATCAACATGTACTAATAATAATAATAACACAGGCCTGTGGTGGAAAAAGTTAAAGGGAATTGATAGCTGAACTTTATGTATTTTTGGTGCTAATTTAAAAAAAAATAATGAAAAATGTCNAAGGGAATTGATAGCTGAACTTTATGTATTTTTGGTGCTAATTTAAAAAAAAATAATGAAAAATGTCTGTTACGTCACGTTTTCTTGAAAAATGCATGTAACTTGGATTTTTATGAACATTTATCATAAAAAACATTTCTTGGCGTTGAANGTAAAGATGCACAGAAACTATATAGAAGTTGATGCCAAATGTTGTATAACATAATAGTAATAATATACTTACCATTCAATGATACTGTAAGAACAAATATCAACATGTACTAATAATAATAACACAGGCCTGTGGTGAAAAAAGTTAAAGGGAATTGATAGCTGAACTTTATGTATTTTTGGTGCTAATTTAAAAAAAAATAATGAAAAATGTCTGTTACGTTACGTTTTCTTGAAAAATGCATGTAACTTGGATTTTTATGAACATTTATCATAAAAACATTTCTTGGCGTTGAATTTCTTCCCTCCCTGCCTGACCATCATTCTACCATAGTGAAACCTACAGAATACCCCTCTGTGACAGCTCCCCGTCGCCGTCCTCCCCTCCCCATCACAATCTCTCTCTATTAATAGCATCGCACGCATCCGTATCTTGGTTCGCTGACCTCGCAGGAACGCTCGCTAAGCGAGCGTAATCGGCAGTCACCTTCTAGTTGTTCGAGCTTAACGGTTGCTTTTCTCTGTGCGTTTCGTGGAACATGGCTTCGAGTTCGAGACGTTGTGAAAATTGCCAGATGACTTTTGTTACATATACGGCGAATACAGTGTTATTAAAAATCGCATGAGGAGCATTACAGACTATATAAGACAACTTTATCTTACGTATTTTGGCATGAAACTCTGAGACCAGGACAAATCGTGGGCTCCTCATAAAGTTTGTGTGCAGTGTCTCAATGATCTACGCCTCTGGTTCAAAGGAAAGACGACTGCTTTACGATTTGGAATTCCTATGACATGGAGGGAGCCGACAAACCACTCTGACGATTGTTACTTTTGTTCCTGCCATGTCCGTGGTTATAACCGCAAAAATCAAAAGCCAATCTCTTATCCTGATAACATTCCATCGGCCTCATGGACCTGATGTGCCAGTGCCTTTGACTCCACCTGAATTGTCAGTCATCTCTTCAGAGTCTTCAGACTCGGAACATCCGGAAGTTCAAGGCTCCGATACAGAATATAAATCCTCTGGAGGCGATTCACCTCAGACCATCATTCAGGTAGAACTTAATGATCTGACTAAAGATCTGGGCCTTTCGAAAGAGGCAGCTGAATTGTTGGGCTTCAGATTGAAAGAAAAAATCTTAATGGCCAAAGGAACCTTTTTTTATTGGTACAGGAATCGGCAAAAGGAATTTGTTAAGTACTTTGAAGAAGAGGAGAACCTGGTCTATTGTTCTGATTTTCTCGGATTGATGCAAATTTAATATCACCTATGATAAAGATGAATGGAGGCTGTTTATAGATTCATCAAAAAGGAGCCTTAAAGCTGTCCATCACGGAAGCCAGTATGCATCTGTACCGGTCAGACACTCGGTGCAGTTAAAAGAACGCTATGAAAACCTGGCTCTCGTCCTCAACAAAATAAAATATGCCGACCACGGTTGGACAGTTTGCGGTGATTTGAAAGTTATCTCCATGCTTCTGGGTTAACAAGGCGGGTACACAAAGTACCCATGTTTCATTTGTTAGTGGGACAGCCGTGATAAAACTCAACATTGGATCAAAAAAGAATGGCCTAAAAGATAAAATCTTGAAACAGGCACCAAGAATGTGATTCGGAACAGCTTAGTTGAGCCACAAAAAGTATTGTTACCCCCTCCGTATATTAAATTAGGTTTAATGAAGCAGTTCGTCAAGGCTATTGCAAAAGATGGCGATTGTTTAAAATACCTGTGCAAAAAGTTTCCAGGTTTATCCGAAGCTAAGTTGAAAGAGAGAATCTCTGTTGGTCCAGATATCCGCAAGCTTATGAAGGATAAAGAATTTGAGACTCGCATGACAACAAAGGAAAAAGAATCTTGGGTTTCCTTCAAAGATGTTGTCAGTAAATTTCTGGGTAATTACAAAGATCCTGACTATAAACCTATTTTAATGAATATGCTGGACAAATTTCAAGCGTTGGGTTGCTCCATGAGTGTCAAAATATATTTCCTTCACTCACATGTGGAATTTTTCCCCGAAAATTTAGGAGCAGTCAGCGAAGAACAGGGTGAAAGGTTCCATCAAGATATCAAAGATATGGAGCGCAAATATCAAGGAAGATGGGACAAGAACATGATGGCCGACTACTGTTGGATGTAAACACGAGATGGACCTGAGATTGGACATAAAAGAAGAACGTGTTACCTTAATAAAAACAAATTAAAATTGTATGTTGGTTTTTTTTTTCTAGAAACTCCACCATAATTTGATGTAAAAAGTCTAAACTCAAGGGAACTTTCTGTTTTTCTCTCGACCAGAGGCGGCTCGTGCAATCTGGCAGATAGTACATGCAAAATTGTTCGAGAGAATTCCTTTTCAAATAGGATTTTAGCCAATATATCAATATCGATTTTAGAGAAAATCCTGACGTGATGGAAAAAAATGGAGGTCATTTTCGAAATCAGTACACCAAATAACATACAAATCAGCGAAAACTTCTCTTGTATTTTTCAAAAACTTCAATTTCGCAGGCCTGTGTAATTATAATCGTTGCACAAGCATACAATACATAATACATTTATAATGTATTAACAGTGAAACTTGAAACATAGTCAAAATTAAAACACAGGTAATTCAAGTTTGGTTTCTTTGCAGTTGGTACTGCTCAACATCACGCAGTTCAGTCTGTCTGCCCTTTGCACTGCAAATGTAAAACTCACGCCCACTCGTGTGATGTGTCCAGGAACCTGCCTGAAAAACTTATACCGTTAAATTCTGCTCATTGGCAGTCTAATTTAAAAGAAAACAGAAAAACCACACTTATGGAGAAATAACAGAAGCACCCGGAGCACACCCACTCGCAACACAGACCAGCGGTTCATGGCGTAGAGCAGAAAAATGACCATANGGGGGGGGTGAGAGGGAGCATTACCAATAATTTAAACAGCCTTAAACACAAACCAGTGGGAAACCACGCACATGTGGTCACAGTCGCATAGTTTCGAAATTAGGTTTTTCATGCCATGGCTTTAATCCCACAACGCATAGCCAGTGGCCCACAGTCACGAGTGCATGCCAGGCGGCTGTTTTCCCATTAGTTTGACATATGCATGTCAGGTTATGGTTCTGATAACCATGGGTCCAATTCCTGAGACTGTTTGAATAATTCCTCTAGCGAAATGACGTAATTTCACTATCAGAATGGTTAANCCATGGGTCCAATTCCTGAGACTGTTTGAATAATTCCTCTAGCGAAATGACGTAATTTCACTATCAGAATGGTTAAGTCAATTTTTGAACACTCAGCGGAATTGTATACCAGAATCGAGCTGTAAAGTGTCAAGATCATTCCGACAGCAANAAGTCAATTTTTGAACACTCAGCGGAATTGTATACCAGAATCGAGCTGTAAAGTGTCAAGATCATTCCGACAGCAAGGCAGCTGCCAGAATTGTCATTCCTCTAGAGATTTGTCTGTAAATATCATTGTGCATTGAAGGAAATGTGAAAATATACACTCCCTTGTGGTTTAATATAAATATAATCGNTGTCTGTAAATATCATTGTGCATTGAAGGAAATGTGAAAATATACACTCCCTTGTGGTTTAATATAAATATAATCGACAAAATGGAGCAAAAACTAATAACCGTTACCATATATCAAATTATAATTGCTTTAAAAAGTTGAGAAAAATGCNGACAAAATGGAGCAAAAACTAATAACCGTTACCATATATCAAATTATAATTGCTTTAAAAAGTTGAGAAAAATGCCTTCAACCTAATGTTAAGTTGGCACATGAAAACTGATAGGAATGTTGTGAAAATCAAGTAAATCATAACACTGAACAGTTAAAATATAAAACAACTAATGTTAAATTTGCAGTGAAAGCTCATGTTCAAAAGCACTGAAATACAACGGAAGCTAGGCAGTTGTGTATACAAGTTTGTCCTCGCATGTTGGGATGGTCCGATACTCGAAAAAATGTATCAAATCACACACACATGTGCAAATCAAAACCTATTGAATTTATGATAGTTTGGTCAGAACAATATTCTTAGGAATATCATGGCATAAATTAATTTCTTGTCTATCCAAAAGACAAAACATAGCCGCAGTTTATCATCACTGGGGCTACGCTCCTCAGTGCAGGGGAAGTACAGGCCTGTGAGGGCCCTTGTCTTCCCAGGCGGTAATCAGTAGTTGGGTCTGGGTTAGGGGCAGCTAGCCCACTCCGCCCAGGCCTTCCTTAATAATGGCATTTTACCCGACGTGCGCGGCGTTCGCACGCCAGATATTCAGTTTTGTTACCCAGTGTAGCCCCTTGGGCCACGGTTGTTCCAATCTTAGTTCCCCTCACTTTGCCTACGAAATAGAGGGGAAAGACTGTGGAATTCCAGAAACCTAGTATAAAAAGGAATTTTGAATAATTTTTGGTCTTTTAATAGTTGTTAAAATCAATAAAAAGGTTGGTGAATTAATAAAAAATTTCTCGTGAATTTATTGTGGATGGTCTTGGAAGAGGTGGGGCCTTCCTCTAGGTTAGTTAAAATACATAATTTAAATAATGAAACCCGAGTTGTGGCAGTAGAGGTGGTACTGTGAATTTGGTGTCCATTTTTGAGTTATCAGTTGTTAGGATAATGTTTAGTGCTTAAAATATATAGAATTATATAAGGAATCAATTTANACTTATATTGCTTGAGAACACTTAAGAGTTGGTCTAGTATGAAAAACATACAATAATTATGCATATTTTAAGTTCGGCGGAGCTTGTAACTGAGAAAAATTTGTGATTGGCTGGAGCTTCGCCGGGGGGCAGCCCTGCGCCACTTCTGGTCAAGAGATGGCAGCGCTGTAATTTATTTCACGTGGAACATATTAAGGTAGGTATGTTTTCATTTAATTAAACTTATATGTTACTGGGAGTATTTTGGGACGTTTAATTCTTCTCTTTGCATCGGGGGATATTCACCTAAACATTTGATAACAGGATTTGTGTGGGAAAGTAATTTATTATAATAGTTCATATTACGTTTCTGTAACTGCAATTTTATAGTTGGTATTTTCAAATATTTATGAAGTGTTAGATTGTAAGTGGTGGGAATTGCATTTTCTATGACTCGTAAAAATTTATTTTGAATAACTTTAAGTGAATTTAATAGGAATTTATTTAGGTCACCACAAACTACGTTGCCTTATGAAAGGGCTGATATGACAATAGAAGTGTAAATTAGTAGTTTTAAACATCTAGGTAATTTGAAGCTTTTTAGCATGGCATATAGCGGCGGTAATTTGCTCAGTGTTGCCTTATTAACTTCTTTAATATGATTGATCCAGATTAGTTTGCTATCAATTATTAGGCCTAGATATTTGGCATTTTGTGTGAATGGAATAGGAGTATTTTTTTAGTGTTATTTGTCGTGTTGGTTCGACCCGACGCATGGCTAATAGTAAAGCTTGCGATTTAGTTGGATTAGTTTAAATTTTCCATTTTTCGAACCAGTGTTCTAGAGCATTTATTTGTAGTGGTATGAGAAGTATTGCATATGGCAATTTTTTATCATGAGTGTAGATTACCATCTCATCCCCATACATTTGTACAGTGGCATGAGTTGGGATATTGCTGAACCTCGTGGAACACCAGCTGATATTTCACTATTAGTGCAGTTGGCATAGTCCATACTTACTAGAAAGTTCTGTTTTGGAAGTATGAGGCTAAAAGATGTATGTAACAGTAGGGAAATTTAAAGTTAATTAGTTTTTGTAGTAGGCCAGGTATCCAGACTTTGTGAAATGCTTTTGCAATTTCTAAAAATATGGCTGTTGTGAATTGATTATTTTGCATAGTAGTTGTGCCAGTTGTGAATTTTGTGAGGGCGTGGGTGGTGGAGTGATGGACTTTCAACCCAAATTGTGTTTCTGGGATGATTTTGTGCAGTTCAGCATGGACTAAAAGTCTAGTCAGGAATAGTTTTTCAAATACTTTACTGAGGGAATTTAATAAGGAAATAGGCTGCCTATTTTCTGCGATTTAATGGTTTTTCCCAGGCTTGGGGACTTTGGCTGTTCGCCACGCAATAAGAAAATAATTGAGGTTTAAAATTTATTTGAGAAGGTTTAAAGTTGTGAAGAGTGCATAAACTGGTAGATTTGTGATGATTTTATAGTGCCCAGTTGCTTTTTGGCGTTAAGTGATTTAATAGGTACAAGTAATTCTCAAAGTGTTATTAGCTCTGATTTGTTTGCTATTGGTCTATTTAAAAAAACTGTAATGTTAGTTTGTACATCTCTAGTAAAGTTGGGATCTCCTAAATCATCGTTACGCAAAACTGATTTTTGTAGAAGTCAGCTATGGCATTTGCTTTACCCTCTGGGACATATAAAAGGGTTCCTGGTTGGTTTAAAATAGGTTGTGAAATTATTTTTTATTTTGTCTGCCCAATTTTTTTGCTACTCGCCAAAATTACTGGGAATTATTATTTATCTCTGTCATGAATGTTTCCCATTAATTTATTTTTAGGGTGGTAAGTTTATTATGAAGTTTTTTCTTTTATTCGTAGTGTTTTTCTTTATCTGCCTGGTATTTGGTTCTTTGATAAACATTTCAGGCGTGGTATTTTTCCATTTAAAAGAGTGCCTGCTTTGGGAAAGGAATGTTTTAAAAATTGGCGCTGTTTTAAGAATTCAGTATGTCTTTCTGTGGCTTGTAAAATAGTGTTTTTAATTAATTCTGTTGCTGAATCAATGTGATCTTTAGAGGGAATATTTATTACGTGAGTGTCAAACAGTTTGTCAAAATTTTGTGTAAATGCATCCCAGATAGGTACTGGAGTTTTTAAGACGTGGGGCGTTGGGGTATAGTATAGTATATTAGCTTTCAGATGACAGAGTACAGGTAAGTGATAAGAGTCTATTTTAGTGAGTACATCAAATGACATATTTACATTATTTAAATTAGTAAGCACTATATCAAGGATATCTGACTAGGAAGTTGAATTAGTATAATATATTGATAGTTCTGTTGGGCCTGTAACTAAGTAGTTATACTGAGTGGAATGATTTGCAAGTATTCTGCCTCAATTATTTTCTCGACTGTGCTAAAAGGTATGCTTGGCATTTAAGTCTCCTGGCAAGAAAAACGGATGCGGCTGGGTTGTAACTTTAGTCAATTCATCTGGAAGTAATGGTTTACAGAAGGAATTATGAATTGTTACCAGTGTAATGTGGCCTACTTGAGTGCAAATATTTATAGAGGTGTATTCAACATTTTGTAAATCTGGAGTATTATTTATATGATGTATTCGGTTGTGTACCAATATTATAGTACCACCTCCCTTGGTTTTCCTGCCTGTGTGGTAAGTAGTGTAGGTTTTAAATGAGTTTCTTTAATTAAAGCAATTACAACCCCATAAGTTTCTAGGAGACTTTCTAATTCGTAAATTTAATAACAAATGCTACTTCCATTCCAGTAGAGTAGGGATAGGAGACACGGACTATCTGTGCTAGACAGGTCAATGGCTGAGAAAGTAGCCAGGTCCTGCAGGAGGGTTTTGAGCTGAGGGTCGGTGGAGAGTTAGCCAGAAGGATGCAGCATTTCATGTCGGTCATGAATGATAGGAAGTTGGTTTCCCTAAGGAAGCACATCAGGTTTCCCAGGTTGTTCAGGACTGTGTTGATTTCACTGATGTAGGGAGTAACTGTTGAGTGGGGAGGGGGTTGTATTGTGGTGTTGATACGGGGGAGGGGATAGGTTGTTGATTGGAAGGCATGGAGGTCGCTGTGTGTTTGGTTTCATGGCCTGTGAAAAGGAAATGTTTTTCCTAACAATGTTCCTGGGTTGTGGTGGAGGAGGAAAGTGTTCCTGTGTGTTTGTGTGATTCTCATTTGGCCGCGGCCTCCTGTCGCAATTGCACAAACCTGATATACTCTGGGCACAGCTTTGAGTGTGCCTCGTGCGCACCTTTGCAGTTAACACATATTGGGTTTTCGTTCAGATTTTCACAGGCTGTGTGGGAGTGGTGGCCGGTGCAGTGAAGTCAGGCAGTTCGGAGGTGGCAGAAATTTCTGGTATGATGAAAAAGCCAGAAGTTTTGGTATTGGAGAATGTCTCCAATTCGTTTCTTGTAAGGCCGAGGTTGCCCTTCCGTCATATTAATCGAAGTGAGGTTGAGAAGGGAATGAGTGTGAATTTTTTTGCATCAGTAATACTAAAGAAATCCTGTGGCTCTTCCCAGGTGTGTAAGGGGTCGTTGGGGTCAGTGTGATTTTTTTTTTAATTGGTACACATCAATGATGGTGTAGTGGCGTGCTTCCAGGTCTTCCTGTATATCTGAGGCAGGGGTGGTTCTCGGCAGCCTGACTACAACCTTCCGAGGTGGTTCTACTGCAGTACTGAGTGTGTAGTAGTGAACATTTGTAATTTTTAAGAAATCTTGAATGGATCTGTAGGCTTGTTAGTGTATGCAGGCAATTTATGGGCCGACTTGAACTAGGGAGATTTGAGTCCCAGTTATATTCATAGAATGGATTTTAGTGATGAGATTGTTGTATGTGATGGTGTCAGGTACTACCAGTTTCAGTGGTTTGTTGGGAGGTTTTTGGTAGCACGCCCAGTGTGTGTGACAGATTCGGGTGTGTAACTGGATAGTTGTATTTGTGCCATGTTCGTTTGTCTTGTTTGTGTATTTGCCATGTTGGCAAATGGCTCATAGTGGTTTTGAACCACGACAGGCTTGGGCTGTTTTGCCTCTTGGTGGCTCGGCACACACACTTTGTGTGTTTCCTATATCCAGGTTTCATTCTCAATTTCCTTGTCCAGTATCTCCTTGCAGCGATTTGCTTGAGCCAAAAGTCAAGATAACAGTTGTTCTGGTGTTAGGTTGTTACGAATGTCTCAGTTCTGCATTGTTTTTTCTTATGTGCCCATGTTGTCTGTGCCGTGGGACAGAGACTGAAGTCGTGTTGGTGTACTGGATTGATAAAACTGAATGTTTTCCCCCTTCAGCAGTTGCTAGCACTGTGTCGGTTGGTATGTTCTGACGTGTAACGCATATTGGAAGTAGAAACCTCGCTGACACCCCCCACGATTTTAATCCCCCACGAGCACCTTTGACAGGCGCACGCGTGGAGAAGCCAGAAGTAGTTAGCGCGTGCAGGCCATTACATGTGTCGCTGCAGCGCGGGACCTCTCCCCCACCACCCCTAGCAAACTGTGGAAACTTGTACACGCCAAATAAAACATCTGACAAGCTTGGAAGTTGTGCCACGAGCACTCCTCCCGCCCTTAGCAAACAGCGAGGCAACTTGGACACACGCCGCGGAAGGAGAGCTGACAGGGTAAGCTTTAGGGTGCAGGTCACCCCTCCCCCCCAACCTACAAGAAGTATTGTATGTATGAAGTATTTTTTGTTATGTGCCCTCCTCCCACTTCCCTTGTCCAACAAAGGAGACACGTGTAGAAATCTAGGGAGGGCACCCAGATAGTTAAAAAGGCCGTTTTTAGAGACAAGAAGGGGGTCAGTCATATCAGGGCAGTCGGAGGCTGCGATACTCCGCGCCGGCAGAATCAGTTACATCAGAGCAGGCATCCAGTCAGTTAGAAGCACGAACCAAGAGAGAGAAAGTCCGTGCAATAGTTAACCGAGGCCGGGGAGATCGGACCCCGGCTGGGTCAGTCATATAGGGGCAGTCGAAGGCTGCGATACTCCATGCTGGGAGAGTGAGTTACATCAGATCAGTCCGCAGTCAGTTAGAATCGCGCGCCGAGAAAAGAAGTCAGTGCAGCAGGTAACCGAGGCCGGGAGATCGGACCCCGGCCGAGTCGGTTCACAGAGACAGTAAGTCGCAGGTGGCGCGGTGTTCGGTACCGCCACACTGGGGCGCGCAGGTAGTCAGGATCGGGAGCCGGATTCTGGAAGTCAACCGGGCGAGAATCACAACATTAAGGGAGCCAGTCATATCGGGGCCGTTGGAAGCTGCGATACTACGCGCCAGGAGAGTGAGTTACATCAGTCAGCAGTCAGTCATATCTCCGCACCGAGAGAGGAAGTCAAGTCAGTCAGCCGAGGCTGGGGTTCGGGCCCCGGCAGAATCAGTTAGACAGTTACCAGAGTTACATCGGACGAGTAGTATCACCATGCTGGGATGCGAGTCAGTCAGTCAGTCAGTCAAGTCAGTCAGTCACCAGTCAGTTACAATTATGCACCGAGAAGGCAGATTNTGCCCCCACAGCGTCGGAAACGTTAGCCAGAACATTGTAATCAGCCCTTCAGGCCAAGAACTCGCAGGGTCGAAAACGTATGAATAAATTCTCGGCACAAGGTGCCGGGAAAGTATGTATAAACTCCCGGAAATGTTCTGGGAATGTATGAATAAATTCCCGTCAAATAAACCTGTTAAAACAAAGATGTAATGAAGCCATTGTTCGAGATACCCTCAACCTTCAAGGCACCTTATAGTCTGTGCCATCTAACATTAACTGAGGACCCTATGAACCTCTCTGTACACCACAGGTGGGGAATAGGGTCAGTTCAGTGGGGGTTTTCAATTTTTCGTCTGACGAGCCCGCATTTCCTTCCCCGAGGTTCTGTTCAGTCAAGATAGAGGTGGCAGATGGGATCGCTACTAATCGTGTGCCTAATTCGCTGCGGGAATCTACTGCCATTGACACACAATGAGCTAGGCTCTAGATGACCAGTTGAAGTAATTAAAACGACCAACAGTTGGGTCTCCCAGTGTCCGCGAGCTCTCAAACAAAGCTGCACAGTCCATGAAGAAGAAGGTCAAACGATCAAACCAAATAAATAAGATAATATATATAAAGTTATATATAATACATGTAAGCAGTGACACTATCTACCAACTGTATTTGTAAACCCACGTGCTTTTATATCATAAACATACTTGTGTAGTTCGTTCGAATTGACGAAAGCTTATAAGTATAGAAATTGTGTAAGAAGAATAAGAGATGCTTTTTCATTTTCACCAACCTAAAAGTGTAGTAAACACGTAAGAAGAGCAAGTCCAATGGACAAGATGAAATATTTATTGAACTAAAAAATCATTTAATTTGCCTTACAATCAATTGCAATCAATAAGTTTACAAGTCTCCTAATAAAAATTTATCACAAACTTTTTAATGAAATTTATTTAAATAATACCAAAAGTAAATTGTTTTAAAAAGAATCTACGACTCGTGCAAGATGCGAAATAATCGGTTAAACACCAACGAATTTTCTTCATTTTATTATACATTTTCTTTTTATAAAATATGTATCCATATTTTGTAAAAAATTTTAATTTGCGCACTCTATTGTTATTATATTACTTCCATTAATACTCCCAGAAAAGCTGTGGTAAAGCGATTTAAATTTCGGATTCAAGAATATTTTGAAACGCCCTAAATGAAAATGAGATAAATTTAAAGAGAAAGTGGCCGCGATTGTGAAATTTTTGTGATGTCATGTAGCATTAAATGAATTGAATTCAATAAACATTGAAGGCCCTTTCCCATGTTCAAATATTTATTGAATTCAACCAAAAAATTACTTCATTTTCCTTTCAATGAATGGACAACGTGCACATTGTTTGCTGGCACTTGGTTTCCATTCATTTATATGTTAGAAACGTATTTACAAAATATCACAATTAAAAAATTAGTTTTTAAAAAGTTATGATCGAATGAAAGCTTTACGTTTGAAACGCCCGCCAGAACGCGTCTGTCGCGCGTGCTCACTCTGTGACGTCACAAGTTAGATACAATCTCGGCCGCCGCGTTTGTTTACTTCTGCAGTGATGCGTATTTGGTTAAATATAAATTGTTTGAAGTAATGCAAAGAGAAAATAAACAGTCAAGTATTTCAAAATCATCGAAATGGTTTATTTTACCGCAATGTACTAGTACATCTCGCAAAATAAAAGATTTGTTATACACAATAAACGAAACAAACAGGAAGACGTGGTTTAACGCAGTGAGGTGAGGCGTTGAGGATGTTTAGCCAAAATCAGTTCTTTCTGTTTGCGAGGACCATTTTTACATACATAATTATATTAAAGGTGTTTATGTTTCCCTTATGTAGGCAGTTTTAACATTGAACTTCTTGATATCTACTATTTTCATCTGATATAACCTTCATTACGGTACTATGGTATTGTTTAATACGCACCACAACGTGTTTAGTAATTCATATGTTATGTAGACGAGAACATAAAAAAATATGTCAACGCATTTCATAAAAGTAAAGGCATATAAATATGTTTACAAAAAATTTAGCAACACAATGTAAGTTTTACATTTTGTAAGTTTATGCACTCCATGTTAGGCCTAGCATACAAAATTTGGTATAGACATTTTTTTATTAATTTAATATTACTTCTAACATTCGTTTCAAGAGCACATTATCATTTAAAGGCTATATTCACATTATGTGCCTAAATAATAATATATCACGATGTTTAGCCATGAAAATTAAACATTAAATTATTTGGGTGGGGCTCAACAGTCCCTCTTGCAAAAAGTTGGGTTTATATTACACAGTATTTTCTAACATAGCTATTTCTAATAAATTTAAGTTGTTTTGATTTTTCTCTTGTTAGTTTCCATAAGCCTAACCATTTAAGTTAAATTGCAACTAAATTTTTATTTTAAAAAACTAAAATGCATGTTTTTAGAAATGTTTATCAAGGATGATCTTACTTTCATTTTTGCCCTTCTACTTTTTCTTTCTATGTTACTGAGATGGGCATTACAAAAATTACGAGGCTAGGCCCACAAAATTGACACTAATTACCCTACGCATTTTATGCAAGTAAGCGGTGTTACTTTTACAACCCAGTGCAAACACAGCTATCGTGACATCACAATAATAAAAGGTATGTTAGGTACACAATACATAAAAAACAATAATATGAGCAAGTTATTTAAAAAATAATTTTTTGGTTTCTAAACACTTTATTTGAGGCCTCAATATAGTTATTATAAACGAGGGGGAATGCGGAAATACATGTTTGCTGACCGGCAGCGCGGCATTCTGACCGCCACCAACCCGCTAGCTTTAGGCCTACTGTTGCCATACTGCTCGTTATCTGACATTTATAAAGTGAAAAAAGTTTTTTTTTTACGAATACTTAAACGTGGTTTAGAATCCGGAAATATTTGTAACCTTCTTTCTCAACACAACAGTACATTTCATTTCTAAATAATGTAGTTAAATTATCAGATATCAAGCATGGCATGCGACAACACAGTACGCTCATTGCAGTCACCTTCATTACAATTCTGTTATGCTTGTGAATGTAATACCTATTCCATATTTTAATTTCCTACTTTAAATCTTAGCAATCGCAAACATAAAAAACGTACAAACAACTAAGTTTTAACATGTGATGAAGGCCTACAGTCGCCTTGAAGATCATGACTGTGTGATATGAGACATGTTCTTACCTTTGTAATTTTACACCTCTTATTTCAGGTTACACAAAACAATGGGAATTTAAGTAATCAAGTAGCATATCGGTATCTACGTGGCAGACTGTTAGACTGCGCTTTCACAAAGTTGCCTTCCATTTTAGTGCTGTGTGTTTGCAATGTGCCGGGGCCAGCCGCCGACGTATGACTAGTGACATCAAACCAATGAGTGAGCGTTCCGCATTCACGTGACAGCGGCTGCGAAAGTTACTGTTTTAATACTAAAATAACTTTGTCAGTACCGATTTTCATGTAAAAAACGGCGAATTTTTATTTTTATATGCATATACAAATGCATTCGTATCATTTTCAACAATATTGGTGAAATTTGCATGTTGCCCATTGCTTTCAATAAGCATTCAAGACTCCCAATAAATATTTATCTCGAACTTTTTAACGAAACCAGCGAAAGAAATAGCAAAAGTTAATTAGGGCCAAGAGGAAGGATGTTGTCCCAGGTGGTATCGTCAAGTGCTTTGCACCTTACCTTCGGGTGGCTGGAGAGTTCGTCTGCCAGTTTATTACATGTAACTAGCATGTGTTCAACGTCGAAGTGCAATAGTGCCCAGCGAGTAACCTTCGATTTGCGCCTTCTGCAGCCAGCACATGCACTGCTTGTCAGTCTGCACTGTGAAGTCGCTGCCCTCCACAAATAATTGGTAGCATTTCAACACCCACACGACCGCGAGGCACTCGCGCTGTTTTACATTGTAGTTCTGTTCAGCCTTCCCAAACTTCGCACTCATGTTGTCAACGACAAGGCATTCACNACTTCGCACTCATGTTGTCAACGACAAGGCATTCACCCTCATCTCCTAACTAGTACAGCACTGCGCCTAGTCTTCCTAGCTAGTATCAGTCTGAAAGTAGAAATGGCAGGATTAGTGCGGGCGTGAGAGCAGATTGCACTCGCGGAACCTGTGCTGGAATTCGTTAAAAGTGTTTTGTGCTGTGCCTGTTTTACAGTAGCAGTACCAAGCGGAGAGAAAGTCGGTGAGAGGCGCGGCGATGGTGGCAAAGCTCGGAATGTAGTTCCTCAGCCCATTGACCAGTGCCACGAACCATTGAAGCTGTTTGCGCACGTGGGAGGGGGCTGGGGAGAGGTTTCTCCTAGTTTCGCCACAGCTGTTCCGGCGATTGGCGATTTCCGTGCTGGTATATGACATTACCCAGGTAGGGGAGTTCAATCACACCGATGTGGCACTTGCGTGGGGCGCACATGAGGCCATGCGTCGCGAGTCTCTCCACTATCAGGGCGAGATAGTAAGCATTTTCCTCCCAAGATTGGGGTCATATTACAACATTACCAAGGTACGCTGCAGTGAATAGACCGATGTAGCCGTTCAGCATGTGTTATCAAGGACTAAAGGTTGCAGGCACGTCTTACAAGCTGAAGGTCATGGACTTGAACTGATGATGTTGCCTGTTCAGCATGGTGAGCGCTGTCTTTGGGCGGTCCTCAGGCCATACGGTTATCTACCAAAAGCCCGACTTCAGGTCTAGAGCGGAAAAAAATTTCACCTGTCCCAACCATGCCAAAGGGTCTGAGATGTGAAGCAATAGGGGCAGAATACCCACAGTCAACTTGTTTATGGGCTTGAAATTTACCCAAAACCTGAGTGGCCCATCCTTGTCACCCTTGAGCACCTGACAATTATAGTGTCTCTCACTTGGCTCGATCCCCTTATTCCTAATAATGTCCTCCACCTAGCCTAAGATCGCTTGTCATGTTAAGCAGTTGTAGTTAATAGGTCTTTAGAATACTGGGGAGCCGGTGACCATCGGGATCTCCTGCTGGGTAATGGTGGTACGACACACTGAGTCAGACACAGGGAATGAATTGGGGTGTTAATTTAGCAGCGTGTCAAAAAGTCACATACTCGAGTGGGATGATATTACTGAATTCGTCTAGCAGCCCTGGGCCCCTAGAGGCTGATGGAGAGGCATACATAGCCATAACTGACCCAGGATGGCTTCCTCCAGCAGCCCCTTACCCACTTAAAGTGTGGCTGTAGTGACCAGATCTCGGAGCTAGAAAGTGATGGTGGCTAGGCCCCCTGTTTCCATTGGCGTGTCCCATGTGGCAAGGCAGAGCAACCCATTCTCTGGCACCAGTCGGTGTGCAGGAAACAGGAGGCTGGCGACGAAGTTGTGCTTCGCCACAGTGTTGGTCACTGCCACCCTCAGTTGGTCATCGATGCTCACTGGGATGCACAGGTGGCCCTCGTCGTTTGCAGCGACATGCCCCAGGAGGGGGCCTGTGTTTTCCTCTTGCAGTGGTTATGGTTGCTGGTCATCTCTGAGGGGGTATGCTCCAGCTGGTCTGATGCCTCCTACTACCCATTATCTGCAGAGGTGGCCTCCGTCCGATAAAGCGAGTACAAGTGGGCACTCGCGATGCCATTGGTAGGTGGTTTACAGACAGTATTGGCATCGGGGGGGAGGGCGCTCTTGTTTCCCTTGGTCATGTCCGTCTCCTTCTCCAAGGCTTGCAGGAGGGCCCCCTTTTGTTGGTGGTTGCGGTGGACATCGATGTGGCGTGGTTGAAGCTGGGGTCTGAGGTGGCGGCGGTGTGCATATCGTCTGAAGCTTTTCTATATGTCGGGTTCCACTATGCAAGCTTGGCGGATAAAGTTCTCAACTCCTTGAGGAGTGGACTCATGCAGTCGTTGAAGTAGGTTTGAGCATAGGAGCTCGAATATGAGATCGAGCACAGCCTCCTCTCCTTCATCCTCGTGCAGTATCTAGAGTAGGCAGGGTTTTTCCCTAATGAATGTCGCTGTGCAAACATCGTCCACCTATTGCCTACACAGTTGGACCCGGCGTGCCACTTTTGCCGTCGCATCGTCAAAACTATACTGCAATGTATTGGTAAACTCGAGCCACTGCATTTCGTTTACACCAGCACAAACCTGTTAGTCCTTGGTACACTCGCCTAACTGAGCATCTAAACCACTTTTTTTACCAGAATACCGCATCTAGCCAACTTGTCCTCGCATAGTTTTAAGAACTCGCCCGAGGCTTCCCATGGGTAACCCATAAATATTGGTAACAGGGATTCGGACATATGGTGAACTGGCGTATGCTGTAGGTGTGTCAAATCTGTTTTTGTGCTGTGGTACTTGGGCTACGACAAGGGATGCAGCATACCTCACACACAAACAACTGTGTGTGGAGGAGCACACCTCGCCTGGCTTCGCGCAGTCCTGGTATTTACAGCAGTAGCATCGTACGCAACATGCCATTTCGGGGTTTGGACTGAAACAAATCAGCGCAGCGCACAGTCCGTGTGATTCTGGGGTAGGTTTTGTGTCCTGCCCACTAGCCTCACACCCCACGATGCGCACACATAATTTACCACCTGAGCTATATTGGTGTTCGCCAGACGGCATGCGAAGGCGTCCAACCTCCGCACAGATATGTGTGCTTGTGCCTGTTGTTGAGGTCATAATNGCAGGTGGTTTCCAGACAGTATTGGCATCGGGGGGAGGGCGCTCTTCTTGCCCTTGGTCATGTCCGTCTCCTTCCCCAAGGTTTGCATGAGGGCACCCTTTTGTTGTTTGTTGTGGTGGACATCGATTTGGCGTGGTTGGAGCTGGGCTCTGAGGTGGTGGCGGTGTGCATATCGTCTGAAGCTTTTCTATATGTCGAGTTACACCATGTAATCTTGGCAGATAAAGTTCTGAACCCCTTGGTGAGTGGACTCCTGCAGTCGTTGATGTAGGTTTGAGTATAGGAGCTCGAATATGAGATCGAGCACAGCCTCCTCTCCTTCATTGTCGTGCAGTCTCTAGAGTAGGTGGGGTTTTCCCCTTATGAATGTCGCTGTGCAAACATCGTCCACCTATTGCCTACACAGTTCGGTCCGGCATGCCACTTTTGCCTTCGCATCGTCGAAACTATACTGCAATGTATGGGCAAACTCGAGCCACTGCATTTTGTTTACACCAGCGCAAACCTGTTAGTCCTTGGCACACTTGCGGAACTGAGCATCTTTCTATCTAGACCACTTTTTGACCAGAATGCTGCATCTAGCCAACTTGTCCTCGCATATTTTTAAGAACTCGGCCGAGGCTTTCCATGGGCAGCCCATAAATATTGGTAACAGGGATTCGGACACATGGTGAACTGGCGTACGCTGTAGGTGTGTCAAATCTGTTTTTGTGCCGTGGCACTTGGGCTACGACAAAGGACGCAGCATACCTCACACACAAACAACTGTGTGTGAAGGAGCACACCTTGTCTGGCTTCACACAGTCCTGGTATTTACAGCAGTAGCATCGTACGCAATATGCCATTTTGGGGTTTGGACTGAAACAAATCAGTGTAGCGCCCAGCCCATGTGATTCTGGGGTAGGTTTTGTGTCCTGCCCACTAGCCTCACACCCCATGATGCGCACACATAATTTACCATCTGAGCCTTCCTGGTGTTCGCCCGATGGCACACAAAGACGTCCAACCTCCGCACAGAAATGCGTGCCAGTGCCTGTTGTTGAGGTCATAATGCAAGAGTTCGTGGAAACGCCCGGGCAGCCACGTGCGCACAGCTACCATTATACTCCTAGCCCTTGCAGCCTGTGTGCACAGCAGGAAAAGAAATCACACATTCATAGCAACACCATTTCTTCCTGTTTCCACAGTTCACTGTACTCATGTGATTAGTCCATCAGTGTTGGTCAGAGCAGGAGAAAGGCACACATTGCTAGGTGCCACATTGTTTCTGGCATAAACTATTATCAAATAGAAATTGCTGTGTGTTATATTACCAGGGCATCAGTGCGTGAATAGTTGCATGGCTACATGGTAGGCAGAGACACTTAGAGGGTGGGATGTCGCCATGTGGTTACTTATCTGATGCTGAAACATACATTCACTTAAAAATCTGTTCTGTTGTTAGCTGAAGACCACACCTTACAATATTACACAACTGTAGGGATGCTAAACTACACAAATGGATTCGACCATGTGCTCGTCATAATCTGTTGTCTTCCAGCACATAGTAATCAAAATGTTTCATAACTTCACTAGAGGTGGCACAGAAAAAAACATACAAATAAGCTACACTGCAAAAGCCAAATGATTTCAACCAAATTAAGGCGATGCCCCATCTAATCACCTCGGGTGCAAAGTACAATTTCAGAAGTGGCAAAATGCATTGCAGCAACAATCATTAATTAAAAGCCCCCCAAAAAAGTGGCGGGCAAAAGCATGCAACAAGGATGAGACGAAAAAGTTTTCAGAAAATTTAAGCAAAAATAATAACTGGATCAATGAAATGCAGAGTTGAAACCCCTGCAGGCCATGTGGCACATGTACATCCAGCACGAGCTAAAAGAAGATACTTTCCAGTAGCCGTCGGAAGCTAGTGAGTGCGTGCTGCCGGAAGTGACAGCTTCGTGGACCATAAAAGCATATATGTAATATGCTCTTGGTTGAAAATGGCATGCCGGAAAAAAATTAAACAGAATTTACTTAAAACTTACAAAACCCTTCAAATCACAGTAACGTGCACAAGAGTACAGTGGAAAATAATTATACAGAAATTACTTTAAACTAACAAATTCAAATCACAAAATGTGCATGAGAGTATTGGCTATTGGTATAGTTACTTTTTCCTTTCAGTTATGTTTTATTCTTTAACAACCTTTTAAAATAAATATTGCCATGTAAGTATTAAACATACTGTGTATATTCCATAACACTCAGATGTTAACTTCTAAAGCTAAAATAATATACATTTATTCAATATTATTCCGATAGAGATTGCTTTCAAAAGTGCTCACTTTACAGTGAATAGTCTATACACTGCAAATGATTCTACAAAAAATACTTATAACTAACACAATCCTTCATATACCTCGTAAGCCCTCGGGACTTAGGCGCACAAGCAACACATGTACTACACACACCATACGCATAAAGCTTGTGCACATGCGGCACACAGTGGCCTTATGTTGTCTGAGGGACAAGGTCGGATGACAATATTTATAATGTTAGGATATGTGCGTTTTTTAAAACTAAAACTATCGCATTCAAATTCCTTTTTTTTTTAGAATAGTATACTCTCCTTGTAATTTCCACAGGTAGGTGTTTACAACGCCTTTTACATCTGTGCTGAGTAAATATTAACCATATTACTACGAATATATATATCTCATTTTTTTTTTCTCTCTGGCTAATACAATTTGGTTTTATCTATTTAACTATCTCGAAGTACAAGACTAGCTTTTTATAAAATTCTGCAGTCAACTTTCTCACTATTTAAGAGTTATCTCCAAAAATGTTTATCCCTCTGAATACAAATTATAGTAATAAATATAAATTAATTTTTAAAAATGAAACATGTTAAAAATTGTGATTGAATGCACAATATAGTTTCAAATGTAACTTATTTTTCAGATAACACCACTGTTGGAAACCTATGATTTTTAAGCCCCTGAAACAATGTACAATTTTATGCCAATATATATATTTTTTACAATAAAAATTGAAGTTAAAATACGACTATAAAATTTCCCCATTAAACATATTGAATCAAATAAACTTGAATGTACACTGGAGAGCCAAAAAAGAAAACTAGTATAGGCGTGTGTATGCAAATAACAGAGGTATGGAACCAATCAGAGTAACACAATGCAGTCGGCAGCTAGATCGGTCACTCCTGCTACAATGGCAGGTTATCAAGATTTAAGTGAGTTTGAACGTGGTGTTATAGTCGGCGCACGGGAGATGGGACATAGCATCTCCGAGGTAGCGATAACATTTTGATGTTCGCGTACAACTATTTCACGAGTGTACCGTGAATATCGGGAATACAGTAAAACATCAAATCTTCGACATTGCTGCGGCCGGATAAAGCTCGTGAACGAACGGGACAAACGACGACTGACGAGAATCATTAAACGTGACAGACATGCAACCCTTTCTCAAATTGGCGCAGATTTCAATGCTGGGGAATCAACAAGTGCCAGCATGTGAACTATTCAACGAACCATCATTGATATGGGCTTTCGGAGCCGAAGGCCTACTCGTTTACCGTTGTTGACTGCACGACACAAAGCTTTACTCCTCGCCTGGGC
This sequence comes from Clitarchus hookeri, assembly GCA_002778355.1. Lineage (NCBI taxonomy): Eukaryota > Metazoa > Arthropoda > Insecta > Phasmatodea > Phasmatidae > Clitarchus > Clitarchus hookeri. The sequence goes on from NQII01001013.1 coordinate 45,485, forward strand.
CCGCCAACACCGCCATTGGACTGTTGATGACTGGAAACACGTTGCCTGGTCTGACGNTTGGTCTGATGAGTCTCATTTCCATTTGTATCGGGCTGATGGACATGTATGGGTATGGAGACATCCTCATAAATCCATGGACCCTACATGTCAACAGGAGAATGTTCAAGCTGGTGGAGGCTCTGTCATGGTATGGGGCGTGTGCAGTTGGCGTGAAATGGGACCCCTGATACGTCTAGNAATATGCGTAAGCATCCTGTCCGATCACCTGCACCCATTCATGTCCATTGTGCATTCAGACGGACGTGGACAATTCCAGCAGGACAATGCGACACCCCACANTAGTTGCTATCGAGTGGCTCCAGGAACACACTTCTGACTTTAGACACTGCCATTAGCCACCTAAATCACCAGACATGAACATTATTGAGCATATCTGGAATGCCTTGCAATGTGTTGTTCAGAAGAGATCTCCACCACCTCACACTCCTATGGATTTGTGGACTGCCGTGCAGGATTCATGGTGTGAATTGCCTCCTGCATACCTTCAGACATTAGTCGAGTCCATGCCACGTCGTCTTGCGGCAGTTTTGCGTGCTCGCGGCGGCCCTACGCGTTATTACGCAGGTGTACCAGTTTTTTTGGCTCTTCAGTGTATTTGAAAGTGTGTCACACACTCAAATTTTTGTACTAGGAGTATCTAGTATGGATTTGCATTTAAAATTTATTTTCAAAGTTTTAATTTTGTATTTCCGTGCAGTCACAACAGGCCTAAGTGAAACAAAAGTGATTAATTTTTTTATCTTCAGTCGGTCGCCTTTGTTTTATGGTTAATTCGCGGCAAATTTGTGTCAATTTGTGTACATTTCTATTATAAGGGATCTGGTTTGACAGGAATGTATTTTCCAGCACATGGGCAAAGGCCTACGACTTTGCTTCAGGTGTGAGTGCAATCTCTGTGTTAGTTTGTAGGTACGAAACTTTTTCTGTCTTATTTAAAAGGCATTTAGTTAAGCCCCATAAATTATTTTCGCATGGCGATGGCTTAACTACTTTAGCATCTAATACACTGGCCTGCCAGTGTGTTACTTCCTCTGAAATGACAGCATGTATTTCGTTAATTAGTGCCTTGGTTTGCCGATCACTGCATCTTGAATAATGGCGTCTTTGGCGGTATTTCTGCATGATTAATTACCGTATATACTGCGGGAAAAAGTCAAGCTTGTGTGTATGTGTCTTCTCTGGAACACTTTCGGCCACGTCTTGCCGTACGATGCTTGTAAGGGCGGTCATAGTTTCAACAACATAATGTGTAGTTGTTAATAAATAGTAATTTTCAGATATAAAGTCCGCAAAGCCAAGCCTATCGGCCTTAGAATAGGTTTTAATTTTTCTCGGGGCGTTTGCTTCTGTGTGTATAGTATAAAAATCAATGTGAACTGGGTAATTATATGAAGACAGATCATGTTCGACTCACAGGTCAAACCCATCTGTAAACTGTTTGGCTAAGACGATATCAAGTATATCAGGATGTTGATTTAACTAAGGTGGGTTTAAAGTAGGCTCATCTGGGGCCATAACTGATAGTTTCTGGTCGCTTGGTATCTTTGCAGGAGCATCCCATTGGCTATTCTATTTATAGAATTCCAATTTGGATGTTTCACCTTTATATCGCCTAGCACTATGAATATTTGGCCTGTATTATTATAAAGCAGAACTAGGTCTGCATGTGCTAGTGAGCGCCCAGGCGAGACATAAATTGATAAAAAAGTTTAGTACATTGCTGGCCTAGTTTTAATTCAAAACCTACAGTTTCCAGTGCTGGAAAATCTGGCAGCATTAGTTTGTGGTGACTGACAGAGTTGTGGATAAAAATAGCTACTCTACCACCTCTTCCTCTCTCCTGTGGCCTGCCCTTTCTGTATATGGCATAGCCTTGAACCGAAAAGCGAATGTTAGTTGTAAGGGACGTCTCGTTTATTGCCGCTATTTTAACATTATGACGAGACAAATAATTAATAAACTCGACCTTTTTGTGGGAAGGCCACTCGAATTCCAGAAAAGAATTCCGTTTGTGAGTATGAGTAATTCAGAATTGTTCGTGGGGAGGACTTCATTAATTCGGTTTGGCAGCATGATCAACTATATGGATGCACCGTTAGTCATTTAGTCATGTATATTTTATCTTGTATTTCCATGTTTGGTGCAGTCCTATTGGCAATCATTGCGCACATAGGTTGTGCAAGATCGGGGTACTTGCTGAAGTGTGTATCACTCTTAATTGCAGAGCTGATCGCGGCCATGATCTTGCCTTTTAGTGGCTTGTGTTGTCAGGGAGGGCTCAGCAGGAAGAGGGTAGGGAGGAGGTGCCATGACCTCCATAGCCGCCGAAAGCGGACTGTTAGTTTGGTCCCCCCCCCTAAACTACCACAATGCTAAGTTTTAAGTGTACGTCCGAGGTAGGGATGGGAGCTAAATGCGTCTAAGGGCAGCTGAGTCATTGCACCTACCNCAGCGTTGGCAGCTAGCCGCTAGCCCAGTAGTGAAGGCTGAACTCAGGGATGCTTCCAAGGTCCGATGCATTCAATTCCATTCCTCACGCACCCGCAGTCGCCAGCCCGCAGAATCCTGCAGTGAGGTTCGCTAAACTTCGCCCTCGTGGCGATCTCCTTCTCCGCTCCTTGATCATTAGGCTGATTCCTGCACGATGCATTTCGTCATCTCATACTGAGCTACCCAGGATCCTGTGGCCCACTACGACGGCACTTTCGTACCAGTCAGTTGGTCCACGGACTGGTATTGGAATATTCCCAGCCACTCCAGAGCCTAAGGATTCCCTATCCACCACCTGGGGACGCGATGAGTTGTGGAATATTCGACACACCCACTTTGTCATAGTCCTACCGCACTTGCAGAAGCCTCTCGTCTTCTCTGGTCTCAAGGGGTGGGCAGATCTCGGCGAGAGAACAGCCACGAGCACGATGTTCATCCCACAATAGCTCGGCTAGTGACTGGTGGTTTGGATTTTAGTTTTTTCTACCTAACCTATTTTAAAAATTAAGAAGAGAGTTGGAGGACCTGGGTAGGAATAGTACCTAAGTGCATCTCAGGTCTGAGCTCCTTACACCTAGGAAGGCAGGGAAGGTTCTAATTCACATGCTCGTGGCTTTACTGGGATTGGGCAAACATGGCCACGATTAAGGCCATGTTTATCTCCCATGCTAGCTTAACCTGAACTACAAAGGGAGGGGGAAAACCGGTATAGACACTGTAAAAACCCCTCGACTAAAAAGAATAGCAACATTGTATGCTATTTATGAAGTAAAAAAATATTTCTACTAGAACAGAGGATGGGAAGGTATAAACTTTATTGAAAGGGCGTTTGAAACACTAGAAGAGAAAGATTGTCTTTCATTTTGATGATCAAGCGGGATTTAGTTTTTAAACCAGGGGGTTGGTAGTACCAGCCCCCCTGGCGGGGTGGCGAATGCGCAATTGGGCGTTTCCCCTCCCGTGCTGCCAGTCGACACCTGAAACATAAAAGGAAAAGAGAAAGGAGGAGGTAGTAGTGACGAGCCAGCAAAGTGACGAGTGGTGGCGACAGTGACCAATGAGAGTGAAGTCTGCGGACTGCGAGCATCGGTATAGTGAAAAGTGAGACTGGCGGGCAGTACTAGTCAACTGGATGCGGGAGTGACAGACATTTTGAATGATGGCAACAGACAGATTGATAAGGACTTCAATTAAAATTGAGAAAAACATTAAATATTGCACACACTGGGAATAACAAGTGTAACAGTAAAAATAGTTAGTTAAATCTTGTTGTGTGTGTATATATATATATATATAGCATTCTAAATAAATGAAAAATTAAATATAGTTATTTTAATAAACTAACACCTCCAGCCCTTACGAACTCAGATGCTTCCTTCTTGCGTATTATAACAAGATTTTTCCGTATTTATTTTACACTTGAATATCTGTTACCTGAAAATATCCCGGCCAAAATTATTTGTTACAGTGCGCAATTTGTCGAAAAATAATATTCAGAATTTTACATGTCTAAGCTTTGTAGTAATAGTAAGAGTGAAATAGTTTCCTTTTCCCCGTGACTAAGCCCACTAACGCTTCCTCGTAATTTTTAGGTAAAGTTTTGTGCGCGGGGTCTGTGCGTTGGACAATGCCGCCCGCCCTGGTAATATAAATTTTATTTGTAACAAACCCGTTTTGTTTTGATTAAGCTTTTGTATACGTAATCTGCTGATGAAAGAACAACGCACCTTCTCTTCCATTGAAAAGTATAATAGAATACTCGAATACGTGTTTTTCTTACCTAAACACCCATAATTAAAATGTTTTAACAATTCTGATGCAAGTGTCTTCGTTATTTTGAAGTAAATTAAATGCCCTGATCTAAATATCTTTAAGATACACTGAAGAGTAAAAAAAACTGGTACACCTGCCTAATATCGTGTACGGCCCCGCGAGCACACAGAAGTGCCGCAAAACGACATGGCATGGATTCGACTAATGTCTGAAGGTATGCAGGTGGCAATTCACACCATGAATCCTGCAGGGCAGTCCACAAATCCATAGGAGTGCGAGGTGGTGGATATCTCTTCTGAACAGCACGTTGTAAGGCATCCAAGATATGCTCAATAATGTTCATGTCTGGTGATTTAGGGGCCAATGGCAGTGTCTAAAGTCAGAAGAGTGTTCCTGGAGCCACTCGGTAACAACTCTCGACGTGTGGGGTGTCGCATTGTCCTGCTGGAATTGTCCACATACGTTGGAATGCACAATGGACATGAATGGGTGCAGGTGATCGGACAGGATGCTTACGTATATGTCACCTGTCAGAGATGTATCTAGACGTATCAGGGGTCCCATTTCACGCCAACTGCACACGCCCCATACCATGACAGAGCCTCCGCCATCTTGAACAGTCTCCTGTTGACATGTAGGGTTCATGGATTCATGAGGATGTCTCCATTCCCGTACACGTCCATCCGTTCGATACAATTGGAAACGAGACTCGTCAGACCAGGCAATGTGTTTCCAGTCATCAACAGTGCAACGGCGGTGTTGGCCGGCCCAGGCGAGGCGTAAAGCTATATAATCGCTCACATTAAAAATAACAATGTCGTAATTAAGATAAAGCAAAACAGACATATTAACCAAGTAAAATAACAATCTACTAATATTACGTAGTTCGTGTACCGAGTCGCTTATTACACCACAGGTGTGTGTGCTCTGTATTTGCATGCAAAGTTGCAAGTTTCCGCGGTACAGCGTAAATATTCCACAATGTCTTGTCGACCGAGTAGATTACTCAAAATGTAAAATTTGTAAACTTATTTTGCGCAGTAGTTTCATCACGATCAACCAACATGTACACACGAGACTACATATTATGAATGAGCCGATGTGAGATATTGGAAATGGTGTCACATATGATGTCACTGCTACTAATTTGCGTTCCTATCACTTATCAAAATACTGCGTAGGAAACTGAGGAGGATAATACATAAATTTATTATATACATTTATATTTTACATGGTATTCTATAGTACCGCCAAAGAAAATTCTAGCTTATTAGAAAAATATATCTATTTTGAGGATCTATAGAAATTATGAGGCAATTGTATGTTTACATTAAATATAAAATGAGTATAAGTTACAATAAAAATTCTTCTGTTAACACTGCATGTAATTTAAACATTCTTCTAAGGATAATTTGGAATAGTGGGTTGCATGGTGTGAAGTAAATATCGATTTCGTTGTATTGTGCAGTAGCGGCAAGCTGCTGCTCGTCAAGTCCTGTTTTGCCAGCCGGTTAAGGCAAGCGATCCATACCCGGGAGTCCCTAAGCCAAGCCATCGCTGTTGGCAATCTGTAACAAAATTATTTCACACAAAAATGTATGAAATTAAAAATTGTAATTATGAAATATGCTGAATGGTTTTTATTTATACCCACTTGGCACTCAGTTTTGGAAAGGAACATTGCACATAGCACAGTGCCCATCTAATAACAAAACAGAGGCCTCTTATATTGTTTAAATACACATTAATAACCGAAATGTTGCAGGCTATTTTCTGTTTGTTCCGACTGTTGAACTGCTGAAAGACCTTATATGTATATATATTGACGAGGTCGATTACCAGAGTTGGAATGTAATGATTATGGATTTGCCCGGCACCACAGCTCCGCGGTGAGCTGATGAGATTTTTGGGNGCCCATGAGGTCCAGGGACACTGTCTCAAATGGCTCCTTTGGCACCCTAGGCTGTTGTTGTGCCACTCCATCGGTCCTCCTGCTCTTGAAGTGGTTGCAGGGGACGCACTCCCTCGCATGTTGGCGTACATCCCTGCTTGCTCCTGGCCAATGGAAATGTTGATGGAGGTTTCTGGCCGTCTGTGTTGCTCCAGGATGACCGGCCAAATGGCTGTCGTGGGCATGCTTCAGTACTTGCCCTCGTACTGCTACAGGTACATAAATGCACCAGGTTGCTTCGGGATGCTGTTGAAGGGTTTCCAGGTGTGTGTCGTGGATGCGCCACCACTCACTATCTCCCTGCATGATGTTCGCCATCTTCTCCTGGGTTTTTGGACATTGTACTTGTGCGTCGATCACTAAGGCCTTTAGTTCGTCGAGCCTGGGTTCAGGGTTTGGTGTCGTCTCCATAGCATTGCAGGTTATCTGCTGTAGCACGATTTGTTGTGGAGTGGGTTTTGTTACAGTTTTGGGTTGACTTGCTTTGTGTGGTGGTTCATGTTTTGGCCTGGGGTGGTGAACGTCTGGCTCGCCTACCCCGCCAGCTAGTTTCCCGTTTGTGTCTTGCTGTCATTGTTTACTTGCTTCCGGTTTCCTAGGTTAGGGCACTCGTTGTGCCAGTGGTACTGCTGACCTTGGCAGTACCGGCATGGAGAAGGGGGGTGGGGGCCTTCCCTCCTAACTGACATGTTTGTACGGGCTGATATGGGGTTAGCAGTCTGTATCTTCCCCCTGTCCTGCTGTTCAGTCTGGTGCACTTCCCCTTTGCCGAGTCCAGCTGATGGCTGCGAACTCCCCCTCCACGCACTGTGATACCGGGGTTGTTGTTGTTGTGACTCCTCCCTTCCCCTATGGTACACTTTATTCACTCTGGCCTGATCCAGTAAGGCCATGGACCTCATGAACTGTTCCATNTTGTGGTTGTTGTGACCCCTCCCTTCCCCTATGGTACACTTTATTCACTCTGGCCTGATCCAGTAAGGCCATGGACCTCATGAACTGTTCCATGTCTGTATGAATGAGTGGGGCTAGGGCTAACTGAAATTCGGGCCTCACCGTTGAGGCAACCACCTCTAAAATGCCTGGGTCCCGCATATTTGAGTGAAAATGTTTGAGGAGGTTAACCTTCCGCGTTGTGAATGTTGTTAGCATCTCACACTCCCCCTGCGGTTCCAACACTGCACGGCTCTGAGCCTGTAAGGTATATATGCTGAGTTAAACTGTCTCACGAAGGCACTTTGAAAATCGCACCATTGCATGTTGTAGTGATCAATGGCCCGCCACCACGTCGTGCCTCCCCAGATAGCTGTCCTCCAACGCAGTTAGGCCACTCCACCTCACTGACACAGTACCTGGTTAGTCGTCCTGTGATGTCGCTAAGGAACGCCTGCGGATCCTCCATGATGAGTCCAGCGAAGGTTGGCAGCGGACTGGTGTCGTGCCCGTCTCTCCGGCTGGTGCCATCACTGCTGGGGTTGCTCTGGCCTCCTGGTATTGCAGGGGCCACACGAAGCCAGATGTGGTGAGTGGCGCCAATGGGCTTCCCCATGGTGCTGCTGCTCCCTCCATGCTGGAAGAGTGCCCCCTTGGGCTGTGGTGTCGGCTGCTACGCACACGGTCTTCAGTGACTGAGAATGGTGTTGTCGCTCGGGGTACGTGGGCCCACCGTTCGCCCCCGAAATGTCCCGCGGTGTTAACATGGTCCAGATCAGTGGTCCGCAAACACTCGTCGCACCGAATCTTACCCTGACTGTCCATGGTCGCGCGTTCGGTTTTCGTTAAGCACACAGTGTGGTAACTTCGGCGACACACTTGGCAAGGTATTGTACCTTCACCTACCCCTGCACAGATNAAGCACACAGTGTGGTAACTTCGGCGACACACTTGGCAAGGTATTGTACCTTCACCTACCCCTGCACAGATTATTTTTTTCGCGCACCTTCGGTCACGAAAAATGTCAACTATGGTCGCCGCTACACTTTGTCCAGTTGTTACGGACTGGTAAACTGTCCCTCGTGGCTGTCTTAGTCCGCACTGGCACCCATGGCTGTTGCAGCTCAAGTTATTCCCGAAAACCCGCGGTCGGTTACACTCGACACATAACCATGCTTCTTTACCGTTTGTGGTGCTGATAAAGGCTTTTCTTATTAGTTCACTGTTGCTCGCTTTAATGTTTTCCGCGAGTCGTCGCGCATTTGCTCCTTCTTTACACACACACTTATTCGCACAAAAAGGGTTTGTGTTAGTCAGTGGGCAAAAGGACTCGTGAACGTGCGGTTCACGTCAATATACACACACATTATACATATATATATATATTTTGAAGATTCTATTTTGATTTCTAACCCAACGCACTATCATGGACCAAAGCACACCTAACAATCTACCCCCATCAGTAGAATCAGTAGAATTAATACATAAACAATTGTACATATATACATATAATTCTGTAGGCGACATTAACTACAACTTAGCTACTAAAATTTGAAATGAATTAAAGAGATTGAAACCAAAATTTCCTTTTTGGTCTCTACACAATAATTTTACCGCACATGATCTCTTATCTCAATTTCTCTGCCCCAGAAATATTTATACGTATATTAAATTGAACAAGAATTTTGAACGTGGAAACAAGTGAAGATATTGAGCGAGTAAAGATATTTGGGCAGCCCGTAACATAGAGAGTGATGAGTGTTAAGTAGGGCGAGTATAGAATGAAAGGGCGGCGAAAAGGGAGTTCCCCGAGAAAACCCGCTCACCAGCGTCACCGCCCGGCACGATTCCGGCGGGAATTGAACCCAGGTTTTAAGGTGGCAGACGAGTGGTCTAACCACAACAACACCGTGGCCTCAATAGCAGTTGGTAACATCATCGAATACCTATTTGTTTTACAGCTTTCTGAATGTTACCATGCGTATATTTTCCTGTTGTGCAAATTATAATTACTAATACTAATTGTATTCACACAGTGTCTGCTAAGTGAATAATAAATAAAACCATATTTGTTATTTTACAAACAATAATAGTATTTTATTATATGCAGCTTGAAAAAATTGAATAACCATTTTACGACGTAAAAGTAAAAAAAAAAACAGTATATATATTTTATTCGTATACTTCATTCAAATTTATAAGAATTTGTCATGTTTAAATCTGTAAGCGTATTTCGTTAGCATACTCATTTGAAATTACATATTAATGCATGAAAAAAGAATGTCAATTGTGTGTTCAAATTAACAGTTTATATGCGTACGTGTATACAGAAGAAACTTAATTTAGGTAATACAACAAATTAGTTAGTGCATTAAGAAAATTTAGGAAGGTTTATGTAAATCATTTTAATTGGAAAGAATTTCATTAAATTAACATTATAACTTTATTTTTCTTACAGACATACGAATTAGCATACGGAGTATCTTCTCTGGAAGGACGAGGTCAAATGTCAGTCAAATGGATCGCCGGTTATTGGCCAGTAGCGGAGGGATACCATGGCGACCCGGTACATGATGCTGGCTAGTGTTGAGGCTTTTGTGTACCCACAAACTACACTGAAGAGCCAAAATAACTGGTACAACTGCNGCCGCAAGACGACGTGGCATGGACTCGACTAATGTCTGAAGATATGCAGGAGGCAATTCACACCATGAATCCTGCAGGGCAGTCCACAAATCCAATCTGCGCCAATTTGAGAAATGGTTGCACGTCTGTCACGTTAAATGATTCTCGTCAGTCGTCATTTGTCCCGTTCTTTCACGATATTTTTCCGGCCGCAGCGATGTCGAAGTTGTGATGTTTTACCGGATTCCCGATATTCATGGTACACTCTAGAAATGGTCGTACGCGAACAACCAAATGTTATTGCTACCTCGGAGATGCTATGTCCCATCTCTCGTGCGCTGACTATAACACCACGTTCAAACTTACTTAAATATTGATAATCTTCCATTGTAGCAGCAGTAACCGATCTAGCTGCCGACCGCATCGCTTTATTCTGATTGGTTCCATACCTCTGTTATTTGAATACGCATGCCTATACCAGTTTTTTTTTACTCTTCAGTGTACTTCCCGATGCCTTATGAAGACCAATCTACGATCTCAGCGCCCTTAGTGTTTGCTGGTCTCAACACTGCAAAAACTGCGGCTCCGTTTGCATTTGTGCCGCGCCAGAGCAATGTGGAACACCACAGACTGGTGATGTGCGGTGTTTAGTGACGAGTGCCGCTTCGTTATGGGTACTGGTGATCCTCGCACCCAGGTGTGTATGGCGCCTGGTAAATACCACAATCAAAGTCTCGCTATAGAGTGGCTCTCTTTCCCCATGGCCGGCATTATGATCTAGAGATCCATAGCCTACGGGAACCGATCCACCTTCGCGGGGTAATGTGGAACATTGACAATCAAGTGGTAAAAGGATATTCTCACATCTGCTTCCTTTCTGACTGGGATTCTAGGTGCGACATTCCAGCAGGATAACTCCCGTTCGCACATAGCACATATCGGCCAGGACTGCCTCCGTCATGTCCTAACACTACCATTGCTTACCGCTCCACTGGCATGTCTCCAATAGAACACGTGTGAGACCAGTGGCCACCGTACTACCATATCCGTTATTTGAACACTACTTTTAACAATTGTGATTCCGTATGCCACAAGAAAGCTGGTATCTGCTGGATTCCATGCGAGTCCATGTTGCTTCATGTATCACAGTGCGAGGGCGTGTGACTCACTTGTGAGGAAGCCAAGACAGCGTACAACAAATTCATATGTCGCTGTCGTACTGCTCAGTTCTTCTGACCTAATGTATTACTTATCTCTATTACTATCTCTGTAAAATACCATCCACTGCATCCTTCAGCATGTGCTATATCAATTGTCTGGTAGTGTTTATACTGATTGGTCCATAGATATAATGTCTAACTTGAATATTCAATGTCCACTTTTGTTAAAAAAAAAATATTTTAATGGATTTTTTTGTACTGACATAGTCAACACTAAAATGCCTATGTTTCTAATATACATGATATGGTCTTAACTTATCAAATATTTATTTGCCTTCCCATGACATTGGAAAGTTAACTCAACTGCTTTGTTTTTGTGAGTTTTTTGATTATTTGGTTTTGTATTGATTATTGCGTAAAAAAAAAATACAATTTAGTGCTGAGATGGGCAGGACTTGGGGAAAAAAATTAATAACTTAGCTATCAAACTGAAAATGTAATAAACGAAATATTTCATTGTTTTTAAAGGACTGTAATACAAAATTCTCGAGGAGTATTTGTAGTGCAAACAAAACATTATCTCATTGCAGTAAAACAAGGAATTATTTTATACCTCTAAAAAAGTTAAAAAATAATGAACTTTGGAGTTACATATAATTTCCTGTTGGTAAATCTTTCAGGTGTTTAATTATAAAATATACATTAATTTTCTATTATGCTTGGTCCTATATCAGTGAATAAACTCATTAAACTGTAAAATTTATTAAGGAAATTTTATTGGGGAATTTACTTATATTATAAGTGCAAACTGCAGTGCTTCAACGAAGTTACAAAGTACGCAGATAAACATTGGTGCGAATGCATAGCAAATACCAAAAAATGCACAAGTTGGCTACGGAAATTCTTTTTGATGTCTATGATTTCGAAAGTGAGATGTTTCGCAAATAGTAAAATAACAAAATACTATTAATAATTTCATTACAATTTAATTACAAAAAAATTAAAAGATGCAGTTATTCTTAACTATTTGTCACTCCACGGAGTCAAACTGAAGCGTTTACAAAAGGGTGAGTATCAGTAGTAGGGTAATGTGGGGTAAGAGTCAGCAAGGGGCAAGCGTCCTTCGACGTCGTAGTTCTCGCAGTCGCCGTTGGATGGCGTCAGCATTCATATAATCAATTTAAGAAATGCTTGCCACGCACTGGACAGGGCTGGTTGCCCACTGCCGCTATTAATGGGAGTTCGGTCTCAACTATCTTTTTGGAGTGACGTTTGATATATTTTTTTGTGTAAAAGAAGTGCATGAAGAAATGCAACTAATTAATGTTGTCTAATAGTTCGTACATTTATTAACATATACGTTTTTTGCCAGTATTTATATTAGGGTGTAATTTTAATCATGCAACTGTGAAATGTAGTGGGTAAATTATATTTTCCGTTTTGCTGCGGCGAGTTTCCTGCGGTAAGAGTCTGTACAAACGATTTTGCTGACTCTTTCCACACAATACCAACAATTATTAATACCTTTTGAACATTTGTTAATGTGAGCCAAGTTTATACAATTAACTTGTTTGACAGAAATTAGATACATGTCATATTATTATTAAATCAAATATAGTGGTTTACATAAAGAAAAAATATGTTGATTAAATATAAATTATCAGCCTAGAAGTAGTCTGTTGGCAAATGTTTTTTTACGACAAAATTAATGAAACAGTAATATAATTTCCGCAGATTTTAGAGAAATAGTACACCTAACTGAAAGCGTTTTATGCAAAAGAATGAAGTAAATGGATGTCAGAATATCCTGGTAGATGCAAAACGCAACTTAAGATTGCTAATTTTTTTTCGACTTGCTTGTGAAAAGGTAGCTACGATTTGAATTACAGCCAAAGGTTTTCACGTATGTAGCATACTGCAAATACCTCCCGATATTTTTTCTGAAGTTGAATGTCTTCCATATAAAATTACTGATAGGCATCTCACAATTGAAAATGACATTTAATCGCCTACTGTGGGTGAAAGTACAAATAATATGATTGCAGAAGTACAGCTTGCTTATGCTTCACAGCACATTTCAAAATTTGAGTAAACCACTGTCACTGACATTCTAGTTAGGCGTACCGAAATTGGCAATGAAAATGTTTGTAAAGAGTTAGCTACAGGTAGCTCTACTGACGTCGCCTCCAGTGCTTGTCTTAGGAATGACTCCTCTCCTGTAAAGTGATCTGTCTCGCCAGAAATACTCAGACCCTTCACAAAATACTCTACGAATCCGATGACATTGACGCTGACATTTTTGCATGGCTTACAACAGAATACTATTGACTGGCTGCATATTAAGTGTGAATATTATATGTTGTATGAAGAGATGATTGTTCGGCTAACTGTTAAAAACGTTGATTTTTTGCTCATTGTGTTACTTTTTAGTCTGCTTTCTTTCGTTCTGATTTTTTTTAACTTTTCGCATTATAAGTAAAATATTGCGAATTAATAAAAATTTTGCAAACATATTGAAGTTGGGCATTAAGATGTAATGAACTTTCTTGAAAATAATGAAAGAGTGATATAATTCAGAGATTCATTTATGTCCTTTAGGATGGGCGAAATATTTTGTGAAAACTTTAAGTTACCAACATGAATACCACCTTCGATCCTGCTAATGGAGTAGTTAAGGAATAACTTTTTGTAAATGTTGATTTATTTGTCTGAATTCTTAGATTCTATTCAAGGGGAAAATCTACAATATATCAGTACATGGTTATATCTTCACGTACCTGCAAAGGGGCCTCCACAATAGGCCAGTACATGGATGGATCATCAAGTACATGCAGGAGAGCCTCCACAATAGGCCAGTACATGGCTAACTCTTCAGGTACATGCAGAGGAGAGCCTCCACAATAGGCCAGTACATAGGTTGATCTTCAGGTACCTGCAGGGGAGTCTCCACAATAGGTCAAAACATGGTTCGAACTTCAGCTACCTGCAGGGGAGCCTCCACAATAGGCCAGTACATGGTTGGATCTTAAACAGCCTGCAAAATAACCTTTACAATAGGCCAAAACATAGTTGTATCTTCACTTATATGCAGTGGAGCCTCCACAATAGGCCATTGCATGGGTGTATTATCATATACCTCTTAGAGAGCCTCCACAATAGGCCAGTACATGTCTGGCTCTTACCTACCTCCTGGGGAGTACACAATAGGCCTCCACAATAGGCTAACACATGGTTGAATTTTCAGGTAACTGCAGGGGAGTCTCCACAATAGGCCACTACATGGTTGGATCTTTGGGTACCTGAAAAGGAACCTTAAAAATACGCCAGAACATGGAAGTACCTTAAATCTACTGCAGAGGAGCCTCCACAATAGTCCAGTACATTGTTGGATCTTGAGGTACTTCCTGGGGTGTCTCCACAATAGGCAAGTACATTGTAGGATCTTAGAGGACCAGCAGGAGAGCCTCCTTAATAGGCAATTACATGGGTGGATCTTTACTTACCTCTTGGGGAGCCTTTAAAATATACCAGTGCAAGGTTTAATCTTCTTATACATGCAGCAAGGATCTTAGTGCAGGCCATTCATTGGTGGATATGCATGCACCTCCTGGATGCCTCCACAATAGGCCAGTACATGGTTTGATTTTCAGGTACATGCAGGGGAGCATCCTCAATAGGCTAGAACATAGTTTGATATTCAGGTTACTTCAGGGAAGCCTCCACAAAAGGCAAAAACATGGTTGGATCTTAGGTACCTGCAGTGTAGCTCCACAATAAGCCATTACATGGTTTGCTCTTCAGGTACTTGCAAGGGAGCCTCCACAAAGGGCCAGTACATGAGCGGGCCTTTACTTACCTATAGAATAACCTCCACAATAGGCCAGTACATGCATGGATCTAGAGGTTGTTGCACGGTAGCCTCCTCAATACGACTCTACATAAGTGCATCTTCACTGACCTGAAGAGGAGCTTCCACAATAAGCCACTTCATAGATGGATCTTGACGTACCTCCTGGTGAGCCTCTTCAAAGTGCCAATAAATGGTTTGAACTTTATTCACATGCAGCAGAGTATCTGCAATAGTCCAGTACATGGGTTAATATTCAGGTACTTGCGGCAGAGACTTCTGAATAGGCCAGTTCATGGGTGGATCTTCAAGTTCCTCCTGAGGAGCCTCCACAATAGGGCAGTACATTGGTTGATCTACAGGTATCTGCAAGATATACTTCATAATAGGCCAGTACATGGTTAGATCTTCTGGTATCTGCAAAGGAGCCTCCACAATAGGCCAGTAAATCGACGGATCTTCACTTACCAGCAGAGGAGCCTCACCAACAGGCCAGTTCATGTATTGATTTTGAGTTACCTACAAAAGAGCTTCCACAATAGGCCAGTACATGGGTGGATCTTCACTTAATGCCTAAGGAACCTCCACAATAGGTCAGCATGTGGTTTGGTTTTCAGGT
The DNA here is from genome assembly GCA_002778355.1 of Clitarchus hookeri. Classification (NCBI taxonomy): domain Eukaryota; kingdom Metazoa; phylum Arthropoda; class Insecta; order Phasmatodea; family Phasmatidae; genus Clitarchus; species Clitarchus hookeri. Next base: position 60,943 of record NQII01001013.1, read on the forward strand.
ACCTGCAGGGAAGCATCAACAAAAGTCCAGAACATGGTTTAATCTTCAGGTACCTGCAGGTGAGCCTTCACAATAGGCAAGTATATGAGTGGATCTTCACTTACCTGCAGAGGAGCTTCCACAATAGGCTAGCACAAATAATAATCTGAGGTACATCCTGGAGAGACTCCACAAGTAGACAGTACATGGTCTGATCTTAAGGTATACTAAGGGGACATCCATAATGGGCCGGTACATCGGTGTATGTTCACTTACCTCCTTGTGAACCTTTACATAATGTCAATACAAGGGTTGATCTTCGGTATCTGCAGGGGAAACTCTTTCCACAGTTAAGTACATGGTTTGGTCTTAAGAAACTTGCAAGGGAGCCTCCACAATAGGCCAGTAGATGGGTGGACCTTCACTTACCAGCAGTGAAGTCTCCACAATAGGCCAGTACGTGGATGGATCATGAGTTACCCATTCGGGAGCCTTCTTAATGGCCAGTACATGGTTTGATCTTCAGGTACCTGCAGGGGTTGCTCTACAATAGGCCAGTATATGAGTGAACCTTCAGGTACCTGCATTGGAGCCTCCTCAAGAGGTGAGTACATGAGTGATCTTCAGGTACCTTCAGCAGAGCCTTCACAAAAGGCCAGTACATTTTTTGGTCTTCAGGTACATGCAATGGATCTTCCACAATAGGTCTGTACATGGGTGTACCTTCACTTACCTGCAGAGAAGCATCCACAATAGGCCAGTTAAGTGATGGATCATGAAGTACCTCAATTGGGAGTCTCCACAATAGGCCAGTCCATGGTTAGATTTTCATGTATCTGCAGGGGAAACTCCTCAATAGGCCAGTTAATGGGTTGATCTTCAGGTAACTGCATGGGAGCCTCCACAATAGGCCATTACGTTGTTTGATATTCCGGTACCTGCAGGGGAGCCTCCTCAATAGGCCTCAACATAGGTGGATCTTCACTGACCTGCAAAGGAGTCTCCATAGTATGCCAGTATATATCTGGATATTGACGCTCCTCCTGGGGAGCCTCCACTATAGTCCAGTACATGGTTTGATTTTCAGGTACATGTATCAGAGTCTCCAGAATAGGCCATTTCATGGGTGGTTATTCATGTACCTCCTGGGAGCCTCAAATACAGACTTATACATATATTGATCTTCAGTTACCTGCAGGGAAGACTTTCTTAATAACCAAGTTCATGGGTGGAAATTCAGGGACTTGCAAAAGAGCCTCTACACTAGGCCCGTATATGGGCGAATCTTCACTTACCTGCTAAGGAGCCTCCATAATAGGACAGTACTTTATTTGATCTTCAGGTACCTGCAGGAGAGCATCGACAATAGGCCAGTACATGGGTTGATCTTCACTTTACCCTGGGGAGCCTGCAGAATAGGCCAGTTCATTGTTTGATCTTCAGGTTTCTGCAGGTGAACCTCCGAAAAAGGCCAATAAATCGGGGATCTTCACTTTCCCTCTGGGGAGCCTCCCTAATAGGCCAGTATATGATATGGTTTGATCATCAGGTACCTGCAGGGGAGCAACAACAATAGGCCCGGACATGGTTCAATATTAAATTACCTGCAGGGGAGCCTCCACAATAGGCCAGTACATGGTTTAGATATCAGGTACTTGCAAGAAAGATTTCACAATAGACCAGTACAAGAGTGGATCTATACTTATGTGCATAGGAACTTCCACCATAGGCCAGTAAATGGTTTGATCTTCAGGTACATGCAAGCAAGCCTCAACAAAAGGCCATTACATGTTTTGATCTTAAGGTCCCTGCAAGGGAGCCAACAGCGTAGTCTACTACATGGGTGGATTTTTACTTACCTGCAGAGGAGCTTCCATAGTATGTAAGTATATGGGTTGTTCTTAAGGTACCTCCTGGGGGACTCCACAATATACCAGTACATGGTTTGATCTTTAGGTACCTCTAGGGGAGCCTCCACTAAAGAGCAGTTAATGGGTGGATCTTCACTTACCTCCTGGCGAGCATCCACAATAGGCCAGTACGTGGTTTTATCTTCAGGTACCAGAAGGAGAGCGTCCACAATATGCCATTACATAGTAGGATCTTCAAGTTCCTTCAGGAGAGCATCCACAATAGGCCAGTACATGGTTCGAATTTTTAGGTACCTGCATGCGAGTCTCCTCATTAGGCCAGTATATGGGTGGTTCTTCAATTTCCTGCAGGGGAGCCTCTACAATAGGACAGTACATGGTTTAATTTTCAGTATCCTGCAAACTAGCCTCTACAATAGGCAAGTACATTAATGGAGATTCACTTACTTACAGACAATCCTCCACATTAGGCTAGTACGTGGATTGATCTTGTGATACCTTCTGGGAAGCATCCGCAATAGGCCAGTACATATATTTCTAGAGGTACCTCCTGGGCAGTATCCACAATAGGCAAGTACATGTTTTGATCTTCAGGTACCTGTAAGGGAGCCTCCACAAAATGCCAGTACATGGATGGATCTTCACTTACCTGCAGAGGAGCATCCTCAATATGCCAGTACATGGTTTGATCTTCAGGTACCTTCTGGGGAGCCAAAAACCATATCCCTGAACATGGTTTGATATTCAGATAATTGCAGGGGAGCCTCCTCAGTAAACCAGTTCATGGTTGGTCCTTCAGGTATCTGCATAGAGGCATCCACCAAAGGCCATTAAATGGTTTGATCTGCAGGTACCTGCAGGTGAGCCTCCTCATTAGGTCACCTCATGGTTGGATATTCAGGTACCTGTACGGGAGCCTCCATAAAAGACCAAATCATGTGTGGAAATTTAAGTCCAGCAGAGCGCCACCACAAAATGCCAGTACATGGGTGGATCTTCAGATGCCTGCAGTGGAGACTTAAAAAAAGGCCAGTACATGGGTGGATCTTCATGTTCCTCTAGGNACATGGGTGAATCTTCATGTTCCTCTAGGGATTTTCCACAATAAGTCAGTACATTGTTTGATATTCAGGTATCTGCAGGGGAACCTCCACAGTAGGCCAGTACATGGGTGTATCTAAACTTATGTACAGACGAACCTGGACAATAGGCTAGTACATGGTTTTGTCTTCAGGTACATGCAAGGGAGCCTTCAAAATGGGCCATTACATGGTTTGATCTTCAGGTACCTGCCAGGGAGCCTTCACAATAGGCCAACACATGGGTGGATTTTTAGGTACTTTCAAGTGAGCCTCCACAATAGGCCAGTACATGGTTTGATATTCAGGTACCTGAAGGGGAGCCCCCACAATAGTTCAATATTTCAGTACATGGGTGGATCTTCACTTTCTTGCTGAGAAGCACAAAAAAAAACATACATGATTTGATCTTCAGCTGTATGCAGAGGAGTCTTCCCAATATGCCTCTACATAGGTGGATCATCACTTACTTGCAGAGTATGATCACAATATGCCAGTACATAGATGGATCTTGGATAACCTCCTAGAGAACCTTCACAATAGGCCAGTACATGGTTTGATCTTCAGGTAGCTTACGCAGGGCCTCTGTACAAGTCCAGGGCATGGGTGGATCTTCAGGTACCGGCAGCGGAGACTTCGGAATAGGCCAGTTTGTTGGTGGATCTTCATGTGCCTCCTGGGGAGCCTCCATAATACACCAGTACATAGATTGCTCTTCAGGTAACTACTGCAAAGGGCTTCCACAATAGCCCAGTTTATGGGTTGATCTTCAATTCCTTCCTGGAGATCTTCTGTAATAGAGCAACCTGGTTTGATCTTCAGGTCTCTGCAGGTGAGCCTCCACAATAGACCACTACATAATTTGATCTTCAGGTTCCTGCAGGAGAACCTCCACAAGAGGCCAAAACATTTTTGGATTTTCAGGTTCCTGCAGAAGAGCATCCACAAAACGCCAGTAAATGGTTGGATCTTAAGGTACCTGTAGGTCATTCTCCATAATAGGCCAGTAAATGGTTTGATCTTTAGGTACCTGAAGGGGAGCCACCACAGTAGGCCAAAACATGGCCGGATCTTCAGGTAACTGCAGTGGAGCCTCCACAATAGGCCACTACATGGTTGGAACTAGAGGTACCTCTTGGATAGTCTCAACAATAGGCTATTACCTGCTTGGATATGTAGGTATATGAAAAGAAGCATTCACAATATGCGAGTACGTGGATGGATCTTCACTCCCCTCCAGAGGAGCCTTTACAGAAGGCTAGTACATCGGTTGATCATCAGTAACCTCCTGTGGAACCAACACAATAGGTCAGTACACTGTTTGAATTTAGGTACCTGCAGGGGGCCATCCACAATAGGTCAGTTAATGGTTTGGTGTTCAGGTACTTGCAAGGGAGCCTCCACAACAAGCGAATACATGGGTGGACCTTCACTCACCTGCATAGGAGCCTCCACAACAGGCCAGTACATAGATGGTCTTGATGTACCTATTAAGGATCCTTAAAAATGGCCGGTACATGGTGTTATCTTCAGGTACCTCCAACAGAGACTTCAGAATAGGGCAGTACATGGGTGGATCTTCATGTACCTACTGAAGAGCCTTCAAAATTGACCAGTAGATGGTTTGATCTTCAATAATCTGCAGGGAAATCTCCACAATAAGCCAGTACATAGTTTTATCTTCATGTACCTGCAAGGGAGCCTCCACAATAGGTCAGTACAAGGATGGATCTTCAATTATCTGTAGAAGAGTATCCACAATAAGGCAGTGCAAGGATGAATCTTCGTGTTCATCCTTGAGACCCTCCACAATAGGAATGTACATAGATTGAAATTCAGGTACCTGCATGTGAGCCTCCGCAATAGGCCAGTACATGGGTGTACCTTCAGGTAACTGCAAGGGAGCCTCCACAATAGGCCAGTGCCTGGATAGATCATCATGATCATTCTGAAAAGCCTCCACAATAGGACTCTACATGAATTATCTTAAGGAACTGAAGAGGAGTGTCCACAATAGGCCAGTTCATGGGTGTATTTTCACTTACCTCCTGGGAAGACTCCACAATACACCAGTACATGGATTGATAATCAATTAATTGCAGAGTAACCTCTTCACTAGGACAGTACATTGATGGAATTCATGTACCTCCTGGTGAGAACCCACATAAGGCCATTACATGGATTGATCATCATATACCTGCAGGGGAGCTTCCTCAATAAACCAATACATTGCTGAATCTTCAGGTACCTGCAAGATAGCATCCATAATAGGCCAGTACCTGGTTGGAACTTTACTTACCTTCATGGGAGCCTCCACAATAGGCCGGGATGTGGTTGTATCTTCTGGTACCTACAAGGGAGCAACCTAATTAGGCCAAAAAATGGACAAATCTTCACCTAACTGTAGGGGAGCGTCCACAATATGACTAATAAATGGATGGATCCCTAGTTACCCTCTGGTAAGTCTCCATAGTATGCGAGTACTTGGGTGTATCTTTACTTACCTCCTTGCGATCATTCACAATATACCATTACATGCTTTGATGTTCAGGTACCTGCAGGACAGCCTCCTTAATAGGACTATACAGTAGTGGATCTTCAGGTACCTGCAAGGTAGATGCCGCGATAGGCAAGTACATTGTTGGATATTAGGTACCTGCAAAAGAGCATCCAAAACACACCAGTACATGAATTAATTTTCAAATAACTGCCGGGGAGCCTCCACGAGAAGCCAGTACATTGATGGGTTTCTAGATACCCGCTGGGGAGCCTCCACGAAAGGCCAGTACAAGGTTGGATCTTCAGGTACCTGCAGGAGAGCTTCCTCAATAGGTCAGTACATGTTTTGATATTGAGAAACGTGCGAGGGTGTCTCCACAAAAGGCCAGTACATGGACGGATCTTCACTTACCTGCAGAGGAGCCTCCACAATAGGCCAGAACATGGATGGAACTTGAGGTACTTGTTGGGCAATCACCACAATAGGACAGTACATGGTTTGATCTTCAAGTACCTGCAGCAGAGGCTCTTAAATAGGCCAGTACATGGTTTGAACTTTCGGGAACCTGCAGTGGAGCCTCCACAATATGGCAGTACATGGTTAGGTCTTCAGGAACCTGCAAGTGAGCCTCCACAATAGGCAAGCACATTAACAGATCTTCACTTACCTGCTGAGAATCATCCACAATAGGCCAGTGCATGGATTGATCTTGTGGTACCTCCTCCTGGGGATCCTCCACAATAGGTCAGTACATGATTTGATCTTCAGGTACATGCAGGAGAGTCTCCACAATAGGCCAGTACATGGTTTGATCTTCAGTTACCTGCAAAGGAGCCTCCACAATAGGCCAGTACATGGATGGCCCTTCACTTATCTGCACGAGAGCCTCAACAATATGCCAGTACATAGGTAGATCTTGAGGTACCTCCTTGGGAGTCTCCACAATAGGCAAGTACATAGTTTGACTTCAGGAATCTGCAGCGGAACCTCCAAAATAGGCCAGTCCATGGTAGGATCTTGAGGTACCTGAAGGAGAACATTCACAATTGGAAAGTTCATAGGTGAATGTTTATTTACCTGCAGAGGGGCATCCACTTTAACCCAGTACTTCAGCGGATTATTACTTACTTCCTAGGTAGCCTCCACAACAGACCAGTATATAGTTTGATATTCAGGTTCCTGCAAACGAGCCTTTACAAGATGCCATTACATTTTTTGGATCTTCAGTTACCTTCCGAGAAGCCTCCACAATAGGCCAGTACATAGTTGGTTTTTCAGGTACCTTCTGGGGAGCCTTTACAATAGGCTGGTACATGGGTGGATATTAACTAACCTACTGGGAAGCATCCAAAATAGGCAAGTACAAGGTATGATCAACTGGTACTATAATTGAAGACACCCCAATAGGCTAAAACATGGATGGATCATCAGATACCTGCAGAGGAACCTCCACAAAAGCCCATATATGGTCGGATCTTTAAATATCTGCAAAGAAGCCCCCATAATAGGCCAGTAGCGTGGATGTATCTGCACTTACCTGCAGAGGAGCCATTACAAAAATATCCAGTACATCCTTGGATATTCACTTACCTCCTGTGGAACCTCCACAATAGGCCAGTACAAGGTTTGATCATATGTACTTGAAGGGGAGGATCCAGCATCAGCCAGTAAATGGTTTGGTCTTCAGATTCATGCAAGGGATACTCTACAATAAGCCAGTACATGTGCAGACCTTCACTTACCTGCACTGGAGTCTCCACAACAGGCCAGTACACAGTTGGAACTGAGGTACATACTACGGATGTTTCAAAATAGCCATTACATAGTTTTATTTTCAGGCACCCGCAGGAGCTTCATCAGTAGGTGAAAACTGGAATGAATAGTCAGGTACCCACTTTGGAACCTCCACAAGATGCCAGTAAATGGTTTGATCTTCAGGTATCTTCAAAGGAGCCTCCACAACAGGCCAGTACATTGATGGTTCTTGTGGTACCTTCTAGGGAGCCTTAATAATAGCCAGTACATGGTGTTATCTCAGGTACCTCCAACAGTGACTTCAGAATAGGCGAGTACATTGGTGGATCTTCATGTACCTACTGAAGAGCCTTCAAAATAATCCTGTACATGGCTTGATCTTCTAAGAACCTGCAGGGAAATCTCCTCAATAAGCCAGTACACATCTTCATGTACCTGCAAGGGAGCCTCCACAATAGGCCAGTACCTAGATGGATCATGTACCTTCTGAAAATCCTCCGCAATATGATTGTACATGAATTATTCGTAAGGTACCTGATGAGGAGCATCCACAATAGGCCAGTACATTGGTGTATTTTTACTTACCTCCTAGGAAGCCTCCACATTACACCAGTACATGGATTGATCATCAATTAGTTGCAGAGTAACCTCTTCAATAGGACAGTGCACTGATAGAATTCATCTACCCCCTAGAGAACCTCTACAGTAGATTATTACATGCTTTGATGTTCAGGTACCAGCAGGGGTGGATCTTTAGGTACGTGCAAGGTAGCTGCCACAATAGTTAAGTGCATGGTTGGATCTTCAGGTACCTGCAAAAGAGCATAAAAAATACCTCAGTAAATGGATAAATCTGCACTGTTTGCAGAGGAGTCTCCACAAGAAGACAGTTCATGAATGGATTTCTAGATACCTCCTGGGGAGCCTCCACGATAGGACAGCACATCGTTGGATCTTCAGGTACCTGAAGGAGAGCCTCCACAATGGTCCAGTACATGTTTTGATTTTCAGGTACATGAACGGAGTCTCCAGAAAAGGCCAGTACGTGGATGGATCTTCACTTATCTGCAGAGGAGCCTACATATGAGGCCAGAAAAAGGATGGATCTTGAGGTATTTCGTGGGCAACTTCCATAATAGGCCAGTACATGGCTTGAAGTTCAGGTACCTGCAGGGAAGGCTCTTCAATTGGCTGGTACAAGGTTTGATCTTTCGGGAACCCTCAGTGGAGCCTCCACAATAGGGTAGTACATGGGTGGATTTTCACTTAACTGCCGTGGTGATTAGTAAAAACTAAGTATATGGATGGCACTTAAGAAACCTCATGGGAAGTCTTCACAAAAAATAAAAGTACATTGATTGATCTTTAGGCACCTGCAGTGTAGCTTCCACAAAAGGCCAGTTCATGGGTGTATCTTCACTTAGTTTCTGTCGGGAATTCACAATATGCTAGTATATGGTTTGATCTTCAGATACCTGCAGAGGAGCCTCCACTATATACCAGTACATAGTTGGATCTTCAAGTATCTGCAATGGGGCCTTCACAGTTGGACAGAGCATGGATTGAATTCTTAGGTACCTCAAGGGGAGTCTCCTCATTAATCCAGTAAATGGGTGGTTTCGCAGTTTCCTGCAGGGGAGCTTCAACAATTGGCCAGTACATTGCTTGATTTTCAGGAACCTGCAAGTGAGCCACCACAATAGGCAAGTTCTTTAATATATCTGTTCATACCTGCAGATAATCCTCCACAATAGCCCAGTTCATGGATTGATCTTGTGGTACCGCCAGGGGATCCTCCGCAATAGGTCAGTTCATGGTTTGATCTTCAGGTACATGCAGGAGAGCCTCCAAAATATGCCAGTACATGGGTAGATCTTGAGGTACCTCCTAGGGAGACTCCACTATAGTCAAGTACATAGCTTGATCTTCAGGAATCTGCAGGGGAACCTCCACAATAGGCCAGTTCATGGTGGGATCTTGAGATATCTGAAGGGGAGCCTCCACAATAGGCCAGTACATGGTTTGATATTCAGGCACCTGCAGAGGGGCCTCATCAATCGACCAGTATATAGTTTGATATTCATGTTCCTGCAAAAGAGTGCCCACAAGATGCCAATACATCGTTGGCTCTTCAGGTACCTGCAGAGAAGTCTCCACAATCTGCCAGTACATAGTTGGATCTTTAGGTATCTTCTGGGGAGCCTTAACAGTAGGTCAGTACATGGGTGGATGTTAACTTACCTACTGGAGAACATTCAAATAAGCCAGTTCATGGTTTGATCACCAGGTACCTGATTTGAAGACACCATAATATGCCATAACATGGATGGATCTTCAGATACCTGCAGGGGAACCTCCACAGTAGGCCAGTACATGGTTTAATCGTAGGTTCTTGCAGGGGAGGTTCTACAATCAGTTGGTAAATGGTTTGGTCCTCAGGTTCATGCAAGGGAGACTCTACAATAAGCCAGTACATGTGTGGATCTTCATTTACCTGGAGTGGAGCCACCAGAACAGGCTAGTACACAGATGGAACTAAGGCACCTACTAAGGAGCCTTCAAAATGGCAATTAAATATTTTAATTTTCAGGTTCCTGCATGGTGGCCTCCTCATTAGGGCAAAACATTTTTTTAAGCTTCAGGTACCTGCATTGGAACCTCCACAATATGCCAGTGCATGGTTTGATCTTGAGGTACCTGCAAAGAAGCTTCCACAATAGGCCAACACATGGATGGCTCTTCACTTACCTGCATAAAAGCCTCCACAATATGCCTGTAAATGGGTAGATCTTAAAGTACCTCCTTGGTATCTCCAAAATTGGCAAGTACACAGTTTGATCTTCAGGAATCTGCAGGGGAACCTCCACAATAGGCCAGTGCATGGTGGGCTCTAAAGGTCCCTGAAGGGGAACATCCACAATAGGCAAGTACAGGGGTGAATATTTACTTACCTGCAAAGAAGCATCCAAAATAGTCCAGTACGTGGAATAATCTTCACTTACCTGCAAAGGGACTTCCACAAAAGACTAGTACATCGGTGGATCTTTACTAACCCCCTGTGGTACCACCACAATAAGGCCTGACACTGTTTGAACTTATACCTGCAGGGGAGCCTCTACAATATGCCAGTGAATGGTTTGGTCTTCAGGTACTTTCAAGAGAAGCTCCACAACAAGCGAATACATGGGTGGACCTTCACTTACCTGCAGACGAGCCCCCACAACAGGCCAGTACAAAGATAGATTTTGAGGTACCTACTATGGAGCCTTAACAATGGCCAGCACATGGTGTTGTCTTCAGGTACCTCCAACAGAGACTTCAGAATAGGTCAGTACATTGCTCAATCTTCATGTAGATTCTGAAATACCTGCAACAAAATCCAGTACATGGTTGGATCTTCTAAGAACCTGCAGGGAAGTCTCCACAATAAGCCAGTTCATGGATTCATCTTCATGTACCTGCCAGAGAGCCTCCACAATACCCCAGTGCAAGGGGGAATCTTTACTTATGTGTAGAAGAGCCTACACAATAGGCCAGCGCATTTATGAATCTTCACGTTCATTCTTGACACCCTCCAAAATAGGACTGTACATGGATTGAACTTCAGGTACCAGCATATGAGCCTCCGCAATAGGCCAGTACATGGGCGGACCGTCAGGTAACTGCAAGGGATTCTCCACAATAGGCCAGTACCTGGATGGATCATCATGTACCTCATGCAAAGCCTCCACAATATGACTGTACATGAATTAATCTTAAGGCACCTGAAGAGGAGCTGCCAAAATAAGCCAGTACGTGGGTGGATTTTCACTTACCACCTAGGAAGACTCAACAATACACCAGTACATGCATTGATCATCAATTTATTGCAGAGTAACCTCTTCAATGGGACAGTTCATTGATGGAATTCATGTATCTGCAGGGAAGCCCCATCAATAAACCAATACAATGGTGGTCATTCAGGTACCTGCAAGATAATATCCACAATAGGCCAGTACTTGGTTGAATCTTCAGGTACCTGCATGGGAGTCTCCACAATAGGGCAGGACCTGTTTGGATGTTCTCGTAACTGCAAGGGAACATCCAAATTTGGCCAGTAAATGATAAAATTTCACTTACCTGCAGACGAGCCTCCACAACAGGCCAGTAAAAATATGGATTTTGAGGTACATTCTAGGAATCCTTAACAATGACCAGTACAGGGTGTTAGCTTCAGGTATCTACAACAGTGAATTCAGAATTGGCCAGTATATTGGTGGATCTTCATGTACCTACTGAAGTGCCTCCATAATATTCTATAAAATGGTTATATCTTCTAAGAACTTGCAGGGAAATCTCCACAATAAGACAGCACATTGATTCATCTTCATGTACGTGCCAGAGAGCCTCCACAACAGGCCAGTGCAGGGATGGATCTTCACTTATCTGTAGAAGATGCTTTACAATAGGCAAGTTCGTGGATGAATCTTCATTTTCATCCTTGAGACACTGCAGGCACTTTTATGTGGGCCTCCGCAATAAGCCTGTGCATGGGTGGACCTTCACTTAACTGCAAGGGGCCATACACAATAGATCAGTAACTGGATGGATCATCATGTACCTCCTGAATAGCCTCCACAATAGGACTGTACAAGCATGAATTTTAAGGTATCTGAAGAGGAGCTGCCACTGTAGGCCAGTACAGGAGTGGATTTTCATATACCTCCTAGGAAGCCTCCACAATACACCAGTTAATGGATTGGTAATCAATTAATTGCAGAGTAACCTCTTCAATCGGACAGTGCGTTGATGGAATTCATGTATCTGCTGGGGAGACCCCACAATATGACATTACATGGATTGATTTCATATACCTGCTGGGTATCCTCCTCAATGAACCAGTACATTGGTGGATCTTCAGGTACCTGTAAATGAGCATCCACAATAGGCCAGTACTCTGTTGGAACTTCTGACACCTGCATGGGAGCTTCCACATTAGGCCAGGACACGGTTGGATGTTCAGGTAACTGCAAGGGTGTATCCAAATTTGGCCAAAAATGATAAATCTTCACTTACCTGCAGGGGAGCCTCCACAATAGGTCAGTACATAACTTGATATTCAAGTACAGGCAAGGGAGTCTCCACAAAAGGCCGGCACATAGATGGTTCTTCACTTACCTGCTGAGGAGCCCCCATAATAGGCCAGCACATGGATGGATCTTGAGGTACTTCGTGGGCAACCTCCACAATAGGCCAGGCCAGTACATGGTCTGATCTTCAGATACCTGCAGGAGAGGCTCTTCAGTAGGCTAGTATGTGGATTGATCTTCGGGAACCTGAGGTGGAGCCTCCACTTTATTGCAGTATGTGGTTTGGTCTTCAGGTACATGCAAGAGAGACTCAACAATAGGGCAGTACATGGGAGTATTTTCACTTACCTGCAGAGGTGAATCCTCTATAAGTAAGTATATGGATGGCCCTTAAGGTACCTCATGGAAAGCTTCCACAATATAAAAGAACATTGATTGATCTTCAGGTACCTGCAGTGCCTCCACAAAATTTCAGTTCATGTGTGGATCTTCACTTAGTTCCTGGCGAGATTTCACAATACGCCAGTACATGCTTTGATATACAGGTACTTGAAGGGGAGCTTCCACTATAGGCCAGTACATATTTGGATCTTCAAGTACCTGCAGTGGAGGCTCCACAGTGGGCCATTACATGGATGGATTTCTTAGGGCCCTGCAGGTGAGTCTCATCATTAGGCCAGTATGTGGATGGTTTTGCAGTTTCCTGCAGGGGTGCTTCTATAATAGGCCAAACGTTTGTTTGATTTTCAGGAACCTGCAAGTGAGCTTCCACAATAGGCAAGTACTTTAATAGATCTTCAATTACCTGGAGAGAATCATCCACAATAGGCCAGTACATGGATTGATCTTGTGGTACCTACTGGGGATCTTTCCCAATACATCAGTTCATGGTTTGATCTTCGGGTACATGCAGGAGTGCCTCCACAAAAGTCCAGTACAAAGTTTGATCCTCAGGTACCTACAAAGAGTCTCCACAATAGGCCGGTGCATAGATGGCTCTTCACTTACCTGCATAAGGACCTCAACTATATGCCAGTACATGGGTAGATCTTGAGGTACTACCTGGGGAGTCTCCACAATAGGGAAGTACATGTTTAGTTTTTCAGGAATCTGCAGGGGAACCTTCAAAATAGTTCAGTACATGGTTTGATCTTCAAGAGCCTGCAGGGAAATCTCCACAATAAGCCTGTACATGGTTAAATCTTCATGCATCTGTAAGTGAGCCTCCACAATAGGCCATTACAAGGATGGATCTTCTCTTATCTGCAGAGGAGCCTCCATAATAGACCAGAACATAAATGGATCTTGAGGTACTTCGTGGGCAACCTCCACAATAGGTCAGTACGAGGTTTGATATTCAGGTACCTGCAGCAGATGCTCTTTAATAGAACACTATGTGGTTTGATCTTTCGGGAACCGGCAGTGGAGCCTCCACAATATGGCAGTTCATGGTTTGGTCTTCAGGTACATGCAAGAGAGCCTCCACAATCGGGCAATACATGGGTGGATTTTCACTTAACTGCAGAGGTGATTCCTCAATAAGTAAAAATAAGGATAGCATTTATGGTAACTCAATTGGAGCCTCCACATGATAAAAGAACATTTATTGATCTTTAGGTACCTGCAGGAGAGCCCCCACAAAAGGCCAGTTCATGGGAGAATCTTCACTCTGTTCCTGGCGAGAATTCACAATATGCCAGTACATGGTTTAATATTCAGGTACCTGCAGGGGACCCTCCACTATAGGCCAGTACATAGTTGGATCTTCAAGTACCTGCTGTAGAGCCTCCATAGTAGGCCGGCACATGGGTGGAATTCTTAGGTACCTGCAGGGGAGTCTCCTCATTAGGCCAGTACAGGGATGGTTTTGCAATATCCTGCAGGGGAGCTTCTACAATAGGCCAGTACATTGTTTGATTTTCAGGAACCTGCAAGTGAGCCTCCGCAATAGGCAAGTACATTAATATATCTTCACTTACCTGTAGAGAATCATCCACAATAGACCAGTTCATGGATTGATCTTGTGGTATCTCCTGGGGATCCTCTAGAATAGGTCAGTATATGGTTTGATCTTCAGGTACCTCCCAGGTAGCCTCCACAACAGGAAAGTACATGGTTCGATCTGTATGTATCTGCAAAGAAGCACCTACAATAGGCCAGTATGTGGATGAATCTTCACTTGCCTGCAGAGGAGCCTCCACAACAGGCCAGTACATAGTTTGTGCTTCAGGTAGATGCAAGGTACCTTCCTCAATAGGTCAGTACATGTGCATATTTTAATTTAAATGCTGAAGAGATTCCATGACAGGCCACTATATTGATGGATATTGAGGTACCTGCAAGGGTGGCGCCACAAAAGGTCAGTACATAGGTGAATATTGAGGTACCTCCAACAGAGACTTCATAATGGCCCAGTACATTGGTGGATCTTCATATACGTACTAAAGAGCCTCGAAAATATTCCAGTACACGGTTTGATCTTCAAGAACCTGCAGAGAAGTCTGCACAATAAGCAAATACATGGTTTCATCTTCATGTACCTGCAAGGGAGCCTCCACAATATGCCAGTGCAAGGATGGATCTTCACTTATCTGTAGAATAGCCTCCACAATAGGCCAGTGCATGGATGAATTTTCATGTTCATCCTTGAGATCCTTCACAATAGGACTGTACAGGGATTGAAATTTAGGTACCTGCATGGGTGCCTCCATAATAGTCTAGGACATCGTTGGATCTTCTTATAACTGCAAGGGAGCATCCAAATTAGGCCAGTATATTGATAAATCTTCACTTACCTTCAGGGGAAACTCCACAATAAGTCAAGTACATGGATAGAAACTTTAGATACCTAATAGGGAGCCTCTACGATATGCCACTTCATGGGTGGATCTTTACTTACCTCTGGCGAGCATTCACAATAAACCATTACATGGCATGGTGTTCAGGTACCTACAGGAGAGCCTCCTTAATAGGCCTATACAGTGATGGATCTAAGTTACCTGCAAGGTAGCTGCCACAATAGGCCAGTACATGATTGGATCTTGAGGTACCTGCAAAAGAGCATCCAAAATACGCCAGAACATGGATAAATCTTCACTTGCCTGCAGAAGAGCCTCCACTAGAAGCCAGTGCATGGATGGATTTTCAGATACCTCCTGGGGAGTATCCACGATAGGCCAGTACATGGTTGGATCTTTATGTTCCTGCAGGAGAGCCTCCACAATAGGCCAGTACATGGGTAGATCTTAAGTGACCTCCTGGGGAGTCTCCACAATAGGCAATTACATAGTTTGATCTTCAGGTACCTGCAGGGGAGCTTCCACAATAGGCCAGTACATGGTGGGGTTTAAGGTACCTGAATGGGAACATTCATAATAGGCAAGTACATGGTTGAATGTTTACTTACCAGTAGAGGAGCATCCTGAATAAGCAAGTATGTGGGTGGATCTTCAGGTATGTTAATGGGATCCTCCTCAATAGGCCAGTAGATGGTTTGATCTTCATGTACTTGGAGGGGAACCTCCTTTAAATGACAGTATTGGTTGTATCTTTAGTTACCTTCATGGGAGCCTCCACAATAGGCCAAAATATGGGTTGATTTTGAGGTACTTGCAAGGGAGCCTCCATAAAAGACCAGGACATAGGTGAATCTTCAGGTACCTCCAATAGAGACTTGAGAATAGGCCAGTACATGGGTGGATCTTTAGGAACCTGCACCGAAGGCTCTACAATAGGCCATTACAATAGTGGATCTTCAGGTACCTGCATGAAAAACACTTATTTAACACCAGCTGTACAACACACAATCCTCAGCAAGAGGAGCTGTTCACCTTACACAACTGCTGCTGCATTTACAATTGTGATAGTTGAATAAATATACATGCGTATCAGTCTCTCCTTTGCAACTTACAAATCGCATAAATTTGCATATATGAAATTATGAAAATAAAAATTTGTTATAAATATTCAGCATAATTGTTAAAAAAATTTGATTGCTAATGTGGCGAAGATATATAATTTTACCACAAATTTATATTTTTTACCCAACTTATGCACATTAATAAAATGTTTTTGCTCTACTTGATTTCCATATATATTTATAAATGAATGAAAAGTAAATATTCAACCTTGGTTCAAATATGAATTAATAATTTTTATATTGAAATATTATGGTGTAATGTAGTTGTATAAAGATATGTGATGTAACAAGACAACTTCGCATTTATTTTTTCTGCGAGACAGACTGTACGATGTAGGAGCAATAATTTTGTACAAAATGTCACACGAAACTAGTGGCCAGCATCTATTTTTTGTTATGAAATTTTGACAAACTATGTTGACTTTGAATGTACGGTAAACATAGCTACAGTTAACAACAACGTTGTTTTTTTCAGACTACTTTCCGAATGAAAGTTAGGCTTACAAGATCATCTATTTGTCTGTATGAAATGTATGTCCCTCCAACCACCTAATAACTTTTAAACACGACAACCGAATTTAACCATACTAGGTCCACGTGTTATTGTATTTAAGGTTATCAGATTTTTACAGTTTTCAATCACGGTGGGTACTTATTTTGAAAGTGGTGGCAATTTTTGAAATGTTGACCACTATCTTGTATCTTTGGAAACAATTATCAGATTTAAACCAAATTTGTACCATTGACAGTGCATTATACAAGCATTGTATTAAAAAACCGATAAGGTTATTAATATGCCATTTTGAATGATACCGCCATTTTTCAAATTGAAGTTTTTCCGTTATAACTCGGGAACAATAAGAACAATTTGAACCAAATTTGGTACGTTGAGAGTGCATGATGTAAGAATTGAATAAACAAACCTATAATATTATTGGTTCTCAATTTTGTACAATCGTGCAAATGTAAATATTGAGCTCTTTCATTATATACTCGGGAACCATTATACATATAAAAAACATATTTTGTCCATTGGCATTGAATTAAGTGGGTATTGCATTTAGAAAACGATAATAGTATTAATCAGCCATTTTGTAATATAATGAAAAAAAATACATTTTTTTCCATCACATCTCGGGAACCATTTGGATGATTTAAAAGACAATTCCTACATTGACAGTGCACGGTTTAAGAATTGAATTAAAACATCTATAATGTTATTAGTCTGTCATTTGTAAGACCGAGCAAAATTAAAATGTTAGGCTCTTAAGTTTTACCTTGGGAACCAATTATCCGATTTAAACATTGGCAGTGCATGAGGTAAGCATTGAATAGTGACAATGCTATTAATAGGCTACTTTGGAAGGTAGTGCAATATGAAAAATAATATTTTAAAGTTATATCTCGGTAACTACACAATCGATTCCTGCCAAATTGAGAATCTAAGTAATATATTAATAACTAAGTAAGGCATATTTTATCATTCAATTTAATGTTTTAAAGCACTTATTGTTAAAATTGTGATTTTACAAATATTTTATGTTTATTTTTAATATCTACCATAGTGTTTTTCCAATTTCGAACAAACCTGCTATACTGCAATTTTCTTTTACAGGCATCAAATGTGTCAGTAAATAGCCTTTTTTGAATGCCATTTTGTAAGATAGTGCCACATGAAAATAAATTTTTAATGTTAAATTTTGGAAAACAATAAATAATTCCTACAAATTACAGCACTCAATTAATACTTCGGTAGATCATGTAAACTAACATGTATTTGTGGGTCTATTTCGAGCATGTAAGCAATTTAGAATACCCGGCTATATCTACAAACCACGTAACAAATTAAAAATTAATTTTGCATGCTTGCAATACTTATTGCAAAAATAAAATTTGTCTGCACAGAGTCTGTTTTGTCCCCCATTTTGTAAGATAGTGCCACATTAATAAGTAAAGTTTTGTCTTATCTCGGGAAACAACAGTATCTATAACACATAAAAAATGTACCAATAACTNTATCTATAACACATAAAAAATGTACCAATAACTCTGTGTTTTGTTCTCTAGTAATGAAGATACCATCATATGAGAAAAATTTAGCTTTTTAACATATGTTCGAGAGTAATCAGCCGGTTCCAACCAAACTTTTCACACTAGTTGTGCTGCACACGGCCATGTTTAAATAGGTCTGGCTTTATTTATAGTATGGCTGTAGTGTAAATAACTAAGACTAGTTTACCATATTTGTTCAATAATTCAACATATTTCAGTAGAAGAATGAGTTATACATGTACAGCGCATGATTTAGGATGTTTTTTACAACAGCCCAAAAAAGAAACTAAAGCTTATATGCCACATCTGGGGAACTGGCAAAGATATTTCCCAACAAATTCTGCGCACAAGGAAAGTTACGGTAGGTCATGAAAATTACATGATTTAAGTGTCTGACACATTTGTTTTCAAAATGATATTAACTGTAAATATTTGAAGTAGGTCACCCTAGTCTACCAAAACTTTAGTCTGATTAATACCAAAGTTGATGTTCCGAATCCTGCCTCCAAGATGTAGTTGGTTGCATGTCAGCTTACTGTACGAGGTGTTATGTTTTTCAGTCCCAGGTAAGGACGTGTGTATTTGTAATTGTCATANCTTACTGTACGAGGTGTTCTGTTTTTCAGTCCCAGGTAAGGACGTGTGTATTTGTAATTGTCATACTAGTATTGCGTTTGATTCTGGTTGCATCTCTAATGATATCGCTATCAACGACACGTCAAGACACACCTACCACCTTTCCTATTAATAACCACATCAAAATTATTTGCAACTATGTAAAGGAAAGTAGGTTCATCACTTACATTGATAACATCTTGTTTGATTATTGGAATCTCTTAATCATTGCATTTCATGTAAATTAATCATAATTTCAAATATATATGCAATAAAATAGATCCTATGGAGATAATAATTGTATCTTAAATCACATTTTTAATTTTAATGTATTACGACGACGAAATGAGTTTTGGATATAATAATAAAGAAAACAAAAAATAGTATTTATATTTAAGTTGTGATATAACCTTTTCTGTATATTACGCCTGTATTTATAGCGATAGGGACTTCTTCACATAAAGTTTGCTGCCAAAACACAATTACAACAATATCAGCTAACGGCATAAACTGTAGTTACACATGCTGGAGGGAGTACAAGTAACATACCAGGGGAGGCGCCACGCAGGGGCAAACACGCCTCAAGACCCTCCTCGCNGGGAGGCGCCACGCAGGGACAAACACGCCTCAAGACCCTCCTCACCGCCTTCTTAAGGTTCTTCCAAACTGGCATCCTGCACACACACATATGCCATTATTGCACTGAGGGTCTGGCACATATATGGCTAAAATAGCACAATCAGAACTCATAATAAATACAGGTTACATTTAAAAAAGGATAAACCTTGACGGGAAATGAGATTTTTTCTGGCTACATACTTCACTTGTTACCTTAATTTGTCTAATACTAATGATTTAAGAATTATTACATACATTTTTGTAATTTTTTTGTCAAATTATTACAATGTTTATAAGGATATATTTGTTGTAGTTAATTATTTAGCTGATTTTGCAAATTACTATCATAAAATTTTGGGAAATTCAAACAATATTAATTTTAGTTACTTTTTTTTGTTTCATACATACTTCATATATACTTTTAATGTAAAGTATATTTTAATGGAAGTTTACAAAAAAGAGAAAGGTTAAAATGTTATCTAGGTGAATAAGAATTGATTTATTTCTCATTTATATATTAATTTTATATTATTTTGAGTGTGGTATGCTCAATTTATAGCAGGTAAAATAAAGACGCAGTTTCTTTTAAAAATAACGTGCTTCGCTGTAAACAAATCCGATGCATATCAAGTGATTTCTTTGTACATCGAGAAAACTTACAAATTCCGTGTAATGATACATAATATTACACACAAGTTATTCAAACTCGCGTATGGTTTAATAAGTAAATTTTGTAAAATTATTGCGAAGGAATGAGAATTTTTCACATGAGAAAATGAAAAAAAGATATATATATACATATATATACATACATGTTCTCTTTAATTTTTTGTGGCTTCAGTAAAATATAATTCTGCGTATTGTTAACCAGCTGTAGCGCGTATGTAGTACAAAAGTGTAAAATGAGCCAATATTAAGTAATCATTAAATGTATGTGTATTTATATATGCACCCATAAACCAGGTATAGAATAGCTGTAAAAAGTGTCAATGTACGATGCAGTGCAGAAGCACTTTGTTTAAGCTGTATTACACGCTCCACTATATGTACCTACCGTTAGACGTTTGAAATGCACTACTCTGTTACCACACACAGTTATTGCTGAATACCTATAACAGTTATCGTTTCTTTATCATACACCCTTTTAATGTATTAATGACCGGTATCATTCCCCGTGTTAGTGGAAAGCTATGAAGATTATTTTATCAGAACAATTTATGCCAAAGTCAAAAATGATTAAATACACTCTCATAAAACAAGTTATATTTCACTAGATAAACATAAACATTAATATAAATACAAATGCTTAAAAATTGCAGCGATTCCCCTAATTATGTTCTGTTTTATATAGAAAGAAGCTATTTTTTAGGTTAGTACTATTAGTGTATTTTTCAAGTTAACCTGATTTAAAGCAGGTGGTATAGTTGAAATGTCAAAACCGTTAATGTTAATTATGTCTTGTATAACGATGTTTAGTGCCCGTATAATTTCAACTCCTGATGCGAGAGTAGGGATAATTAGCAACGCCTAGCAGTTAGTGTCTTTAGCAGTGACTAAGTGGGGTAAATTGGAAAGGAGAGATCGCAGAAGGTAAGAGGAGGGGGAGCAGGAGTGGTCTGTGAATGCGCAGTAGCCAGAGGCAACGTCCGCCATGTATACTAAATGAAAATTTAAGGAGTGACTCAATCGGAAATCCACCAAGATTCCCTACATTATAAAGGGACTTTCCCGGCTGTAAACCACAGTGATAACGGCTTATAGAGAGTTAGTTAACTCTCCTCTCAGCGCCCACACGTTGATATTCAAGCCGAAAATATATGGTTTCAGTATAGGCGAGGCTAACATCAGTTAAAACAAATCTGTTGAAACGACAAGATGTTTAACGTTGCATTCAAACAATAACGAGGCGTACTTTTATTCTATATTTAATTCATGTCGTATCTAAACTAACCATATCAAAGTTTTTTTTTTCAATTAAAATCAACAACGAGGAAACGCAAAATGTATATCTTATGCCAAGCTTTTGAATGTGTTCGTGTTTTGAAAAAAAAGAAAACCATATCACATTGAGCACTGTTTATAAAAAAGGTTACGAAAATCTTACGATTTTTTGATGCAACATTTGAATAGTTCTTACAAATACCTAAGCGGTATTAAAAATATATTTAAAAATACCAAACAAACCCTTTTCTTACACTTTTGACTTCTATGCAGAACAAGACAGGTTTCAATTTAAAAAATAAAATACATTTTTTTTTTACATTTGGAAATATTCTTAATGACAATTTATTGGCATACAGATGGAGAATTTATCTTAACTAGTTTGTTGGTTACGAGAAAATGATACATATTTATTGCCACTTGTCAACTCGGACTGTGATAGATACAGCGTTGCGTAAGAGAACACGTGCACAGGACATTAGTCTAAACTGACAGCGGGCACTGTCACTTGTCATGTGAGGTCACATGTCCTCGTGCTACTGCATTCCTTTCTTTGCAGACGTTTGAAAGAAAGGCGGTGCATGGAAGGAGCCAGAAAGCCTTAATAATCTACAGTTGCTCATCTCTGAAGCTGTGGCACAGAGTTAGTACTTAATAGTACAGAGGTGAAACAACCCCTTGAATGGAAATTACACACTGACCAGCAACATGTTAGAACGCAGTTTGCCAATCAGCGTATGTCAACCCACAACCCAGTCAGCTGCCAACCAATAGGAACTCGTCGCAGCGCTCAGTAGCCAATCAGACAGATCTATATTTCGAGAGCCTAGAGCAGCCTAGTAGAGAATGTGCACGCCGACTACAAATAAACCAACAAGAATCTTCGTCTCAGTGCACTTATATACTGTGTGTTGGTAGCAGGTTACTACACATATGTGCAGGAAGTTTGCTCAAATATGCAGTCATGTAGGAAGGCATACTTTGTGTTTTCATTCCATTGTTTCACTTACACAGGTTTAATATAATGTCAGTATTCTAACATTCTATACAAACCTCTAGATTGTTGGACAAAACATTTACAACAAATCTAATCCACATCGAGAGACAATCAAATAACGGTATTTTAAATGTCTAATGTTATCAGTTATCAGGGTTTTTAAAATTTTCCCTGCTTTAAATCAAAACGCCTACAAAATAATTGATTTAATCATAAAATGAAAATAAACATGTCACCAATATAAATACGATGTTGACATAAATTAAAACAATTTTTTTATTTCTCTGTAAGAGTTACTTGCGGCCTGTATCATTCTAATAGGTGTTAGTTGCTAGTTCACTTGCTCCACAATGTCACATAGGTTAGCTAGAGTACAATTTCATAGCCACCAATCGCAGTTATTTACTTGTTTATCTGGNGGTTGCATCTCTAATGATATCGCTATCAATGACATGTCCAGACACACCTACCACCTTTCCTATTAATAACCACATCAAAATTATTTGCATCTATGTAAAGGAAAGTAGGTTCATCACTTACATTTATAACATCTTGTTTGATTATTGGAATCTCTTAATCATTGCATTTCATGTAAATTAATCATAATTTCAAATATATATGCAATAAAATAGATCCGATGGAGATAATAATTTTATCTTAAATCACATTTTTAATTTTAATGTATTACGACGACGAAATGAGTTTTGGATATAATAATAAAGAAAACAAAAAATAGTATTTTTATTTAAGTTGTGGTATAACCTTTTCTGTGTATTACGCCTGTATTTATAGCGATAGGGACTTCTTCACATAAAGTTTGCTGCCAAAACACAATTACAACAATATTAGCTAGCGACATACACTATAGTTACACATGCTAGAGGGAGTATAAGTAACTTACCAGGGGAGGCGCCACGCAGGGACAAACACGCCTCAAGACCCTCCTCACCGCCTTCTTAAGGTTCTTCCAAACTGGCATCCTGCACACACACATATGCCATTATTGCACTGAGGGTCTGGCACATATATGGCTAAAATAGCACAATCAGAACTCATAATAAATACAGGTTACATTTAAAAAAGGATAAACCTTGACGGGAAATGAGATTTGTTCTGGCTACATACTTCACTTGTTACCTTAATTTGTCTAATACTAATGATTTAAGAATTATTACATACATTTTTGTAATTTTTTTGTCAAATTATTACAATATTTATAAGGATATATTTGTTGTAGTTAATTATTTAGCTGATTTTGCAAATTACTATCATAAAATTTTTGGAAATTCAAACAACATTAATTATAGTTACTTTTTAGTTTCATACTATTTTTAGTCTCATATATACTTTTAATGTAAAGTATATTTTAATGGAAGTTTACAAAAAAGAGAAAGGTTAAAATCTTATCTAGGTGAATANTGTAAAGTATATTTCAATGGAAGTTTACAAAAAAATAAAAAGGTTAAAATAGTATCTAGGTGAATAAGAATTTATTTATTTCTCATTTATGTATTAATATTATATAATTTTCAGTGTAGTATGTTAAATTTATAGCAGGTAAATAAAGACGCAGTTTCTTTTAACAATAACCTGCTTCGCTGTAAACAAATCCGATGCATATCAAGTGATTTCTTTGTACATCGAGGAACCTTACAAATTCCGTGTAAAGATACATAATATTACACACAAGTTATTCTAACTCGTGTATGGTTTAATAAGTAAATTTTATAAAATTATTGCGAAGGAATGAGAATTTTTCACATGTGTAATCCACCAAGAAAATGAAAAA
>NQII01001013.1:91657-107650 GCA_002778355.1 Clitarchus hookeri
GGATGTTTTCTTCAAAATCCTATGTAATTCCAGGTTGTGTGTTCACATCGAGATGTTCCCTCTTCTCATTCTTTATTTAATTGTGTTCTTTCAAACTGTATTTTAAATATGTTTAGCACAGACTTATTCTTCGGGTTGATGCATATTTATTTTATTCATTGTTTTATAAATTTTGCCTGTTATGATGATTCCGGTCTCTGCAAATTCGTAAAGCTAAGTGATGATTTCCAAACTTTCGAAAATAGAACAATTTTATTTTCATTTACAAACTAACAACTGAAAGGCAAGTATTCGTCGTCTTGTATGTACGAAATGTACATCTAGAATGTACGGCCTAGTTATTATTCAGACAGCGAAGAGCGAATATCGTTTCTACCGAATCTGGAACATTCTAGAACATAACCTGTGCTGATACTGCGAGAACAAATTAAAAATCTGCTATGTTCGACGACGTAAGGTGGATTGTATCCACATAAATGATAGAGCTATATTCACCTGTGACAAGTGTAAATCGTAGTTTGTCGATGAAGCGACATCTTGAAAATACGTCTTGCAATATGTTAGTGTCAATGTCTCCCTTCACTGCCTTATAAGCAGTATGTACCAGAATTGCATAATTGCANATAAGCAGTATGTACCAGAATTGCATAATTGCAGTTGTGCTGTGACGGTATCTGATGCTGTGTGCACTGGAGAATTTACTAATAAGATAAATTCCGCTGTGAATGCTGTGAGCAGTTCGTTGGTTCCGTCAAGACATCAGTGCAACTGCAGCGATGAGACATTCGCCAATACAAATATATATTTTGCAAAGTGTTCATATGCAAGGAACCTACGGATAGGTGATTATAATGTCTCTGAGGGGCCTAAAGAACCCTCGTTATTCCCAAAGATAAAATCTGTGATGCTGCAACATCCATTATTGTTGGTGGAATTGACAACGTTATTATCGTTTCGTTCATGCCTATGACGTGTGTAATGCTACACTTGTCAACTCATCTCTAGGTACAGAAACACCTGCGCCCTTGCCTCCCATGGTGCATCACTAAGTATGCAATATGTCATGCATGTGGGTATATAGGCAGTGTGGTTCATAGTAAGGAACTTAGTTTGGCAGGGACTGGTGTGAAGAGGATATCGACTCAGCACGTCACAGCAACAGTCATATTTGTTATGGAGACGATGGTTCTGGGTACAGCAACAGTAGCACTATCGTCTGAGATTTGTACAGCGCCATCGACTTGTTCACGTGTCACACATTCATCATTTTAGATGTAGTCGACTGAATAATCAGATGAGATGTCATCACCAGTTGTTATTTAAACCACACCAACCGTTTCTTCAGCTGTACCACCCAGTTATTAGGCTGTGTTGTCACCGGCATAATTAGGGACATCGGCTGAATCACTTTCGCCAGAGAAAACTAATTTTTGCAGCTATTGCAATATATATTCGCACCTACACATGGCACGCTGGCTTGCATTTCATCGGTATTAACTCATTCCAAACGCAGTAAGTATCTGTGCTTACGGTTTTAGACGTTGTTCTACCGTAACGATATTTTCTGCAAGCCTGTAAGGTCATACTACGTTAAACTGCATGTCTCATAGATGATTGGGTGTTAGTTCTGCAAGAGAGAGTTCCTGCACCCTCCACAGTCGGTTTCATGGACGATTATAACGTAATTTCAATCATATTGCCAGGTTTCGTGTTTAGTGAAATAGAACTGTAGGTGATGTGATTTGCGATGCAAACTTTACATGGAGAAGCATATCAAATTGGTTTTTCCTTTAGATTTTGTGATAATTATATTTACATCATTTAACATTTGCTTATTTTATTTCCTGTTTAAATCTAACCTCGTTACCACCATATCACATGCCAAAACATTTTCTTTAAATAAATGCTGTAACGCAAATACATTTCAAAAAAAGATATGTAATTACTCGCCACTGTTCTATAAAAGGTCATGCTTATTGATGCGTACATANCAAATACATTTCAAAAAAAGATATGTAATTACTCGCCACTGTTCTATAAAAGGTCATGCTTATTGATGCGTACATACATACACAAGACAGAAAATTATGTTCGGTAAATTTATTTCACGAGTCTGACGAAAAAAAGTCATCAATCGTAGATGCCGTGTAGTCTCGTGTTTGTGTAAATCTGTAAACTGACGTGGTTGGCTGAAAAATCTCTCCAAATTTAAAAAAAGGATTCCAAAATTAAACATGACTTTGGAAATTTGACATAATAGTATTTTTATTTAATACTCATATAAGACTGAATAATACAAGTTCTATAATATGTCGCGTGATATACGTTTTTATGAAGGTTTTTAAAGGAAACGGCAATTCCTTTAAATAAAACCAATTAATTTACTATACTTATTTCATAAACATAATATTTTATTGAGAGATGTTCATGAAACTAATCTATAATCGTGTTTGTGGATATATCCTGAGCCAGGAATGGATTGGATATAAGAGAATAAGAATCTATAAAGATGACACAAGAGAGGTCATATACTTCACTTTTGCCTAGGCGTGGAAATATTAAGTTGCCCAAAAATGTTTGTGTAGACAAAAGTCAGTAGATCCGTTGATTTTAACTGAGTGGCCAATCAGTACCCGAGAGGGACAGTATCTAATTATTGAATCACTGGCATCAAATGCGACTGTCTACACAGCACTCCGGGTAAATACAGTCCGCCAGGCGTTCCCCAGGTGCAAGTACACACTCACTCCTCCAGCTGCCCGGCCATGTACCGTTATTCATCAACACATATGGCCTCTCACTATGCTCCACTTTGGGCGTTGTTTGCATCTCTCCAGACGCTGGACTTCGGGCATTGATGCGTGTGATTAGTGAGCTCTCGGCACGTATATTGGGGTCAAATCCTGGAGGAAAGTCCCATCACTATCCCTTTAGGAAATTTACCTGGGCTGCGATATCGTTCCTTGAAATGCATGAGCGACGACTTGTTCGCACAACACAATACAGCATTCAGCTGTCTCAATTACTTAATTACTTCGGTCTGTCAGTGTAAAGTCTGAGCCAGAGTTTCTATGACGTTACCACTTGACGGAGACATTGCAGTGAGAAGTGGACCGATCACGTTTAAATGCTGAGAAAAGTCTCTCGTGTTATGTTAGATTTAATGAGCCCCTAATTTCAGGTTCATTTGGAATGGATGGAATAATCTGCGTTGTTCATTATAAATTATACATGTCGTTCGTATATTTGAGAATTTTCTTATACCCAGTCTGTTTGGTAATGTTAAGAATGATCAAAGGGGTATCATGTCACTTTTGGCCATATCTTTAAATAGTATAAAACAAAGTCACTTATCCGCGTCTGTCTGTGTATTTGCTTAATACTTTGAAAATACTTAATGGATTTTGATGCGGTTTTCAAAATAATTTAGAAAATTTCTTGAGAAAGGTGTAGGTGTATAACAACTTTATATTTAATGTAAGGATAGTAGATAAAAGTCGAGCTGTTAGTTATCAAGTCGTATAAAACCGCTATTAGGCCGCTTACATGACTTGCGCTGACTAAACCATAAGAGATACATCAAATTAATGTACTACAGAATTGAAGCTCTCAAAAAGGTCTATAAAACTGCGATAGCATATGTTTATCTTTTAAGGATGACCCACAGTAACCAATGTTGTCTTTCAAAGTATCGATGTAAAAGCTACAGTGTTACCGGGCGAAGCCGGGCCGGTTCACTAGTCTATAACTAAACACAAGCCAGGTTGTACTAAGCCTATTAATTATAAAACTATTTGCAGCCTGCTTAGATATTGAGGTGTAAGATACATCTTCCGCATTCGCTTATTACATCACATGTTNCTATTTGCAGCCTGCTTAGATATTGAGGTGTAAGATACATCTTCCGCATTCGCTTATTACATCACATGTGCGTAAGCTATAGCCTGTTACACACGGTTCACTTCTTGTATAAGAAGGTGTACACCTTTTTGTTCAAGTCGACTTGCATCGTGTGACTGGCTAACTTGTTTGCAAGTGGCTTGCATGCAAGGGCTTGCGTGCAGCTAGAGTCATTTAGAGACTGTTATATTTTTCGTTCACATTCTTGTGCAAGTAGTTTGTTTATATTCACATTTTATATGTTTATGTAGTTCCCTTTATTTTATTTATGCTAAAATTGTCAATTTGAGATATGAAAACAGAATTNACATTTTATATGTTTATGTAGTTCCCTTTATTTTATTTATGCTAAAATTGTCAATTTGAGATATGAAAACAGAATTTAATTCTGTATAAGTGATTTGTAAGTTTAGTATATTACACTGGAGATGCAAATAACAGAGGTATGGAACCAATCAGAGTAACGCGATGCGGTCGGCAGCTAGATCGGTTAATGCTGCTGCAATGGCAGGTTATCAAGATTTACGTGAGTTTAAACGTGGTGTTATTGTCGGCGCACGAGAGATGGGACATAGCATCTCCGAGGTAGCGATACAATTTGGATTTTTGCGTATGACCATTTCACGAGTGTACCGTGAATATCAGGAATCCGGTAAAACATCAAATCTTCGACATCGCTGGGGTCGGAAAAAGATCGTGAACGAATGGGACAAACGACGACTGACGAGAATCATTGAACGTGACAGACGTACAACCCTTTCTCAAATTGGCGCATATTTCAATGCTGGGGTATCAACAAGTACCAGCGTGCGAACTATTCAATGGACCATCATTGATACGGGCTTTCGGATCTGAAGGCCCACTCGGGTACCGGCAGGTGTACAAGTTTTTTGGCTCATCAGTTTATTGTGCATTGTGGTGGAAAGGAGTAACTGGCATGCTGCAACATTCAAGTATTACTACTGTGTGTACAGTTTGTACATGGAACTTGAATACAAGAGAGTGTTTACCTTCTTGTTCACATCTTCGGGATCACCTTCTTGTTCACAAAAGATGTCTATCTGTATCAGGCTCTACACTAAACTCCATTACGGATCAGCATCCATAAGGGTTTCAAGACTGAGACCTGTTGCAACACTAGTACGCTTGAACTTATTGAACCACGGTTAATTTAAAATACTGAACACTGTGTAGCCTACCCTTGAAAATTTCAGGATAAATATTTCGCCAGCTTTTAGTACAAGGTATTTTTAATAAAAATTATTGCCCAAGAGACATAACGTGAGACGTATAAGGCAAATGAGGACACTTCTATTTTATACGATATTAGTTAAATTTTGTTCCCATAATTCACCGCATTTAAACTTTCATAAATGTTTTGACATTTCGAAACTTGTACTTTACATCACACACGCACACATTACAGGCCAGTCCTTTGCGAGTAATTGTATCTCATAGATTGCCCTAACAACAAATCTTTACCTTTAAAGAATTTAAGAGTAAAACAAAATTGAAGTACTTTTATGAGTTTATTTTTATGCAAAAACCGTCAAATGTTTAGTTTCTACAGTAGTGCAAATTAAATTTTCCATTTTGCTCTTTAACGTTGTCTTGAATAACGTTGTTCTCCTGTACATTAACTTGTACTTGTATAGATTTTCTGATAAAACATTGTGGTTTATAAGGAAATAATAACTGATGATACTTTCCATGTACACAATGACTTTATAAGAAAGCCATTGCGCATTATTGTTATGAAACAATTGCTCTGAAAATATGAATTATGCATTCTCAATCGCTATTAGGTTGTTGGGTGTAATATATGTGTTGTTGATATAATTGTCTATTTTTTCAAGCTGTTGTGTAATTTTTATTGTAATATATCAAATACAGCTATAATTACAATTATATTTAAGAGCGTCTTACAATGAAGTCTTGTTCTCAATGCGAATAAAAATTGTACATAATATCAATATAGTATTAGGCACAGTGTACCATACTGAGAGAAAAACGCCGCAAAGATTNAACATTGTGGTTTATAAGGAAATAATAACTGATGATACTTTCCATGTACACAATGACTTTATAAGAAAGTCATTGCGCATTATTGTTATGAAACAATTGCTCTTAAAATATGAATTATGCATTCTCAATCGCTATTAGGTTGTTGGGTGTAATGTNTTATTGTTATGAAACAATTGCTCTGAAAATATGAATTATGCATTCTCAATCGCTATTAGGTTGTTGGGTGTAATGTATGTGTTGTTGATATAATTGTCTATTTTTTCAAGCTGTTGTGTAATTTTTATTGTAATATATCAAATACAGCTATAATTACAATTATATTTAACAGCGTCTTACAATGAAGTCTTGTTCTCAATGCGAATAAAAATTGTACATAATATCAATATAGTATTAGGCACAGTGTACCATACTGAGAGAAAAACGCCGCAAAGATTTATAGTTTAAAAAAAAATCGTATTGAATGACGATGCGTTTAATATAATGAAAGTAGTTCCACGTGAAACATTGTTTGTCGGATACGAAACTCCAATTTGAGATGAAATATTAATGTATTTTGGTAAGAAAGAAGCTTTGCAAAATTATACTGTCAAACAACGAGACACCAGCTCATGAGATCTTGTAATAAACTGTACCGATACATCTACACTGCACATATTACAACGTATTATATTTATTCGTACGGTAAATAATTAATTCGCGTTCACGTTATCCAAGCACAGGGAAACTTTCTTTGGATGTACACTAAAAAGATAAAACATTGATTCAAATATCAGGTGGAAAATTTGTTTTTGTGACGAAATCCAATTCAGCAATAATAAAACTGTAGATAACGACAATAAGTTTAACTGTAGTGTATATAATACACGCTGAACAAGAGGAACTGTGATCAGACGAAAAGGAATGTCTGTGTTTTGTGTGGGTTTTTTTGTTTTCAATCTTACCTACTGCAGTTTGTCGAATGAATCGGCACGATACATAAGTGACTTTATGTTCCTCCAACATGCGCACTTTGTAGAGGATTTCCACTAGTGATGTGATTACTGAGCGATGGAAATCCTCCACGCCGCCCCGTCGACGCAAGGAAACACTTGCACGGTATATTTATGTAGATAGGCCGAGCAGGCACAGTCACGTGGTCCGTGCGATCACATAACCGCATTTCTGTCTTATAATACGTCTGGATGAAACTGTGACGAGTTAGGAGCCGCAAAGCCTGAATCATCTACGGCTACTCATCACCATTTAGCTAGTATCTTACAACATTCATATGCCATTAGTATGTGCGTTTGTGTTGCAGGAGAAATGTGGAGCCCTCATGACATTTATTATGTACTAAATGTGCTTATAAAGCCTGCATATCCAACTTTTTACAATAAAACTCTGGTTTCGAAAACTATAAATTTCCAAATAAACGTTTTAAATGCTACCGATAAGAAAAATTGAAGGAGAACTTCAATACAGTTATCAGTTAATACTACAGTTATCGCTGACCCTATATTCTCAACACCTGCAGATAATGTGGAAATAAAATAAAGTCAATTTATTCCATGACAAGAAGTTTGAAACAAAATATCCAAAATACTAAATTTCGTGACAGATATTCCATTCTCCGGTTAAATTATTTCGGTATCTTATTGATGTCACGTTTTCCTGTTTAACATTCAGAGCCAAACGTCAATTTATTACACTCTTCCAGATTATTTACCTGATATGGTAAGTTGTTTAAGCGGCTGTGTTTACTTCCGAGTTGTGCCGGTACGATGTGTAGGGAATGCTAATTCATCTAGTCCGTCACATATGTATATTCTCTAATGAAAAAAGTTAAAAGTTTTTAACGAGNATGTCACGTTTTCCTGTTTAACATTCAGAGCCAAACGTCAATTTATTACACTCTTCCAGATTATTTACCTGATATTGTAAGTTGTTTAAGCGGCTGTGTTTACTTCCGAGTTGTGCCGGTACGATATGTAGGGAATGCTAATTCATCTAGTCCGTCACATATGTATATTCTCTAATGAAAAAAGTTAAAAGTTTTTAACGAGNTGTAGGGAATGCTAATTCATCTAGTCCGTCACATATGTATATTCTCTAATGAAAAAAGTTAAAAGTTTTTAACGAGTTAAGCCTTTGTGTAACTGGAGGCCTCAGTGATCCAGATTCTTTGTTTTCGTGAGTGGAGGTTGTTTGAGGTTTGTCCTGAATTGAACTAATTACGTATAAATAAAAACAAAACACTGATATATGACTTATCCGTAATATGAACCTGAAACCTGGGAGATCAAACTGGTGTAGGTACAATAGAAGTTATCAACTGTCGTAGAGAACGCGTGATTGCAAAACACAAAATTATAACGAGAGCTACGCATTAAAAACACAAAATTATATTTATAAATGGGAGTACTAATAAAATTTAAATTAACGATTATAAGCTCAAATGAATTTGTGAAGCAGATGAAAATATTACTTACTTTTTCTTATCACGTTGTTCCAAGGAATACCTCTAAAGTTCGGAGAAGCAGAAAACCATTCACAAATCTAACGCACTTCGTTACCTAGTAACAACTTCTTTGAACTCAATAATATACGCAATTTGTTTGACAGATATTATAACTTATTGTTGCGATGATTATTNCTTCTTTGAACTCAATAATATACGCAATTTGTTTGACAGATATTATAACTTATTGTTGCGATGATTATTCTGTCTACGAATTAGTTACCTGTGAGTACGATTCAATGGGTGTCATTATTTTCATTAACTTTCTTCCACGATATTTTTATTTCGATTAGTAATCGCAATTATCTGTAATTTTAATATTTCTACTATTACTTACTCCCTTCTTATGACCAGAGTAATCGTCCGGCACGATTCACACATGCAAAAATCCGGGAGCGACCCCGCCGGAAATCGAACCCGGTTCGTCTAGGTGGCAACCGAGTAGTCTAACCACTAAACCACCGCGGCTCCGTCTAATTACAGTCTGTTAGTGGTTTCTTCTGACTCTTTGAATGAGACCTTTGAAAAATCACCCCACAAATGACGTGCTTGGTTCTTTAATTAATATGTCTTGTATCACAAGCGTTTTATACTTTTGTGAACAATAACGTATCTTATGTTTGGTTGATCTGAACTTTAACTATCAATTAATTTATAAAATATTATATTATATTTGGAAATTATATAAATAAAACGGTGCGAAAATATGTGTGTTAGCAATACCTATTAAGAAATAGTTCTCACGCACACTATTACAATGAGGGGGCACGAATGCGGTGAGTGTTCATTTTGATGTAATTTTCTATACTTGGTTAAACTGTGTTTGCACGAGGTGGATGAATATACTTAAAGTAGAACTTTAGCAGTGCTTTAGAAAAGTGCGAAATAACCGTGAATGGTCTATACTTTATTCATGTGTCAGTTAAGTATGATAGTGAAATTGTTGATACCTAAATGTATACCATTTATTACTCTAATGTGTATAAAGCAGAAATACATTAACTTGTTGCGAGAGGAAACACGCAGTTCCATCCACTCCCGACAGCTAACTCCCATTCTTCGCCGTCCTGATGCCAGTCGGAGACACTCCAGGGCAGCGAATAGAACTCCAGATCTAACACGCTATGCAACATCTGTGCAAACATATACACTAGAACATTAATGCCGACACCATATATTTGCTCATACCAGTTAACAATTAGTAATTAACTATTGTTATTATTTTTGAATCCACACTGTTTTGCGTATTTAAAATTCAATCGCGGTTATCTAAACTATTATAATGTCTGAACTATTATAATATTATAATTATAATCTAAAATATTGTAATTAGTTGAAGTAGCAGAAACCCTCGGTTCCGTTTTTATTCCTTTTTTAATTGCAGTTTTCCCAAGACAATGACAATTGTTGCAATAGCGTATGTCCGTGATAATAGTTCAGGCAGTCACTTACCCCATTGCAGAATCATCAGACATCACGTCAATCTCCGTGTAAACTAGATACACTCATTATGAATGCATAGTTTTTGTGAAGAGTTGAGGTCCTATCTTAAATATAATCGCACGAAATAATTACGATTTAGTGTTTACAGATTTATAAATAACAAATATTATATAGGAGAACATTATACTTTGTAGATCTAAATCCACTATTTCCCACTATTCTTAATATTTTAGTCACGTTTACAACAAACTCTTACTATAAAATATAAAATACTCAACGCCTGCAATTATAATTTCTGTTTCAATAGCAGCTGCTCAAAATTCGTGTAATTAATAAGTGAATAAACGTTGTGTATTCTCTTTTACTTTGTTCAGTAAATTTACAACAAATCTCACCGGCTTACATGGGTTTGCCTATATATATATAGTCTGCGAGTAGGTTTTTCATGCCAAACTACATTTTTTTCATAAATATGGTTTTTATAATTGGCAAACAGAATTACGTTGATAATTTCCTAAACTCTAAACNTTGTAGATCTAAATCCACTATTTCCCACTATTCTTAATATTTTAGTCACGTTTACAACAAACTCTTACTATAAAAAATATAAAATACTCAACGCCTGCAATTATAATTTCTGTTTCAATAGCAGCTGCTCAAAATTCGTGTAATTAATANTACTCAACGCCTGCAATTATAATTTCTGTTTCAATAGCAGCTGCTCAAAATTCGTGTAATTAATAAGTGAATAAAAGTTGTGTATTCTCTTTTACTTTGTTCAGTAAATTTACAACAAATCTCACCGGCTTATATGGGTTTGCCTATATATATATAGTCTGCGAGTAGGTTTTTCATGCCGAAAATGCTAACTATGAACTACATTTTTTTCATAAATATGGTTTTTATAATTGGCAAACAGAATTACGTTGATAATTTCCTAAACTCTAAACGATTATATGAGTTATGGTTTGACGATAAAAAAAACTCATCAGAGTAACTGGATGTACCTATAAGCCATTTATTAATTGCTAATAATTTATATACTAATATATTATTACTTTTGCCCAATTTAGCCATTATTACAAAACATTTCCTTACTAACAAATGTTAATATAATAAATCGAAATCATTTTTTTTGCAATAAACAAAAACAGAAGAAAATTATTGGTACTGAAGAATTAATTGAGCACATGTTCCGTTCTTTTATTATCAATTTATTTATACGCGTAGGGATATTTATAGAAATAGGATAATTCCGATATAAATGCATAAATTTCGATACTAATGAGGTATAATACTGTTAATTAAGTTTTCATAAGATTTGTTCTATTGTGAAAATCATTCACTTTCCAAAACCATATAGAGATTATTCACTGTAAGTATTCAACATACTGCTTGGGAATATGATTAGGATACATGGTTGTAATTCATTTAGCACGTGTTTTTGCAATAGTTATGATGACCAGTGGTAATTTTTGTGTTCAATTAGTTTCATGTTTCTGTCGTCCTTATGAGACGGGGAATTTATCCTCTAATGGAAGCTCTCCACGTTTCCTATTCGGTCACTGGCAACGTCTTACACCATGATTTCTCCATATAACATTACTCGCTACGAAACGATTGGCATTTATAATTGAGATGTAATCTGCAGGTGCGACTAGGAACATCGCCAATCTGTATTTCCAGCAAACAGTCCAAAAAGCAAAATATCGCAGCAAAAAAAAAATTAACTAATTTGTCGATAATGAAAGTAAGCAGTGCAATTAACATAACAATATTGTGATGAACAAAAAAATAACACCACGAAACATCGTTTGCGGAATGCGAAAGAAGTAAGAAGTGTAGGAAGGGTAACGTTTTTTTGCGAGCAACCCATTTCTGAACGTTTGTAACTATAATGAAATTGAATTGACAGTTTTGTAAAGATAGAATTTCACTATTTGAATGAATTCATAACTGTCTTTTGTGAGTTCCGTGTATTCTCATTGCAAGGGGAGGGGCGGAGTATTCCGATCTGTACATGCAAAATCCACGCCATAAACACCGTGCGAATTTTCGCGTTTCCGCGCATATAAAAATACGTCCGCTTAATTTAAAGCGCTTGAAAATAGTTTCGGAAACTTTTCCGCCAACAACTCGTCGAAACAAGTTCAATCTCAGTTCAAAATATTTTCACTCTTACTACAAATATTCTAGCATTCCTTGACTTGAACGGTTTGACCTCTTCGTAGCGTCGTTGCTTAGAGATAATGACAATCTACTATACTTTCCAGTTAGAAATTTTTACTAGAAATTATAGGTTAGTGATATCTAGGAAAGAAATGAACCCCCTCTTTTTATTACACAATCCAAATATTTAGTAAGCTGGTGCAAAATTTCCTTGTTGCCTACACGTTCTTGAAATAGTAGAATTTAACTTGTAAAGTTGATGATATGTTGAAGCTTGTGCTTTGCAATATACTCAACTTTACAAGCGGTAGACGCATTTGGTACATTCTACATGCCAAACACGTTAGAGGAAATCTGTACATACATATACCTCTTTTCAGAAAGAAGAATAAGGATAAAAACCACTCGTTCTAGTTTAACCCAGTGCTTATTTTTACGGTGTCTTCTTCCACTGTCCGTGAGGCCTGGATCTGTCATGATATGTTGTGGAAATGTGAAAAAAAAATCTCACTATATGTTATCTACATATGTTCCAGAGCGTGTTGCAAATTTCTTTCGCTTTATCAATTTCGGGTAGCACTCCAGAACGGGAATCAGTAAGCAAATTTTTCTAAAACTTGCTCCTAAGGCAGGATACGTAGAGGCTATTAACTGACTGTGGAAATTTATGTTTTAACTGCATTATATTTGGGTTACATTATTTTACCAACTTCAAAATTAACATTCCTGTTATAAACAATTTGGAACTTCAAAATAAATTTATAAAAATAGTAAATTAAAATAATTTTATAAAACAAGTCGTAACAGCGTTGAAATAGATGCATCACGCGAATGATATATGCCAAGGTGGAAGTGGTTTTTCTACACCGCCATGTTGAGTGAGAGGTGTCCAGGATAATGCTGGGTGCATGCAAATAGTACATTTGTAATTCATAATTCACAGAGAGGGGAAATCGTTATGAGCATATGCCGTGAATAAGTGATGTGGGAACTGAGGGACGTTAGTTGTGATTCAGAGGCGGCGTACCACCTGCGACCTCCAGGAGTGGCGCGGGTGGCTACTGCAGCTAGCTACTATTTAATAGTTTTTCAAATACTGATAATAATGGAGATTATATACGTAATAGAACATACTTACTTTAAATTACGCTGTTTGAGAACCTTGGAAAACTGGTTCAACACGCTTAAAGAACCATCTCTCAGGCCGTCATGTGCGGCTGGAAGTTCTCTACCTTTTGGACGAGGTGACTCATGAATAATTACCGCAAACTCTGTGTCGTAACAACTGTGCCAGTTCCAGCTATACAGCTTTGGTGCGTACTTTCAGATGACCATTGCTTACAACAAATATATCAGCGTAAGTTACCACAGGAATTATTTGTGGCCAATCAACCAAATAAGTTAATAATATTGTTTTACCCTAACTTAATTTAATTCAGGTTAATATTTTGCAAATACTGTCGAGGAGAGGGTTAGATTTTCCTTGTTCCTATCTCTAACTGGTGTATGATTTCGTACAAGCCGTCCAAAAGATATAGCACGTAAACCAATAAGAGGAAAATAAATAAAGGACCTATATTTAGATTTCCTTTCTATCACAATCTTCTTCTGACGGCACAAACTCAGTTTGTGGTAATACTTGATTGGAATATTTGAATGTTTCTGCCACATAAAGAGGAAGAAGAAAATAGTTTGAACCAGAAAAATGTGGGAAAATATTTTCAAAAGGTAAAAATATTTTCAAAAATCTTGGCGTTATAAAAATTTTGTGTGATGACATGATGTGTTAAAAAAATCAATTGTGTACTCATCTAACCGTTAAAATTGCAACTAGCTGGAGTGGAGAGGTTTGGGCGGTTCTTAACACCAAGGTCTTGAGAGCGAATGATGGTAAAGTGAAGTGAGTGAGGAGCAGAGCCGGAATGCAGAGGCAGCGGAAACAAGAGATCAGTTGGAAAATATGGTAATATACATCGATGTATAAAATATCTTAAACAACTCAGCTCACATATTGAAATTAATTCTATCATTTTAAAAATATGAGGGTTATTCAGGAAGTAAGGTCTGAATCGCCGTCGCTAATAGAATGTCACGCGAACATTGTAACGCGCATGCGCACCGACTCCCGGCATGCCTTGCTCGTCAAACGACGCCATTTGCATTGGTATTGTTGGAGTGTGCTGTTTATAGTGTTAGATCAAAATATATAAAACAATTGATCAGCCCGCCGACTGTGAAATACGGTCAGTGATTCGGTTTTTGTCAGCAAGGAACGTTTCAGCAGCGGAAGCTCATCGACAGATAAGTCAAGTGTATGGCCCCTAATGCGGTGAGTGACAGCAAAGTGTGTAAGTTTGTGAGAGCTTTCAAGGACGGATGGGAAAATGTCCACGATGAACCGCAATCAGGCCAACCATCAGTGATCACAGAATATTTGGTCAAAGCTGTGGACGAAAATATTCGTGATGACCGGCGATTCACAATTTCAACTTAAGCATTGGAATTTCCGAATGTGGGTAAAACAACTTTGCACAAAATTGTCTCAAAAAATTTGCAAATTCACAAATTATGCGCACGTTGGATTCCCAGGCTGCTTCCTGAGGAACACCAAATGAAAAGAATCTTGATTTTTTGGATCGATATAATAAGGAAGGTCATCAATTTTTAGAGACGATTGTCACAGAGGACGAGACGTGGGTTTCTCACATGACCCCAGAGTCTAAACCTCAGTCAATGGAATGGCGTCACCCAACATCACCAGTCAAAGTCAAGGCCATGCGGACAATCTCAACAAGCAAGGTTATGGTAACCGTGTTTTGGGATAGACATGGAGTCTTGTTAGTCGAGTTTATGCAGCAAGGGACAGCAATCAATGCAACAGCTTACTGCGCTACCCTGACTAAACTTCGACGTGCAATACGCAATAAGCGACGTGGCCTTCTGACGTCTGGAGTTTTGTTGCTGCATGACAATGCCAGACCCCATTCTGCTATTCCACACCCAAAATCTGATCAGATCTTTTGGATGGGAAGCAGTTACAGACTGGTTATCCTCACAGGCGGCAGACGTCTATGACTTAGGCATACGAAAGCTTGTAGAAAGATACGACAAATGTTTAAACAAATATGGAAACTATTTAGAAAAACAGAGAAACATGTAAAAAAATAAATAAAAAAAGTTTTTTTTAAAATATCTGTGATGGTTTATGTTTTATAAAAAATCGGACCTTAATTTCCGAATAACCCTCGTAATTTAAACAATTCCCAATTATTTGGTAGAATTTTAAAACAATAAATGGAACGCCATATCATATCTAAGTGACGGTTACAGGTGGATTAGTCCTAAGTTATTGAGTGAACTACTATTTTCTACATGCGCTATTTCTGAGCTTTGTTGCATACTTTGCACAATAACCAGAATGACATTGCGATAAAAAAGAATAAGATAACAGCATGGTAAGGATAGTCGTCTTCAAGAGATACGTCAACAACACGTGTAGCGCCACTTAAGAGCAATTATGTCAGTTATCATAAGAAAGACACGACTAAAAAGTCAATAGGAAGAGTCATTAGACGAAGTAAAAACAAGAGCAGGATATGTATTTAGTGGCTGTTTACAGTAAAGTTAGCGCTTTTGAAAGCCCTGCTTTGGGGGNACTACTATTTTCTACATGCGCTATTTCTGAGCTTTGTTGCATACTTTGCACAATAACCGGAATGACATTGCGATAAAAAAAAGAATAAGATAACAGCATGGTAAGGATAGTCGTTTGCAAGAGATACGTAAACAAC
The DNA here is from genome assembly GCA_002778355.1 of Clitarchus hookeri. NCBI lineage: Eukaryota > Metazoa > Arthropoda > Insecta > Phasmatodea > Phasmatidae > Clitarchus > Clitarchus hookeri. The sequence continues at coordinate 107,483 of NQII01001013.1, forward strand.
ACGTGTCGTGCCACTTAAGAGCAATTATGTCAGTTATCATAAGAAAGACACGACAAAAAAGTCAATAGAAAGAGTCATTAGACGAAGTAAAAACAAGAGCAGGATATGTATTTAGTGGCTGTTTACAGTAAAGTTAGCGCTTTTGAAAGCCCTGCTTTGGGGGAGGGG
>NQII01001013.1:107665-133958 GCA_002778355.1 Clitarchus hookeri
GGGGGGGGGGGGGAGGCTCGTAGCACATCCTTGCACTGTATCTCATTGCAAACACTGCCTGAGGAGTATGCTTAATTATTTAGACCATTGCATTTATTTGCATAACAATGCAACATGTGATTATCTATTGCAGTGTAAACTGTAATTTTGAACACTTTGATTTCGGTAAATGATGTGATTATTACTATTTTGCAAGGCTGCAATATTTGCCCGTCATAGGAATGAAACCCTCCGAAAAAATACTGAGCATTGACTCCAACATCTGCACCAAACAGTACGTGTTAAATCGTTGTTAAATGATTTGGGAATTATTTTAAATAACATTTACGGGCAGACGCGTTATTTTATTTGAGAAGAATATTCCAAATACTGTTCTCCCGTTGCGTACATTACAATCGGGACAATATTTGCCGACATTTCAAAATTTCAACGGATAAGAATTTTTTTTCTACTTAAAGCAGAAGTAACTCCCATAGTTGTATCTACACACACAGGCACACACACACACACACACACACAATGTGTAAGTAAATGCCCGGTTATGCTACGAAGACGTTACGAATGTCGAAAATGGCTGTCATAAAATCTCGGCGGCAGAAGAACATTGAACACTTCCATGACGATATTTAGCACTACATGCCAGTTACATGAAATTTCGTACAAACGAATTTTGTTTTTACGCGGTCTAACGATATGAATGTTTGGCCTAACATTTTTTACGAGAAAATCACTTTTGGCTTATAATATTAGAATAACTACAGCGAAGTGAACGTAATTATATTAGCATAATAACAAAAAATCCCAACCCTAAAGCAGATTTCATCTAATCGCACTAACGCATTTAATGCATAATCCAGTTTTCATTACTGAAGTTGAGTTTATTCTTGGCAGTTCGGTATGCTCCCTGTTTTAGTGACCGGGATATATTGAAGGGCACAACAAAACGTCAAGGAACTGTGTAGACATATTAAGAGTAGAGGATAAATTTTCCACATGTAATATGAAGCAATTTCATAAAGTTATATGTTAAAACTAATGAAATACGTCCCGAAGTAACGATTGTTCTTGACAGTAACGTAAATAATAACACGCATTCTTTGAAGCTCTTAAATTGCTAAACAATTTCGCAAATATAGTTTATTGCACCCAACTGAAGTTATTTCGAGTTTTGAATAATTATAACAACTTTAATCATATGTTGACACATTGGTCACATTGCAAAACAAATTGTGTAATTTTACACCAAATATATGTGGCAGCAGAGTCTCCAACGACACCAGGGGAGGTAATGTAAAAAAAAATTCATCAACCCTTTGATGAGAGGCTGGGCAGGGTAGAAGGTCTTGCACGGGCAGGGGAAAGAGACACGCGTTGCATCGCTTGTATCTGGCGGGATCCAAGACCTCGGTCGGTGAGTGTAGACATGAAGCGCATCTCCATGTAGACCTCGTTCAATCTATGGAAGTTGGCCTACATACAAACATTTACTAGGCAGGTGAGAGTACACCCCTACATACATTAAATAGGGTTTGGCACCCTCTAATTAATTGGAACTTTGTAACCCTACTCTTGAAGCAATTGGACATGGCATGTTAGTAATCAGCACGCAAAAAGCAATGAAAAAAAATTGGTTGTCTGTAAAGTCGGTTTACTGACGATAGTTGAACGTGACAACGTCTTAAGAAAATACTGATGGAATGGTAGCATTTTTCAAAAGAAAATTTTAATTTCATTTGTTTAATAGATTTGTATGTATATAGAGAAGGAGGTAATTGGAAATCACAATGAAATTGATCAAGTGAGATTTATTTGTACGCATAAATACAATTATGTCAATTTTCTTTTTTCTCGTTCCGCGCTCTCGCTTGCACTTCAAGCCTTACATGGAACGCCTCAGAGCGAGGTAACGCCGCATGAGTCATGTTTTTTCGTGCGTGCAGCCGGCTCTATCGAATTATAAGACGTTGTCACGTCAAAATGTCGTCTTGATAGTATTCACTAATCCCGAACTTCAATGCAGAAATCATGTGTTTAGTTGGAAAGCAGATAAGTGGTTGCCTGGGAGTTAGGCAGCCATTTTTCAATAATGTGCATGACTTGTGAATTGATAACCTGGCTAATGCCCACGCCATTAGGCAACAGGTTAGTAAGATTGTGGACTGCTGGGAATCTACTGCGGGCAAGTGCCCCTTTGCATTGGTTCCTGTTATCGTACCAAGTGGCGACGAGGTTGTCTGCCTGCTAGCATTGCGTTGATAGTTTACACAACAGACAGTTCTTCACGACGTGTGTGATGGAGTGGAGTAATGAGAAACTGCTGAACATGCATCACATGTATTGCGAAACGAAGTGTAATGCATCAACTTTGCATCGTCGATACGCCGTAAAGTTTCTAACTCGACATTAACCTGATGCACGTTCATTCGCTTCAGTTCATCGGCGATTGAGTGAAACAGGAACTGTACGCGCAAGTTACCACGATCTTAGTCGACCACGGTGAGACATCGAGCACAATGTATTTGACTGTGTTGATGTTAACCCACGTGCCAGCACTCGAGGTATCGCTAATGTACTCAAGGAATCACAGTCTATCGTATGTTGGACTTTACAGCGGGCAGATTGCACGCATATCACTAGCAGCCAGTGCAGGCACTTCTTGCCTCTGACTAGTCTGCCCGTATACTGTATTGTGAGTGGTTCTAAGGCCAAATTAGGTGAGTACCAGGTTTAAACGGTGCTGTACCATTCACCGACGAAGCATCCTTCAAGAGGCAAGGTGTCTTCAAATTCCATAATGAGCATGTGTAGTCACACATCAACCCACATCCAGTACGGGAATCCCACTTACACTGTCTGTTTTCTCTGAACGTTTTGGGCGGGGATTATCGATGGTGTGCTAATTGTTCTAATTGGGCCAATTGGGTTAAGGACTATCTGCTGCATAAACTACCAACGCATTGCTAGCAGGCAGGCAACCTAATTGCCACTTGATACGATAACAGGAGCACTTACCAGCAGTAATTTCTCAGCAGTCAACTATTTTATAAACCTGTTGCCTAAGGAGAGGGACAATAGCCAGGATATCAATTCACACGTTATGCACGACTGTGGTACGGGCTGCCTACCTCCCAGGCAATCACTCATTTTCTTTCCGATTGAACAAGCTATTTCTGCGTTAACGGTCGGGATTAGCAGATACTACCACGGCGACATTTTTATTTCGTTTCGCATAGTGATTACTTCCATGTCATGTAAAATCGCTTCACGAGCAGGATTAAAAATTTCTAAACAATTAGATGGAGATAACCCCTATTTAACAAATGATGGGGTATACTCTTCGTAAAGTCATTTTATGTGGTGACCTGCCTTGTAAATGTTTGATTGTGTAGTAATTTTCGTTCCTTCATTGCAATTAGTTTCCAATTTTTCGTAGCATAACTCATTTTCAGTAGCAATGTTCCAAGGCGTCTACCACCCTCAAGATTCACTTTAGGACCTATGTCGTATACATGTTTCCCTACTTAATTGTCCTAAGTATTCTACTCACGTCGTGTTAGCTTACATTTATGACTCAACCTGTATTACAACCGGCACACTAACTGGAATGCGTCCAGTAAAGTTGGTATCGATGGAGGGAAATATGTTCCAGGAGATAATGATACATTAAAAGTTGCAGATAAACATTTGTGAACACTAAAATGAATTTTTTTTGCTTTCTGTTCATATAATGCACACATCTAAGAATTAGCAAATTCAAAAATAATTACATTTATAATTATTTTACTCTTTATCTTGACGGAAGCATGAATAAAAGTGATTAATCCCATGGCAAAATAAGTTTTACATTTGATGGAAGAATACACAATGTACATACACTGGAGAGCCAAAAAAACTAGTCTAGGCGTGCATATGCAAGTAACACAGGTATGGAACCAATCAGAGTAACGCGATGCGGTCGGCAGCGCCTATATAAGACAACAAACTTCTGGCAAAGTTGCTAGATCGGTTACTGCTGCTACAATGACAGGTTATCAAGATTTGTGTGAGTTTGAACATAGTTTTATAGTCGGGGCACGAGAGATGGGACATACCATCTTCGAGGTAGCGATAAAATTTGGATTTCCGCGTACGACCATTTCGCGAGTGTACCGTGAATATCGGGAATCCAGTAAAACATCAAATCTTCGACATAGCTGCGGCCTGAAAAAGATCGTGAACGAACGGGACAAACAACGACTTACGAGAATCATTAAACGTGACAGACATGCAACCTTCTTTTCAAATCAGCGCAGATTTCAATGCTGGGGCATCAACAAGTGCCAGCGTGCGAAATTTTCAACGGACCATCATTGATATGGGCTTTCGGAGCCGAATGCCCACTCGTGTGCCGATGTTGATTGCACGACACAAAGCTTTGCGCCTCGCCTGGGCCCGCCAACACCGCCATGGGACTGTTGATGACTTGAAACACGTTGCCTGGTCTGACGAGTCTCGTTTCCAATTGTATCGGGCGAATGGACGTGTACGGGTATGGAGACATCCTCATGAATTCATGGAACCTACATGTCAGCAGGGGAGTGTTCAAGCTGGTGGAGGCTCTGTCATGGTATGGGGCGTGTGCGGTGGACGTGAAATGGGACCCCTGATACGTCTAGATACGACTCTGACAGGTGACAGATACGTAAGCATCCTGTCCGATCACCTGCACCCATTCATGTCCATTGTGCATTCCGACGGACGTGGACAATTCCAGCAGGACAATGCGACACCCCACACGTCGAGAGTTGCTACCGAGTGACTCCAGGAACACTCTTCTGACTTTAGACACTACCATTGGCCACCTAAATCACCAGACATAAACATTATTGAGCATATCTGGGATGCCTTGCAACGTGCTGTTCAGAAGATATATCCACCGCCTCGCATTCCTATGGATTTGTGGAATGCCCTGCAGGATTCATGGCGTGAATTGCCTCCTGCATACCTTCAGACATTAGTCGAGTCCATGCCACGTCATCTTGCGGCACTTCTGCATGCTTGCGGGGGCCCGACAATATATTAGGCAGGTGTACCAGTTTTTTTTTTTTTCTATTCTTCAGTGTATATACGTTGCTGTGACCAATACAACAAGAATAAGACNAAGCCTTTACAGTAACGGACATCCGGGATTTAAGTTGCAATTTTTAGTTGTGAGAATCTAAAAGACAAACATTTTTAAACTGTATTTAAAATAAGACTTTGCTTACGCCTAATATATTTTCATGCCAAGTATTTACTTGACTGTAAAAAATGTGTATAATTTAAGTAAAATATCTCAGGTCGGCTATAAAAAAATCAGGAACAAGTAGATAATAAGTATGTTCTTTAAATAATTAGGCATACCTTTAAGGGCGTTGGCCACGTAAAATGAGTTATTTTATATTTGTATCAGATGCTGTTCAACTTGTAGACATTATTAGTGACTAAGTTAAAATATTTTTATATTACATGATTTTTGCAAAATGGCATGTCCAAATCATAATTTTATCCTTTTAGAAAGGTTCAAATAATTAAAACCATTTTACGTAGAGAAATAAGATAATTCACACTAAAATAATATGCCAAGATAAACTCAGAACGTCTATTAATTTGTACACGACAATATTTTTGCAATTTAAAAAAATGGCTGAATACAAGTAAATTCTTGTTTTTATTTTATTATTGGCTGCCCCTAAATTTTTAGATAATAACTTTTGCTAAACATATCTTAAAATTAATCAATATATTTCAGATTCCCTTTTTAAATTTTCTTTAAATAGTTTCGTTTATTTTATTTGTACATCATAAAAACAGTAATATGTTTTCTTTACAATTGTACATATTTCAGTGTTGGAGGAGCCTGGTTTTTTTTCTTTTGCTACAGTTACTCATGGTACTGGGTTATGCTGAGGATTACAGATACGTAACTATTCGTTCCAAACAAGAATAGATTATTCTCGTAGCCAACACACGGTCGGCCTTTAACATCGAAGTCTAAGCCGCTTCGCAGGAGAATAAAGTAAAGAGTGTATATCATCTCATTTAGTTTTCCATTTAACATCAAACGTTTTGGATAACTTGCGACGTGCAGTGTAACACAATATGTAAAGGTTATCTGCCGTCGCATATCTGTTAGTGTTGATTTTTTTTCTCGTCTACATATTTTCTTTTCCCCGCCATACTCAAGTATTTCAGTATTAATTTATTTGAGGATTTATTTAGTGTGAATAGGCAACCTCGGCATGTGACAGTATCGGAGGGAGTTTAATAGAGGTATTTATGTTGATAATATCGACTTTATTTATTTAGTAAATAAAGCATAAATTTTTATTTTGAAGTATGGTAGGTGTATAAAGAATATATTTTCCATTTTTCTACTTTTATAAATAGTGGAAGGCTAACTTTTATTGAAATGGGGAAACATGGGCGGTCTGGTCGTGACGAATGGATATGTGTGCTCAGTGTGAGGTGTTATTGATGAAAGTTCGTTCTCTACTGCAACCCTTAGGACGATCGTGGCGCTGTGTATCAGTGGAGTTAGGATCATATGGGCGCTCTACCTACACCCTCCCTAGCGGGCGTTCCTTAGATGGGTGCGTCTCGCAGCTTCAACGATCGTAGGAACAAAATGCGGTTTCGCGCGCATGCAAGCACACTTACTCACATATATATTTTACTCACTCAACACTACAACTACCTATGTAAAGTGATATTGACTTATAAATTGAATATATCTTTTCGAACCCACATTACGAGTGTGTGTGTCCCTCAAGACGTCATTTTCACTTGTGTATAGCTTACAAATATTGAAAGGAAGTAAATGTTTGGTGACTGTAGCATCGGCTGATAGGAAGTGTTTGTAAACTATGCTTATAAGATGTGTTAATGTGCAATTGACATATTCCTGCTACTCTTCGTCTGAGGCGATACTTATGATATAGGACCTTCAGTCGTATTTGTCCCCTCCACACTTTTTGTCCCCAGGGTTGGTGTCTATGTTATGGATTTGACGAGTAAAGCTTCAGTGAATGGGAAATTGTGGAGAACTATGCTTATAAGTGGGCTTAAGGTTTACTTACCCTTGCGTCCATGTTCGTCATTGTTGGTGATGTCTATCATATGAATATGGTAGCTATGTCTTAAACCGTTCCGAAATGATTGTCAACTATGCTTATACGATAGTTTAAGGTGTAATTGACTGTACCATCCTATTCATAATCAGAGATGCTGTATATGTTGTGCATTTCGTGGTTATATCTCAAACAGATCGGAAATGGTGTCCTACTATGCTTATAAGAATGCTAAAGGTGTTATTTACACAGTAACCTTGTTCGTCGTTGGGAGTGATGTCTATTTTATGGATTTGGTGTCCATATCTTCAAAAGTTCGGGAATGTCGGCCAACTATGCTTATAAGAGGGGTTAAGGCGTTCTTGACCCAGCGGTACAGTTCGTTGTCGTGTGTGATATTTATGTTATGAATTTTGGTGACTATATCTTAAACAGTTTGGATATGGTGGCCAACAAATCTTATAAGAGAGCCTAATGTGTCATTGACTCTACCACCCTTTTCGTCTTCAGGGGTGATGCTTATGTTATGATTTTGGTGTCAATATCTTAATGGATCGGAAATGGTGTCAAAGTATGCTTATATGAAGGTTTAAGGCGTTCTTTGTGCTATCTCCATGATGTTATGCTCAAGCTGATAGAATGGTAGTTTGATAGCGGTAATCGAAGATGGCGGACGTATAACACAATCATTTATATATTTACTCCTCAGTTACGATTGAGTAGTGGTCGGGGTAGGGTGTGTACTTAGTGTGTAATTACTCGCTCGTTATATGTACTTAGTCGAGCCACATGTACTTTCTCTCCATACTTCAATTAGTCTCGGTGCTCGTAATTATTCATTAAGCGATGATCGATTACGCGATTGCTCATTACGAACATAATACCCTTAAATACTCCTAGTTACAAATTCTTCTAATTACGTTTACCCTCTATGGGTCTCGAACCAAGGAGCACCTCACCTCCCCTCATCTACCTCGTTAGTTGTGTTTCGGCAGCCGATGGGTAAACAGGTTGTCGTGTAACACCTTTTGAGTAGAAGCATCTCTGACCCCCTTCGCGAGCACCTACCAGTTGACACGTGCCACGAGGCAGGTGGCGGATCGCAGTTACACGTGTCCTGTGGCTTAGGCCTTCCCTACCATCGTCCCACCCCCCTACACCTCTAGCAAGCCTGCGAGATCTGTTGATCGCAGAGGTTTCACGAGATATAGAAACACAGTTCGCCTAAATTCAGAAAACACGCACCGTGGAAGAAACAGCTGATGAGCTGGATAATGGTGCCAAGAACACCCCCCTCCCCCTTCAGGCATTATATAGTCTATGCCGGGAGGACGTAACTACGATGCTATAAGTCACCCTGTCTTCCACAGTGGTGTAGCGTCAAGTTAAATTGGCGCCCAACATGGGGCGTAGATACATCTGTAAAGAAAGTATCAAGAACCAGACTATAACCATATACCCGAGAAAAGGGGTCTCACCTATACCAGATTTCAGAGCTAGTCAGAATGAACCAAAGACTTAAGGGAGTCTCATCAAACCCTTTGGCGCCCAGAGGGTCCGGTGCAGCCTCTGTTCCCAGCACTATTGTAATAAGTGTATCGGTTGGCCCCTGACATTCCGACCAACGGAAGGCACCCAATACAACTGCTGGAAATACCGGGAGCAAAGGATGCGCCAAAACCGAGAAGGAAGGGAACACTTTTCACCCCTGGACCGAAGCCCTGATAGCCATGTAGAACAGACATGTAGAATACCCGAAGAAATAGTGCTGCCCGAAATTCCAGGCAGGCCCCATGAAGGACCAGTATATTTTATAAATAATTGTGAACACGAATTCAAGGCCGGCGGGATTCCTAATAAACGGTGGGTGCTGAAGGCACGAGAGCAGTTAAAAGGTGCGGCCCTTATCTGGTGGAACAAATATGGCGAATTTGTGATGAGCTGGGAGCAGTTCGCTACATGCCTGAACAATAAGTTCGCAGGAGAAGTTCTGACCGCCTTACGTACAGACTTCTACACACACAAACGACAAAGGCAGGAAGAATCAGAGATTTTTATTAGACGAAAAGCGCAACTGTATTCTCGTATCGCTCCAGAAAGCACCGAGGTAGAGGGAGTGCGTATCATTACCAAGTCAATGTTACCAGCGATAAGAAGCGCCCTGCGTCACCCTCGGGCGACGGGGATAGAGGAGCTGGTGCAGAGAGCGTTAGAAGCGAAACTAGATTACGAAGAACAGGATAAAACAAATGTTCCGACCCGCCTACCTCCCGTACACACAGCGCAAACAGCAGAAAATAACACACTCGCTAGAAGCGCAGAAGGACAATACTTGCCACCTAAGTGTTGGTATTGCCCCGAGAGACACTTGCACCGAGACTGTCCCACAGTGAGAAACCACCTAGCAGCCGCTAAGGAAAAAGACACCACGGCTGGCACCCTCGACATAGAGAAGGGGAACCGTCAGGGTGGAAAGAGGGATTCGGGAAATGTCGCCGCCGGGACACAGAGTCGCCCGTCAGCCCTGGCATAATTTAAAGGGTGGAACCAATTTTAACGTTAAGCGATCTGAGGCTGGGAACACATGCACCTCAGATAGGAGTCCGCATAAATAACCAGGATCTTAAGGCAGTACTGGACACGACGGCAACAGGCAATTTCATTAAAAGCCAGCTGCTAACTCCCGAACAGAAAAGCCAGATAAAGAAAAACTCCAGAATAATTCAAATGGCCCAGTCTGAGTCACGACTGACCATAGACTGAGTTATTACATTACCAGTGTCCACAGAGATACAAACAGTCCAAACATAATTTTTTTGCGCACCGCATTTAGTGGAGGAGATTATCCTCGGGCAACATTGGCTAACAAGCCAAAATTGCATAATCGACTGCGGACAACAGCGCCTATATTTGGGCAAGTAGGATAGGATGGCCATTAACTGGGAAGCCCCAATAAACACACAAAAATTACAAGAAATTTGTAATGAAGAGGTAAACCACCAACTCGAGGCTGACCAACTCAGGACATTATTGCGGATACTCAACGCTCATGTAGCCGTATTTGAGCATACCGGCAGATTAAATCAGACCATGGCCATTCAACATGAAATCTGCGTAACCGATGCTCTCCCCATATACTGCCGACCAGGTAACCCGTCCGCCTACTGCAGGCAAATAATTTTAGACCAGGTAGCCGAGATGAAATCGCAAGGAATAGTGGAGCCAACTGACTCACCATATAACGCCAGAGTGGTGCTTGTGCCAAAGAAAGATGGAGAACTTCGCTTTTGTGTCAACTACCAGGCCTTAAACAATATCACATACCCTATAGCACCCCCAACTATAAACATGGCTAATATGCTCCGCGACCTAGGGGACACATGTATATTCTCCACTCTAGACATGCACAGTGGATACTGGCAAATCCCGGTACATCCAGGAAATATACGGCGTTTACAACCCCAGAAGGTGAAACCCTGCAGTTTCGGGTAATGCCCTTCGGGTTGAAGAATGCACCCGCTACTTTCCAAAGACTGATGTCAGCAGTAGTTTTGACGGGCTATAGCGGCCAATTTTGCCTAGCATACCTAGACGATGTCATTGTATATTCGCGCACATGGGAAGAACATCAGGTGCACTTGCAAAAAGTCCTGGAGCGCTTTGAACTCCATGCACTCACATGCAGACTGGAGAAGTGTCATTTCGGGAAGACCCGAGTAGAATACTTAGGGCACACAATGGACCCAGATGGGAATTATCCAAAGCCCGAGAAAGCGAGAGAGATTGAGGAGGCTAGAGTACCAACTAACAGGAGACAGTTAAAACATTTTCTGGGGTTATGTAATTGGCTCAGAGAGTTTATAGCAGATGTCGCCCCTATTATGGCCCCCCTCAATGAACTCCTACTCAAAACAACTCGCTGGAAGTGGACAGACAGACACGAAGAAGCATTCCGAATATTAAAAGTGCGATATGGCGACATAACCATGCTATACTGGCCTATGCCAGAATTACCCCTAATTTTACAGACTGATGCAAGCGGAGCCAGAATGGGCGCTGTCCTATACCAGGAGCAGTCACAGAACCAGCGACGAATTATCGCGTATGCTAGTACCATGCTAAACGAGAAACAATGCAGCTACCACAGTAATGAGCAAGTGTGCTTGGCAGTTATTTGGGCAGTCAGCAAATACCTCTATTACCTTGAGGACCGACCATTCATTCTCAGGACGGATAATAAGGCCCTTACATGGCTGAAAACCAAGAGTGACGAGAAAGCCAAATTGGGTAGGTAGTCCTTATTGTTAATGGAATTCTCCTTCACCATTAAGCATTGTCCAGGCTCGAACAACGAGCTGCCCGATGCCTTATCCCGTCGACCACAGAGTCCCAACAAAGAGACAGAAACCGACTGGGAGCGAATGCTGCCCCCCTCTCCCCCAAAACTCCCACGGCCGGATGACATGGAACTACAGTTAGTAAAGTTCCACAAAAACAAAAATCTGTTACGAGACCAACAGCAGGCCGACCCCAAATTACAGGAGTTAATGAGGAGGTATCCAGAACAGTACAAGAGAAGAGATGGCATAATCTGGACGAGACCGCGCCCACAAACAGATCAATGGAAAATCTGGGTCCCCCACGAGCTACGAGACAGTATCTGTGAACACCACCATGACCACCCCCATGCAGGACATCCGGGTTTTCACGAGACCTTAAGGGCCCTGAACAACCGATATACATGGCAAGGAATTAGTCGATATGTGAGGACATACGTCGCCAGGTGTCAGAAATGTTATGAAAACAGGCCAACCCTACCGAACGCCGGAATCAAGAATTAAAGAAGGGTATGCGAATTAGAATGGGCACGAATCATACTCAATGGGACACACAGCTACCTGAGATCCTGTATACACTGCGACATCGGCACAATGACGCCATTGGAACTTCTCCCAGCCACCTAATACTGGGATACAATCTCCGCAGACCTGGAGAATGGCAGTGGGAAATAGAACCTACATAACTTCCCGCCCCCGAAGAAATACGAAGAGAGGCTATATGGAGAACTGGAGCAGCTCAGAGAAACCAACAACGGTATATCCGGCGGAAATACCCCAAACAAGCGATCACCAGACACCACTTGCCCGAGGGTAGTCACATATTAATACGCAACCATCCCCTAAGCCGAGCTAGTGAGAAATTCTGGGCGGGATTTGCGCCTAAGTGGCGAGGGCCGTATATAATAGTCGAGAGGCAGGGGAATGTATATTGGGCTAACGACGAGAGGGGAAATATGCATACGGTGCCACGGAACCAGATACGCCCTATACCCGAACCCTACCCCAATAGTCCCACAGGAATTACAAATGACAGCCCAGGGGAATCCTGCAGTGGGTCACCAGGTCACCGAATGGTGTGCCAGGGCGCTGGGATAAGGGGTCAAAACGATAAGCCGGCCATTGCCGCTCCGCGCTATCGCAGTGTCTCAAGGGCGCAGGGGCCCCAGCACCTGCCGATAAACGAGCTAGAAACCACAGCCTCTTATCGGCCGGAAAATAAGCAGGCGCCAGACGCAACAGGAGAAAGCCGGCAGGCGATTGAGGGAGAAGAATGTACGAGCGAAGGAGAAGTGGGCAAAAGCGGACGGGCGAGCGAAAGCGAACAGGCGAGCGGGAGAAAGGGGGAATACAGCCTAAGGAAGGGAGGGCGAAGCGACGGATGGACGCCGGAAATAAACGAGGAAGAGAAAGAAAGCGCGAGTGAAGTAACAAGGAAAATGGCGCGAACCCAAGACGAATCTGCACCAGCCGAGCAACAAACCCGAGACCAAAACCTACAGGCCAGGAAGTACCGGATGCCAGCAGCCGAGCCAGGTACGAGTTCCGGGGCGGCAGCTTCAAAGCTGCTGGGCGATAGGATGGCAACGCAGGCGTCTTCCCCGCACGCTGTCAGGGATCCAGTGCGGGGAAACACGCCCCCTAGTCCGACGGGGATCGAAGCCAGGCGTGTGCAACCGTGGCGCAGCTGCAGAGCCCGGGAAGAACCCGGCTTCTACAAGGAAAGTCGCCAGTACAGACCTCGCGAACCGATCCGACTACAACAATAACAGACTCTGTGTGACACGAAGGAAGCCTGATTTTCTCATGTTACCTACTGTGAGAGGAAGGTAGGGCGGCAGGCACTACCTAACCATGGAACTAAAGGTGCGACGAAGTGTTTTAATTGTTTATCTGTGTAAACTTACAATGTGTGAGAAGCCACATCTGTGCAGGGAGAAATAAGTGCAGGACGTCCTAGGTGAAAAGAAATGCTAGATGCCTGTATCTGAGTGTACTAACTTAAGATAAGAATAGGGTATGTATATTTCCAGTATATACAATACTTATGTTTTTCCAACACCGCCTGTATAAGAGGGAGGTGGCAGAAATAGTTAGATAAGAGGGTCTTTTTATTTTTTTCACGGCCTGTGAAGCTGTCGTAAAAGGAAACACAATACCATGTGTAAATTAGTGAGATATTAAATGTGTGTCGCTTCCGCCTGCCGGAAAAACATTTGTAGAAACTGGCCGAGTGCCAGCCAGTAGTGTGAACCCTTGAACAGAGTTACCAGCCTAGATTTAAGAGTGTTTATTCTTTGACGACCTGTGTTACTTAACGTAAAATTAATTCCTGTCACCAAAACATAACGCTGGCAGCCAGCTGAGCAAATACACAGGCCCTATGCAAACTGTTTGTTTGCATACATCAAAAATGTTTCCGTCTTACCAGGAAACAGAAACACAGAAGAACTAATAAGGTAGAAGGGTAGTAATCCAAATGGATCACTGTAGGTCATTGTGTAAAGTGTAACCCTGTAAATTGGTTTGTAAGTACTGTAACGAGTCTCCGAGGGTGTGGTATTAGGTTGGTTTGTGTAGATAGTTCAAACAAGTAGGTCGGCCTGCAATGTATTTGAAACATAAGATATAATTTGTAAAGTAATTTGCCTTCAGCAAGATGTGCGCAGAGCCAGAGTGTGTTAGACCCTTCTTGCAGACAGGAGGCTAGCTAGATAGGAACCACTGCAAGCCGCCATGTTGCATCACTGGGACACTACTCCCTCAGCGCGGGGGAAGTACAAGCCCTTGTGAGGGCTCTTGTCCTCCCTGTTATATATCATGTCTTGCAACCCAGGTTGGGGACAGCTAACCTGTCCCGCCTGGCTGTAGATTTAACTGTATTGCTGCGGTCTTGCCAGCAGTTAATTAATTAATAAGGTTCCCTGGGTAGTGCCAGGGAACCTGGCCATTCTATTTCCTCTCTTTCCCTGCCTGTGCGGGAAAAGAGAGGAAGGTTCCCTATACTTCGCGGAATTTTGAAATTCAGGACTTTTTTGAAAACCGCAGAGAAGACCGAAGTACTTCACTGCGGTTTTTTGTTTAAGTTTTGTAAGCGGATTCTAGGCCGAAATAAACAGTCATGTCTGGTAGAGGTAGATTGGAGGCAAGGCCTTATTCTACTTAGTTTAGTAATTGTATATGGTTGTGTGTGACTCTAAGATATTGTAATTGTTAATATTAGTACCCATTATCGTGTGTGTGATTACTCTGACGAGCGAGGAAGGTTTTGTTGATGTTATTTAGTTAAAGAAGTTATAAATCGCGTATAATACGCTGAGGGCGTGTTATTTTTTAAGTTAAAAAAGGTTAATTAAATTATTTATTTGTTTAACCACTGCAAGGTGCGCCGCGTCCTTAGTTATCTAGAGGGAGGGGCAAGAGGAAGAAGAATAGTCGAAGGAGAGGGATGTCTCATCTGTCACGCTATGCCATAACGGCGCGGAGAATTAGGGCGCTGCCCTACAGGTACAGACACAGAATGAGCACCATACACAGAGATGCAACAGAACCCGAAATTTGCGCGAAGAAGGCTCAGCTTCGAAGAGCCAGGGAGGGGTGGAGGGGGGAAATTGTCATGTAATGCCTTTTGAGTAGAAGCCTCGCTGACCCCCTTCGCGAGTGTCTACCAGTTGACATGTGTCACGAGGCAGATGAACAGCCTGAACGGATCGCAGCTACACGTGTCAAGGTTGTGCCGAGTAAGAGCTGGCATATCGCCGGAGCACCCGGATAGTGCTACGTACATACATAGTAAAGCGAGAAAAATCGCAGAGCCAAGCAAGAGCACCTCTAGCAAGCCCGTGAGATCAGTTGAGAGCCGAGATATCACAAAATAATTATGTGAATTTCGCCGGAATTCAGAAAACACGCACCACGAAGGAATAGCTTGCAGAGTAGCTAGGGGCAAGGTGCCACCCCCCCCCCAACCTTCATGAACCAAGGCACGTGTTTTGAAAGGCATTGTTCTGCTTGCTACCACCTCACCCCCTCCCACAATAATAGAGACACGTGCCGACACTTAAGGGAGAGGCTGGCGACCATATAAGCCACTTTGCGGGGAAGGTGGGATGCAGTTCAGTACCACCGCGCCGAGGGAAGAGTTGCGTCAAGGAATCGCGAGAAGACGGGAGCACGAGCCCCACAGCCATCCAGTGAGACGACACCAGATGCAGGCCTTGCCAAGGCCTACCACTTCGCCGGAGCTCATCCCCAGATGACAGCTTACCAGCACCCACAGCAGAGATAAGTACACAGTACGTCGTACAGAGAAGCCCCCTACACCACGAAGTCGTAAACAGATAATACGAGTAGTCAAATTAGGTACCAAACCTCGGAAGTGCTGCTGTATGTTGTTTGTGTTAAATTCGAGACAATATATTCGTCCTTCAAAATGAAACAGCAAAAGACTACCTTATTGAAAACCCCTTAACCTTCTAGGCATCTTATAGTCTATGCCGAGAGGAATTAACTACGACACTATAAGTCACCCTGTATTCTCCACAGGTGGGGAAACGGGCAAGTTCAATTGGCTTCCCCAACCAAATAGCGTCAATATTACAAAACTGTAAACAAAAATATCAATCATAAATATTTAAACATACAAAACATAATATAGATTACATTATACAATAAGACATCGCCTGCCAAGGCCCTCACCTGTAGACGTGAGGATCACACAAATAACATCAAGTCACCAATTACCTACTCTTTACTTTAGTCCTCCACATAAAACACATCCTTCACTTCAGATACATGAGCGCAGAGTATTCCCTTAGCCAAACACCAATAGTGTTGGCGTTACTCTACTCCATACATCTAATACAGCCATCAACAATACATAGTAAGCCAAGGGTAAGCCCCTCTCCTTGCACCACCGAGAAATGCAGTTATTGCATTTCCACTACACACACAAGTTGCAGCACAGCGGGGATATTTTCCGCATGTCGTGCTTGTCCTGATTCACAGCATGCAAAGTACAATAATAACAAACTACAACATCAGTAAACCACAAAGGCTCACAATTTTCCTCTTCCACGCTCCTCCTGAACCCGACTACTTCCTCTAGACAATGTAGATTGGTCCAGCGAGACGTATTAAACATCAATGTGGCAACGAGCCGACAGTCTAGAGTTGGGAGGGTTGTAGGAACTTAGGCGCCAGGTGTGCGAAGATAACGCAGCGACGAGCCAGTAAAGTGACGAGTGGCGGCGACAGTGAAGTCTGCGGACTGCGAGCATCGGTACAGTGAAGAGTGAGACTGGCGGGCGGGACTAGTCAACTGGATGCAGGAGTGACAGACATTTTGAATGATGGCAATAGACAGGTTGAACTCCCTATGTGGACAGCCTGCCTCGGGCGCACGTGCTTAAACGTGCACCAGAGAGCACACTCGTAGCACCAATAGGCACCCCATGGACCATACATGTAGCATCACAATTCCTTAAAAACAAATGTGCCACTCTTTGTGGTGTATGGTATTATTTAAGTTTGTTCTTCAAATATTTATTAAACAGAGCCTGTGCTTTAATCTTCATTATGTCTGTACTCTGTGTGAGAGACTACCTTCCACTTAAAATTCGATTAATGGATGTAACATAGGCATGCAACATTATTTTAACAACTAACTCAATTGTTTAAGTACTAACATCATGCTCCACACGTGTAAAAATGAAAATTTGACTTTTTCTTTGACATGTCTCACTAAAATATTCAAAAGTTTAGGCCTATTGCAATTTATGGGCAAAATATCTTGCACACACATAGCTACTTCATTGCAAAAGTCAACAAACCATGTATCCGGCAAACACAATGATTTAGGGGAATAGCATCTTCCAATTATCAAGTCATGAAGACTCTCTTCTGTTTGTGAAATGAGTTCATTCTTGCAGCATGCACATTTTTGTGTAACCAAGAAGACATTCTTGGCTATGTATCCACTAATATAAGCATTAGTGGTACCTGATAACCTGTCATTAGCAGGCACGCTTCTTTTATGTTGAGAAGTAAACACCTCACTGGAAACTGTATCAACTGCTGTTTCCACAGAAACATCAGGCATCACCTCTGTTGGCACATCTGCTGAAATAANAAATATTCATGCACAGAAAAATATCGTTATAACGTACAAGAATGAAGTGGCACTTTATATTGAAAGTCTTATTTTTAAACATTTACAACATGAGCTTCAAGAAATTATGGCACAATTCCGTCATTTCAGTAAATAAAATAAACATGTAATTACAAAAAAATATTGTTTAAAAAGAGAGAAGGAAGTTTATTCAAAAGAAGTTTATGTTTTGAAGTAAGTTACTGTAATATTTGAGGAAAAAATCTTATTTAAATGTTTTTGCAAGGAGCAGTTAAAAATCAGCAACATGCAGGATGCGGTGTTCTCGTAGTGATGCATGTACCTACAAAATTTTCAGCGGTGAGTCTGTCGTATTGATGAAAAGTCTGTGGTAAAGTTAAAAACATGCTTACAATCGTAGTTTGGCTCGTGTATGGCTAGTATGTTTTAAGATACGGCAGCCTGGAAAAGCCATTTTTAACTAAATTGGAGGGCTCTAAAATAATATTTACAGCATATGTGGTAATTTAAAAGTACCACCCCTTCCTCATCTGAGTACGACGTCCTTTTGTGAGTAAACATACTGGGAGCACATTGAGTAGTTTCACTAACTGCAACACAGTTCAAGCGCCAGGCATGCGGAACTCTTAACACACATTTTCTTAGGGGTTCAAGTTGATCTGTTTAGATTTTTACAAGAGTAGCAATTTTACAGTCATTCTCGTAAGGGTGTTTACTGTATGTTACGAGCCGCAGTACCAAAACATTTATAAACGGCTTCCCATTTACACATTCAGGTTTTATGTACTAAATAATTCAAGGCCGTGCTCAAGGTGCTTGGCAACAATGTTAAATAATCGACATCGACATACAAGGATCAATGGCACTGCGAGTTCACAGTGACAATCTATTGTTTGCAGCTCACCTATTTGGAAACAATATAATAGGCGTGACTCTGCATTATGAATGATTTTTACATGCGTTGCAAGGTAAATAACACCCGAATAGGTTTGGAAATGGTTTTAAAAAATCAATACCTTTACGGGCAGCCCGCATATGGACATTAAATCAATCCTTGGAAGACTTCAGGTAAAAAATCTTTGTTTTACTGAAAGTTAACCAAAATTTTTCATGTTAATATGGAAATTTCTACAAAATTTACATTGGTTATTTGGGCAGGAACCAACAATCTTTTGTTATAGTGAATTACGTTGTAACAGTATTTTACTATACTGCAAAGAATGGAGCCAACTAAGATATACCAAATACTACTCATTACAAGCAATTGTGCCACTCTTTGTGGTGTATGGTGTTATTTATGTTTATTCTTCAAACATTTCTTAAACAGAGCTTGTGCTTTAATTTTCATTATGTCTGTACTCTGCATGAGAGACTGCTTTCCACTTAAAATCCGATTAATCTTAGTAACCCAGGCATATAACATTGTTTTAACAACTAACTCAATTGTTTAAGTACTAACATCATGCTCCACACGTGTAAAAAACGAAGACTTGAAATTTTCTTTGACATGTCTCACTAAAATATTCAAAAGTTTAGGCCTATTGCAATTTATGGGCAAAATATCTTGCACACACATAGCTACTTCATTGCAAAAGTCAACAAACCATGTATCCGGCAAACACAATGATTTAGGGGAATAGCATCTTCCAATTATCAAGTCATGAAGACTCTCTTCTGTTTGTGAAATGAGTTCATTCTTGCAGCATGCACATTTTTGTGTAACCAAGAAGACATTCTTGGCTATGTATCCACTAATATAAGCATTAGTGGTACCTGATAACCTGTCATTAGCAGGCACGCTTCTTTTATGTTGAGAAGTAAACACTTCACTGGAAACTGTATCAACTGCTGTTTCCACAGAAACATCAGGCATCACCTCTGTTGGCACATCTGCTGAAATAAAGCTAGCCAAAGTGTCCAAGGCACCATCAGATTCATACACCTTACAATTTGCTCCCACTGAATGTGATGATACACAATAAATAACAAGAAGTGACTTAAAGGCCCTGGTGAATGCAGCACACGATGGATTTACATTTCTAATACCATTACTACTAATACAACCAACACATTTTCCAATGGGACTTGGTTGAAATTTCTAGGGCACACATATGTGAAACCTTCTTTGTGTAGTTGTTTGCACAAGTACTGTAAAACACGCACAGATTCAATCCAATGTATGACAGTTGGTGGAACACTTATTTTCATGCCAATAGGACAAAGGAAGAGAGGATATGAAGGACATCATTCCAAAACTCAAAATGTTCAGACGTTTTGGTTACAGCGCACCTTAATGTTTTCCCCCTTACAGGAAATATTACAACTCCCATCAATGCTGTCAAACAGCTGGTCCAAGGAAAGTAGTAGGTAGGCTGTGTGTTCAGCTGATGGATCAAGCAATTCTTCCTTTGTCAAAACATTACAACCTAATATTTCAGTAAAAAAACTGAATCCCTACCATTATGGCATAATTTGTTGTTGAATTCCAAACATGCTGCAACACAGTTCAAGTGAAAGGTAGGCGGACACCTTAGCAATTATATACTTGGTATTTTTCTGTATTGCTATTTTTAAGTTACTGCATTAGCAATTTGTATGTGTTACCATTCGCACCACTGGAAAAAAACAAGAGTGGGACTGTAGCAGTTCTTCAGATGATGATGATGATGCTGCTGCTGATGATGATGATGATGCTGCTGATGATGATGATGATGATGGGAACTCAATGCCAGCAGTTGCTTCAATGCCAGCAGTTGCTTCAAAGGCAGCTGTAAAGAATAGCACAGTGAAGAAAGCAGTAGCTGTTGTGGCCAACTTTGCGAAGAAGGCAGAGTCGAGTTCAAGTTAAAGTGCAATGCTTAGTATACTAAAACTCGAATAATGGAAAATTTCCTTCTGAATTTAATAAAACACTACTTTAAATAAAATCTCATTATCAGTTAGGGTTTGTTTTGTTATCAATCCAGTAGAGTTTCATCTGGTGTGGCACAGGTTTACAATTTCTTAAGAAAAATTGATTTTCTCACAAGGAAAACATTGGTTCAATGTCTATAGAACATAAAAAAATGCTATAAACTGCAAATACAAATTATATTTTCCATCATATCTATCTATAGCTCTCCAAATATGATGTATGTTAGAAACTGCAATTGCTTAATGCTATGTTTTAAGACAATTATCTCAAATAACTTCATTTCAAACTTTGAAAATGACATGTGTACTTCCGTTTAATTCTATCATGTCTTAAGGAGTGATGTTTTGGGGATGCTGTATTGACAGCATGGAAGTTTTTTGTTATTAAAAAAAACTACTTTCAGAATATTATGTAATAAACAAAAGCATCATTCTTGTAACCCATTAATTAAGAATTTTAAAATATTAACATAACACGAGGAATAAACATAATTTGGATTAAACATTTGTACAGAAAGGTGCTCATTGTTCCATTATAAAAATTCTTAATGCACTTCCAACATATTTAAAGAATGTGTTGCTTGTTGGCAGTTGTTTGTTTAAACATAATATTAGATTCTTCCTCAGTACACATACATTCTATTATATGGAATAGTACTATAAATTCGTATTATATGTGTTGTATTTTAGGTGCAAATTTAATGTTGGTTATGCAGAAAAATGTTTACGAGGTTGGTACAATTTTAATGCATTATAATATACTAATTTTTTTGGTTCACATGCTTTGAGCTCATATTTTTTTGTCAGTGTGCATATATTATATTAGAAATATGACTATTTTAGTACAGAATGTGTTTGTTAATGTTTGAAATTGATTTGACAATCTCTATATCCCAAATGTGTGTAGACATGTAAATGGGATGTAGTCAACGTGTAAATAGGCAGAAAATAAAGAATTTCATAAAGCAAAGGGTTTATCTGAATTTAACAATGTCTTTAAAAAAATGAGCCTCACCTTTTTTATTGCAATATTTATGTTGCTAGCAACATAACCAAGATGTCAGCAAGAATCATACTTTTTCAGATAATTATTTTACATTACAACAAAAAAAAAGCAACATGCTAAAAACATAGAAAATAATTTCAGACTCTTCCTTAGGGACAAACCAGAAATGAATACCAGATGCATCATCACATCCAGATGCTAGGTAATGAGCTGTAATGGAGTCTTCACATCAACTCACATCTATGAGACTTTCAGTTGTAACCTTATATGTAAGGCAGAATAGTACTAAATATTAATTTTTGCTGCACATCTCTCTGCTACTTTGCAACAATTTTAATATCTAAAAATTATTTTGAAAATGCCAACTTTAGGCACACTGTATTTCGTGGATTACAAGTGGCTGCAATTTCAACAAATTAAGCAAGAGAGAAAGAGGGAGAGAGATAGTGAGTGAGACAGAGTCAGACACACACACACACATATATATATATATATATTCTTTGATTTACAAACATTGCTCCTATCATCCTCAACAGTTGCATACCATCTTGTTAANATATATATATATATATATTCTTTGATTTACAAACATTGCTCCTATCATCCTCAACAGTTGCATACCATCTTGTTAAACAATAACAAATAGAAAACTATGTCTGCAAAATATAATGTTGCACCACGTGTGGGTCGTCATAATTGTAACTTGGCATGTGGCTCATTACAGCCGGCTTTATAATATTGCAGCCCCACAGTTAGGCACCATGTATGTAACAATGCCTACGTCGTGGATGGCATGTTAAGGCCGCCATGTTTGTAGCATTCTACATCTAGGTATGATGCATGGAAGTGCCACTCGGCTAGCTCAGTAGTAGAAACAAGAACTCTTTAAAAGGTGCCAATTAAATACCAAATAATGTAGTCAAGTTCCGGTTTATTATTTCTTAAGTTTATTTACTAAAGATGCCACAGTTCACATACAGTTCAGGTATGCCGAGTACGAACAGGGTTCACGGATACACAGACAATCTTAGAGAGCAGCATCACAGTCGCTGTTGATTATTTACGTCACAAAATCTTGCCCGAAGAAAAACAGATGCAGCGACCTCCCACACCAGCTGAGAAATAATCTAGCAAGTTCAAGTTTGCCGGTGTGGGGGTTATACGCCACGTCCGATGCGGCCTAGGCGAGCACTGAGAGTCTACTGCCTCAGAGTCTTGAGGGTATACTGACTTCAATGGCGACAGGCACACGAGTATTTGTGCTGCGGGCCTATCGCCCCCCTCTCCGAACATAAGGCCACAGCAGCCGACATCGCATCCGGCAGTGCCATCCAAACTGCATTGTTTGTAAAATTTAATCAAACTCATCTCAACCAAAAACTGTCTAACTGCAGTTCGGAAAGCTTCTGCATAGCCATCCGAACTGCATCATCGGTAAAAATTGATCAAATCAACCTTAGAGCCAGCAGTGCCATCCAAACTGCATCGTAGCCCGCTTAACTGCACCTTCAGTTAAAGATAATCAAACTTTCAGAAGAAAACCTGATGACGCAGTTGGAAAGTTTCTAATCTAATGTCGACGCTTAACAAAAAACTACGACTTTCGAAACGGCAAACGCACGCCTGATAACATTATACCACGATAAACAAACTACCACTGCGTATCCCGATAACTAATATCTTGCATCGTTACATTACCCCCCTCAGTTTGGGATAGATTTTGAAGAAATCTTTCCCAAAGTGAAACCTATTTTGAATGCAAGTACTCTTCAAACCACTGTGCCTCTGGTCCTTGACCACAATGTACACTTACAATGTGGTAATCAAACTCATACCAAAAATTATTCACTTCATTGTTAAAGAAGTAAAGAGCGACAAGATGCTGGAATGCTATAAGAAAATCATACATTTCACTTTTGTCTATTAGTTACATATTGTTATCATTTGTGGTTGAGGGTTATTCATAACCTATGCAATAGAAAATTCTTTGTTGGCTGCTCCCCTCTGGTTCCTCACTGGGATCAGCACACGCCTTCCAAAAGGGGGACCCAGGTCTGCCCATAACTATAAACGCCACTGCGACTGCCTTACCTTAGACCAGTGCTTACTATAAAAAAGGCCCCCAGACCTGTCCCAATCCCAATAAACTTACACCTTGTGCCACTGATCCCATGACACTAAAAACTGCAGCAACATCTCCTACTACTTGTAAATATACTTAAGGCTCAAAACTATACAACACCTCAACCACCTCAACCTTTGTAATTTTAGATAACATGCACTGCATCCTTAATTACCCTTATTCATCATTCCACTTTCATCTGTCAACTCTTATTTGCAAAATAACAGTAATTATATGTTTCTTTACCTTAACACAATTTTCAAATGTAAAACAAAAACTTATTAATATTCATAAAGCATGTCCTGTTCGGTACTCTGCATAAATAAATCCCATTTAGTTACATGGCCACTGTTTACATATTTGAAAAGGTATATGTCAGTTAACAAACTCTTCACTAATACAAAAACTCTCATTTGNCATGGCCACTGTTTACATATTTGAAAAGGTATATGTCAGTTAACAAACTCTTCACTAATACAAAAACTCTCATTTGAATCATACTATTAGAACATTTTCCTTAGATTAATTTCAACTCACACTACTGCTAATACATTTAAAGGTTCTTTACAATATCAACTTATTTATTATTAATATTTTACAATACAGTATGTATTTATAAGGAAAACACCACACACAGGTATGAACACAACTAGCCCATGACGGCTTGAGGAATACTATCAAGATTCAGTGAGCTTCTACACAATTTTTGTTTTAAGTTTTTACTAAGGACATTCCAATTGCCTTATCTTCAACAATAACATNCAGTGAGCTTCTACACAATTTTTGTTTTAAGTTTTTACTAAGGACATTCCAATTGCCTTATCTTCAACAATAACATATAATAATAAAATATAAAACATGATAATAAAATAGTATTAAATGAAGTAGACAATTTTCACTGCCATCTAAATAGAAAATAATCACTCACAACATCTATCATTAACACTAAATTTTGGTGTCTGCCATTCCAGAAATTCAATATTCCATCTACGATTTCAAGTTACACTGAATAAATACAAGTTAAGGCATATTATAATATATACGATGATTCAACATTCTTAAACAGATACAATTCTATTATTAAACATTCATACTAACCATTTCTTACAATACTATTTAATTTTTAAAAAAAATTAAGACTTCATCCTATTATTAAACATTCATACTAACCATTTATTATAATACTATTTAATTTAAAAAAAATTAAGTATATATCTTATTATATAAATTGCAGTCTTTCTTCTTTAATGTTATTTCTTTCTTTTCCTTTTCGTTCTCTCCTTGTGTTTCAATTTCCTTCCCTTTCTTCGTACGACTTTCCCATACTATAGTTCACTCGTTTCCTTCTACCTACTGTCTTTACTCTACCTCTCTTTTCCCCTTTCTTTCATCCTACTGTCTTAACCCTCTTATTCCTTACATTTTTCCTCACTACTTTTCTGACCCTCAATTTTACTATTTTCATTCTAGACGCTTAACAAAAAACTACGACTTTCGGAACGGCAAACATACGCTTGATAACGCTATACAACTATAAAGAAACTGCCAGGGCTTTAATTTTGAATCCTGATAAAATATTATGAAGTTTAGCAAAACGAAAGAAAATGAACCGCGTATCCCAATACCTAATATATTGAGTCGTTAAAATATTGTTACATTTTCTACTATAAATTGAACTCTGTACAAAAGTTTCTGCTACATGAAGAAGATATTCACCCCTTTCCTTTCAGAAAAGGGATATTTTGCAACATGATTAGCTTCCTTGTTACGTTCACTTTACTATTTCTTAGATCACATAAATACATTTCAATAATATAACAAGTCTGACATATCTTTCTTTCATTTGACAGTCATTACCTTTTCACAGATAAGAAAATTTATGCTGGAAGTTACTTATGTATTTACAGATTTTTTTGCGGAAAACATTAGAGTGCAAGGCAGAACTGAAAGGATTTATAAAGGTAATAAAAGAATCTGCGTTGCTTGAACACATACCGTCATCAATCTCACTGTCGCTTTCGCTTGAAATGGACTCTGCCTTCTTCGCAATGTTGGCCACAACAGCTACTGCTTTCTTCACTGTGCTATTCTTTACAGCTGCCGCAGCCTTTGAAGCAACTGCTGGCATTGAGTTCCGTAGTAGTAGTAGTAGACTTCTTGACGATGTCAGGGTGAGAACAAATTTTCCAGTGGTGCGAATGGTAACACATACAAATTGCTAATGCAGTAACTTAAAAATAGCAATACAGAAAAATACCAAGTATATAATTGCTAAGGTGTCCGCCTNACAAATTGCTAATGCAGTAACTTAAAAATAGCAATACAGAAAAATACCAAGTATATAATTGCTAAGGTGTCCGCCTACCTTTCACTTGAACTGTGTTGCAGCATGTTTGGAATTCAACAACAAATTATGCCATAATGGTAGGGATTCAATTTTTTCACTGAAATATTAGGTTGTAATGTTTTGACAAAGGAAGAATTGCTTGATCCATCAGCTGAACACACAGCCTACCTACTACTTTCCTTGGACCAACTGTTTGACAGCATTAATGAGAGTTGTAATTTTTCCAGTAAGGGGGAAAACATTAAGGTGCGCTGTAACCAAAACGTCTGAACATTTTGAGTTTTGGAATGATGTCCTTCATATCCTCTCTTCCTTTGTCCTATTGGCATGAAAATAAGTGTTCCACCAAC
>NQII01001013.1:135913-170439 GCA_002778355.1 Clitarchus hookeri
GAGAGAGAGAGAGAGAGAGAGAGAGAGAGAGAGAGAGCGCGCGCACGCGCGCATGTGCTACAGGCTGAATTTCTGCCTATTCAAGTTTATTCCTTTGATGAACAAAAGCACTATGTCACTAGGCACCATAATTTGCACTTATATTTTAAACTGCAACAATGAAATGTGTTTCCATTACTGCTACCGGAAAATCTAAATATTTCAACATGCAAGTTTTAATGTACAAATACCATACCAAAAAACCAGGTGAAAACAATATTTTTACTGTGAACTATTTCTTACTAGCCATTGCCAACACATCGCTGCTCTCTGTTTTTAATTAATATTGAATACGAAATAAATATTACAAGTTAATCACAGTATTGTATACTTGTGATATGGTGGGTATATGCGGCTAGGCCACTGATGACATAATATAAAGTAGACAGAATGCACAAGTACTCGCAAGGCAGTTCTCTTAAGATAGACATACAAACAAAAATCGGACACACACACACATTCCACGCGGATGCGCTACATTTTGCTGGCTAGACAGCATCAGGCAGCTATGAAGCCGGCCTAGCCAGCGAAATGTCGCGCAACCGCGTATCCACGTAGAATGTGCGTTCATCCGGCTTTTGTTTGTGTGTGTATCTACGAGTACCACCTTGTGAGATTCTGTCTACTTTTTATAATGTTTTGGATTTGTGGTATACAAATTATTTGGAAGAAAAAAAAAGTGGTGATTTTTCAAAGGTTTGTTTCAAAACATTCAAAGAAACTAATGACGTGCGAAGGCTGGGTTAAAGTGGCGCACGTTAACACGCGAGCAAGGGTGTACTAGGTGCCAGGTAAGAGAGACTGGTTCCGTGCAAGCCCTAATGAGGTGGAGTTAGCACTATCAGGCACTTGCCCTTAACTGGTCCCTTGTACAGGGTTGGACGGGTAGACTGTCTGCTGGGTACTACATCAGGTGTTACACTGACAGCCCTCTGGGTGGTTGGCGTAGGTGCCGGTGCCGACTGGCGCTGAAAGCTGTTGCTGCAGGACAGCGCCCCTTCCTAGGGCTGCAGGCACCACGGTAGACCTGACTTCTTGCTGGTCCTCTCGTGTATCTGCAGCTGGGCGCCTGGATGCCGCAGGCTGGAAACTGGTGTCGATGACACTCCCAAGGCCACCTGTAGGCGTAGTCGTAGGCTGATGACGACTGGATGTCGTGTTCCAACGGTCTTGCGGGGTGACTCGAAGAGGTTAGCTAGGTAAACTGTGAGGCGAGACCTCAGCAATTGACAGGCGGCTGGAGCTTACTCTCGGGGGAGGGGGTTTAAACAGTTGAAGGCTGATCAGATTTGGCTGCTTAGTAACTGGTCAGCCTCAGGGGCAGTAGCTTCACTTTACGCACCCCTTCTATGGATGAACGGCATTAATGGAAGGTTCTAGTGTCCTCCTAGGCAAAGCAGGGGCAGACCACGGTTTCCCTAGCTAGAATGTACCCAGAGGTGATTAGGTCTCTCCTTGTCAGACCTGTCGCTCCCACCGACGGGTCTACATGTAGTAGATGAAGTGGGTTAACTGACTCAGGTGGACTAACCACTTCCTCGTGTAGTCTTGCTAGTAAGGGGCTCTACCGTACCGCGCACCAGGTACTCTTCAGTACCCTGTCCACAGTACGTGTGGCCTATGAATGTGTGGTGTTTGGCGACGTACGTGCTGTCATGTTTAGGGGACGGTCCGCAGTCCTACACGAGAGTCGGAAATCAGTTCAAAGCCGTGGTCACCTGCCTCTCCCTTAAGGGATGGCACTTACCAGGATTGAAGGGGGGTACAGTTTCACCCTAGAATGAGTACTCCGAAGTTAGATTATAAACCGTGTTTGTTCAGTAAAGAGTAAACGTGGTAATTTGTACTATCTCCTGTACTTTACCTAATTGCTGTGGAAGTGGAAGTTAAAGACAGCTGATGGAGACCTGCCAGAAATAACGAGAGCAATAAACTAGGTAACTATGAAAACAACTGCCCTAACTGACAACAATGTTAGTCCTGAAGGGCACTGGTGTCACTACTATAGTAGTAAGTGAGGTGTAAGGGGGATGTAGACTCTTCGAGCGTAGCTTGTCGCTGGTATCTAGAAGACGCCTGGTGGTCTTCCTTCAGCGGGGGATGCCTCCGGGTGGGGAGGGGGGGGGCTGGAAGTATTATTGGGTATTGCTGCTAGTTGGTGGTGGCTCCTCAGGTAGCTGGTAGCTTGCCCCAGCACTGGAAGGTGCTGGGGCAAGCTGCCTCAACACTCCTTTCATTGCTGTGTTCGGCAGGCAAGGATCTGACACTTGCTTAGGGGCAAATCACGTGCCTCATTTTACTTGACTTCATAATAGAGGGCAATTAAACTTGGTGTGCATTTGGTATACGGGATATCTGGTGAGTCAACCGCCATTTCCTTAGGTATCCACATCTCTAGTAGAATGCTGGTCGGCTCTGGTGGCTGGCAGTATCTGGGTTCGATGCTCCGCTCGGGCTACATAATGTTGCACGTCATGGGGTGTAGTCGAAATATTTTTAGCAGATGTGAGTCACCGTGAATGGACCATACATCATTTTAGCAACCCCCAGCTTGACTTACAATGCCGCAGTGAGGCCACAACTCTGCTCTCGTGGCATTTTGATATTGTGATCTCTCGTTGATGCTGTGAAATACGTTCTCGTGTTGGCAAGGGTGTTCCCCAAAGATGATTCACAGCAGCAGGAATGTTCCGCTTTTCATCTATCTTTCTCCGCATGTGCACGAGCCAGCATACAGCGCATCAAGTCACCAGTCTAACATAGCCATTTTTTTCTTGGACTTTATGTACCTAATTAACTAACCTCAAAACTAATTAATAGGGACATCATGTGATCAACACAAGGCAGATAATATTTTGTGTGTTAAAAATGTTGTGGGATCCCAACAACCTTCTTAAATTTTTTAAAAATATGTTAATTAAGCCATGTTGTACGAGTATCGTTGTCACACATGTATTATATATTACAAAATAATATTTTATATTTGTTCAAAAAAATTTGTTGCCATTAATAAAATCATTACCTGATTAAGTTTTTACTATTTCATCAAAATACCTTGTAGTCTTCAAATTCTCGAAAGGAAAAATATACTTTGTCTTAGTTATAATGTATTATTGCTGGTTATTCTGTCATAAGCGTTTAGGGTGCCGGTTAAGAATTTAGGCTTGGCCCCCTTTGTTTTGCCTAGGTGTTGGCGCACACCCTGCATAACAACATTCATTGGAGATTCACTCATGTGCTTCTCGTGAGCAATCTTTGGCTTGGTGGGACTTATAATATTGGTACCTTCCTGATGTTTGAACTTCCTGCACCAGGGCTACCTTGCAAGAGGCGTGACGCAGCTTAAGTTAACATTTAATGTAGAGTCTGGGGCAGAGTCCTCGTACCGTACCTGTAAACACAGGCCNGCGTGACGCAGCTTAAGTTAACATTTAATGTAGAGTCTGGGGCAGAGTCCTCGTACCGTACCTGTAAACACAGGCCTTAAGTCATCGGAAAATGTAAGAGGCCTCAAGTTCAGCTTTCAAAAGAAAANCGTACCGTACCTGTAAACACAGGCCTTAAGTCATCGGAAAATGTAAGAGGCCTCAAGTTCAGCTTTCAAAAGAAAATGTAGAAGGGAGACCCGTACCTATGAACAAAGATTTCACTAGAAGGGTATTCACGTTGTGCATGTTGTAAATAAAAGAATATGACACAGATATAGAGTAGAATATTGTAAACAACATGGGTGTCAAAATGTAACAGCAACCGCTTAGATTAGTTTTGTTCTTCGAGCAGTTCGAGAGATGATTATCATTTGTGCCATTGATGTGCAGTCTGTTTGCCCGAGAGGCAATAGAACTTGCAATACCGTCTATTGCATGCATTGTTTGAGAGTAATTCACCCACAAACCACATCGCTCTGCATTCTCCTGGCCCGTATTCCTTCCAACCATAATGTAAGCCACCAGCCTTACCTTGCGGTACCTGACCGGTGGCAACGAGTACAAGACTACCGCTCTGCATTCTCCTGGCCCGTATTCCTTCCGACCATAATGTAAGCCACCAGCCTTACCTTGCGGTACCTGACCGGTGGCAACGAGTACAAGACTACCGCTCTGCATTCTCCTGGCCCGTATTCCTTCCGACCATAATGTAAGCCACCAGCCTTACCTTGCGGTACCTGACCGGTGGCAACGTGTACAAGACTACCGCTTGAATAATACATCTAAAGGTGTAAATTATGCATAAACAGAAAATAATACTAACAAGAGATNGTACAAGACTACCGCTTGAATAATACATCTAAAGGTGTAAATTATGCATAAACAGAAAATAATACTAACAAGAGATTTCAGACTAAGAATAAATCATAGCAGAATCTTAATTTACTTTAGTTTGAATGCATCAAACAAGTGACATAATTTTTACATTTTAATTCAACGTGGCACTAATGACAACATAATAGTGTTGATGTTTGCAGCCGGGTTGAAAAAACCTATACGTAGTTCTTACGTTCACCTTCACAAAACTATTAAACCACAAATGAATGTTCCAGTACCACATGGTGGGAAGTGTGGTCGTACGAGCACTAACGGTCCGGCAGACACGACCATCATTTTGAACGCNGTACGAGCACTAACGGTCCGGCAGACACGACCATCATTTTGAACGCAGTTTTGTTACAATGGCTGAGGAATTGTTACCAGAATGGGTATAATATACACATGTGTCTCAGTTTTCTGTTGGTGGATTCAGGTGATATTAAGGTTCAAAGATGCAGTAATAAAGGGGAAAATATAAATATAGCAACTTTACTCAAAAACAGGAAAGTGAAATTAAATGTTATGCATGAATCAAATATTGAGGATCAACGTATTTTAAAAGAAATAATAATCGAGTACCAAAAAATAAAATTTTAGAATAGTCACATTCCTAGCATTTACTGTTTTTTTTTTTTTTTTACTTTTAACTCCTAATTGTTATACAGAATGTTCCTGAACTCTGTAAACAAACTCCACCAGTTTATTCCCCATGAAATCATTAAAAAAATGTCTTAAATTATGTCCAGCAGGCATACTCTGTACCGCCAATGCTAGTTTGTTTCGTGTGCAAACCAAATTTCCGTCGACTTTGCTTTGAAAGTGATTCTGTACCACCGACGTTGTGTTAACATTTCCATGTGTCGATGCAAATGTGCGCACTCCTCGGAGGCCGCGCAGTCCACTGATAGTTTGCCTTTCTTACGTCACTTTTTTGGTAAATATTCTGTGTGGTATATAAATGACTATAGAATAATTCTACAACTCATTACATCGCTCACATATATTTAGTTCGTTGAAATGTATGTCCGCATTTCTTTTACGTAATATTAAAATATCCAGGTGCACACATTATCTGCCGGTGGTACTTGACAATGTGGATAACCTCTTCATACAACTGCAGATACATATTTATAGCACTGCTTGGTTTAATTATGTTTCGTAATAAGACAACATTTTACGTACAAAACATATCGTTTTTATCATTGTGTGTGTGTGTGTGTGAATATGGTCTCAACATTTTGAAGCCTAAAACCTATCCTGGAAAAAAATGCTAAAATATTTTTAAATAAAATTGTGGAATCTGATAAAATGCAGTGGTACGGTTTTTTAAGTTACAGGTTTGTTTCCCCGAGAAAGGTGTTTCTATTCTAATGCATCACAAAAACGGTTAGCGCTACTTTTTAAATGAATGATTTAGCAAAAGTATGAAAATAAATTAAATAACCTATAAATCTAAGTTTTTCCACATCTACACAACAGTAGCGGCCTACCTATTATTCTGAATGTGGCATGAAATTAAGGTAAATAAGGAAGAAACATCTGCAGACACAAAAAAATATCACAATTTTATTCACAAAATCTAAATAGCACGTATGCAAGATAATTATGAACAAGTTCAAGGATTGCAAGCTATTCAAAACATTTTGTTTTACAACACACATCTGCCAACATTTCACACTTCAATATAGAGTGGAAACTCTATCCATCAAATTTCAGGGAGCAGACACAAAAATTCTATATATGCGGACAAGACATATTAGTCAACCAAAAAAACCTGACCTACTTGTAACCTTAACAAACCTCAAACTTTATGTTGAACCCCTGATAGGCCTATGCTAAGTATCTGTCAAGTCTAACTGAAATAAAACAATGCAAATGGGAATATTAAAAAAAACATTCAGAACAGTAGAACCCTGTTATAAAGTTCTCAAGGGAACCAAGAAGTGTTGACCTCATATGTAAATAAAACGCAAATCAACAATCCATTCTAATTATTTCCGGTATTCACACTCAAACGTAATAATAAAAACCATATTTAAACACTTCTTTTGAAACGTGTACAGAAATAGCAGGCGACGTAGAAGTATTATCCACAGAGCAACTAACAGTTACTAGCTAAGAAATAAATATTTCGTGAATATTGTGATTGATAAATTGTAGTGAACTGGGTTTCCTTCTTTTTGCGTTGCCTTTTTCTAACTTTCTGGGCATATTTATACATCATACATTCGTAATTTTCATGAAAAAAAATTCAAGTGAAAAACTTGCAAGTGTTGTTGGCAACGTCGCATCGTGAATCGATAAATACGAAAATATGGCACCGCTGTAACTTGTTGCTAGTTGTTTCCAACATGGCAGTCGCCGTGAACATTGCAATTGTTTGCTGAACGTCTATAAAATTCTACGGCACTTATTTAATTGTATATATGTACTGTATTTCCTCATTTTTTCAGTTTTTTCTTTGTATTTCGTGCCTTCTAAATACACAGTACTTAGTGAGAGACATCTATTATTTTTTGTTACCAAGTATAAGCTAAGTGCAACATTGTGACAAAATCAACAACAGGCTACTTCAGAAGTGGTAAATTACATAAATAGGTCTAAATGCAGGGCAATGAGATGTAAGCAAAAACAATGTGTGTTGAAAATTTAACTTATTTGCATTACGTATCTATTAGTACTACTTGTGCATGTGTACAGACTTAATAGGCATTGGTGAGAACAGTTGTTACTTGCACCTTTTTGTTAATACTTCGTTGTTTAATGATCACAGCATGTTATTTTCGGCGATGCTATAGAAATTTTTGTTTGATCAACGCAGTAAAAGTTAAATTTTGAGTTTGGCAAAAACCAACTTTTTGTTAGCATTATTTACATAGGAATTTTGTCGGGACCACAGAAAATGTTCTGTGGGCACAAACTTTCTGTCCAACTGTGTTCGATGGATTGAGTGTCCACTGTATTGCATTGTTTACAAAACACACCTATCAATGTGAATTTGTTTGAGGAAAAAATATCACAGAGAGATAAACATACAAGGACTAATCACTTAAGCAGGACTAATTTTCTCATTTTCATTGCAAAACAAATGGTTTGCGCACAAGTAAATTTTAGCGTTTGAAGCAAACTTGTGCATGCAGAATCGCTCGCAAGAAACAAAACTATCTCTAGAACAGAAGTAAAGCAAATAGCTTCAAGGAGCAACTTAGCATTTGCGGTACAGAATAAGCCTGCAGAAACCAATCGGAAAGGATGTAAAACGCCATCAAAAGTAAGAAATAAATAAGTTCTATAAAATAAAATGTGCATGGACATGTCATTTAGAATTTTGGTACACTAGGTAAATGAATGAAGGTGTACAGGACACAAGCACAAGTCCTGTAAATACACGTCTGCGTCTACGCGATGCAGGGGTCGCTACTCTTTAGAACAGTATCTTGTGTGCGCGTTTGTAAGTACAAGCGCACACAGATGATGTTTTAGTTGTTCAGAGGGGTAGCAACCCTTATGTAACTTACAAGCGGACATGTGTTCACTATTCGTGTTTGCATCCTGTTGACCTTCATTCTTACCTGGTGTACTAAAATTCAGTATGACACGTCATCCATTCATACTTTATTTGACAGAACATGCAATTTATTACTTACTTTCGATGGCGTTTTCCACCCTTTGGAGTGTTTACGGACATAAGTTGCCAAGACATTTTTCCAATTGTTTTTCATGGGTCAGGAACTTCCTGTATATATGTATGGTTTTGAATGTTAAATATTTATTGTTACATCANCCAATTGTTTTTCATGGGTCAGGAACTTCCTGTATATATGTATGGTTTTGAATGTTAAATATTTATTGTTACATCAGCGTAACATATTGTATGGTTTAGTCATATTCATGTGTAATGGACCCAGAGTAAGATAAAACAGCCATTACATCAGCCTTAAAGCCAACAAATGTCCCCACCAGTCTACAAGTATGTAAGCAGTCCGTGCACTCCGGTCCAGTGGTCGCTAGGTGCCAGCAGTATTGATCGAGAGACCGCACGGGCAGCTAAGTTGCTGGAAGAGGGTATGCCAGTCGCTTTCCCCTCCTGTGCTTATAGGTCACATCATTATTTTCAGTGCGCGTGTGGGGAAAAAAAAAAAAAAATATATATATATGATTATAGGTTGCGCTCTTTGTTGTGGTTGTACATCCTGTACACCACGGCTTGCGCAACAGATGGCTGATGCACGCAACCTTGGCAGCTGTGTCCTTGCAAACTAGCGGTGTTGCCAAGTGTAGCTACAGGCCTACAGCGCAGTCACAAGTTTGTTGGATGTAATTAGTTTGGAATCAAGGCGCTCGGGACACAGCCTTGGCTGCTGGAGTTTATATATTTATAGGAAAAAAGAAATAACTTATACGCATGTAATTTAATTTGAAGTGATATTTTTAAGAGAAAAATTTTATCGAGCTTTCTTTTTATATAGTTCAAGTATTTCCAACGATGTATTTTAAAAGCAAAAACGTAANAAAAACCTGACCTACTTGTAACCTTAACAAACCTCAAACTTTATGTTGAACCCCTGATAGGCCTATGCTAAGTATTTGTCAAGTCTAACTGAAATAAAACAATGCAAATGGGAATATTAAAAAAAACATTCAGAACACAGTAGAACCCAGTTATAAAGTTCTCAAGGGAACCAAGAAGTGTTGACCTCATATGTAAATAAAACACAAATCAACAATCCATTCTAATTATTTCCGGTATTCACACTCAAACGTAATAATAAAAACCATATTTAAACACTTCTTTTGAAACGTGTACAGAAATAGCAGGTGACGTAGAAGTATTATCCACAGAGCAACTAACAGTTACTAGCTAAGAAATAAATATTTCGTGAATATTGTGATTGATAAATTGTAGTGAACTGGGTTTCCTTCTTTTTGCGTTGCCTTTTTCTAACTTTCTGGGCATATTTATACATCATACATTCGTAATTTTCATGAAAAAATATTCAAGTGAAAAACTTGCAAGTGTTGTTGGCAACGTCGCATCGTGAATCGATAAATACGAAAATATGGCACCGCTGTAACTTGTTGCTAGTTGTTTCCAACATGGCAGTCGCCGTAAACATTGCAATTGTTTGCTGAACGTCTATAAAATTCTACGGCACTTATTTAATTGTATATATGTACTGTATTTCCTCATTTTTTCAGTTTTTTTTTTGTATTTCGTGCCTTCTAAATACACAGTACTTAGTGAGAGACGTCTATTATTTTTTGTTACAAAGTATTAGCTAAGTGCAACATTGTGACAAAATCAACAACAGGCTACTTCAGAAGTGGTAAATTACATAAATAGGTCTAAATGCAGGGCAATGAGATGTAAGCAAAAACAATGTGTGTTGAAAATTTAACTTATTTGCATTATCTATTAGTACTACTTGTGCATGTGTACAGACTTAATAGGCATTGGTGAGAACAGTTGTTACTTGCACCTTTTTGTTAATACTTCGTTGTTTAATGATCACAGCATGTTATTTTCGGCGATGCTATAGAAATTTTTGTTTGATCAACGCAGTAAAAGTTAAATTTTGAGTTTGGCAAAAACCAACTTTTTGTTAGCATTATTTACATAGGAATTTTGTCGGGACCACAATGTGTAAATGTTTGAGGAAAAAATATCACAGAGAGATAAACATACAAGGACTAATCACTTAAGCAGGACTAATTTTCTCATTTTCATTGCAAAACAAATGGTTTGCGCACAAGTAAATTTTAGCGTTTGAAGCAAACTTGTGCAATCAGAATCGCTCGCAAGAAACAAAACTATCTCTAGAACAGAAGTAAAGCAAATAGCTTCAAGGAGCAACTTAGCATTTGCGGTACAGAATAAGCCTGCAGAAACCAATCGGAAAGGATGTAAAACGCCATCAAAAGTAAGAAATAAATAAGTTCCATACAATAAAATGTGCATGGACATGTCATTTAGAATTTTGGTACACTAGGTAAATGAATGAAGGTGTACAGGACGCAAAGACAAGTACTGTAACTACACGTCTGCGTCTACGCGATGCAGGGGTCGCTACTCTTTTGAACAGTATCTTGTGTGTGCGTTTGTAAGTACAAGCGCACACAGATGATGTTTTAGTTGTTCAGAGGGGTAGCAACCCTTATGTAACTTACAAGCGGACATGTGTTCACTATTCGTGTTTGCATCCTGTTGACCTTCATTCTTACCTAGTGTACTAAAATTCAGTATGACACGTCATCCATTCATACTTTATTTGACAGAACATGCAATTTATTACTTACTTTCGATGGCGTTTTCCACCCTTTGGAGTGTTTACGGACATAAGTTGCCAAGACATTTTCCCAATTGTTTTTCATGGGTCAGGAACTTCCTGTATATATGTATGGTTTTGAATGTTAAATATTTATTGTTACATCAGCGTAACATATTGTATGGTT
Organism: Clitarchus hookeri; assembly: GCA_002778355.1. Taxonomy (NCBI): domain Eukaryota; kingdom Metazoa; phylum Arthropoda; class Insecta; order Phasmatodea; family Phasmatidae; genus Clitarchus; species Clitarchus hookeri. Next base: position 146,713 of record NQII01001013.1, read on the forward strand.
TAGTCATATTCATGTGTAATGGACCCAGAGTAAGATAAAACAGCCATTACATCAGCCTTAAAGCCAACAAATGTCCCCACCAGTCTACAAGTATGTAAGCAGTCCGTGCACTCCGGTCCAGTGGTCGCTAGGTGCCAGCAGTATTGATCGAGAGACCGCACGGGCAGCTAAGTTGCTGGAAGAGGGTATGCCAGTCGCTTTCCCCTCCTGTGCTTATAGGTCACATCATTATTTTCAGTGCGCGTGTGGGAAAAAAAAAAAAAAAATATATATATATATGATTATAGGTTGCGCTCTTTGTTGTGGTTGTACATCCTGTACACCACGGCTTGCGCAACAGATGGCTGATGCACGCAACCTTGGCAGCTGTGTCCTTGCAAACTAGCGGTGTTGCCAAGTGTAGCTACAGGCCTACAGCGCAGTCACAAGTTTGTTGGATGTAATTAGTTTGGAATCAAGGCGCTCGGGACACAGCCTTGGCTGCTGGAGTTTATATATTTATAGGAAAAAAGAAATAACTTACACGCATGTAATTTAATTTGAAGTGATATTTTTAAGAGAAAAATTTTATCGAGCTTTCTTTTTATATAGTTCAAGTATTTCCAACGATGTATTTTAAAAGCAAAAACGTAACCATTACTTCTGCAGTTTATCTTTAAAAGTTTTAAATAAACGTGCAAAATATAGAAATACATTTGAATATTTCCGTTACGTAATTCCTTTCGCAATCCTCAACAGAAAAATAAATTTTATAAGAATCAAATTAAATAAAAGGAATCGATACTTGCCATACAATAACTAACAATTGATTATTCTTGAAAGCTTTCTGTGGAGTGTACAGAAATAGCAGCACATTAGCGTTGGTTCTTGGGTACCAAATGTTAGCATTGACTTACAGGTCTTTCTCTAATATCGTCTTTGCGCTACATGTTGTGGCAGTGAAGAAGTGTGACAGAGTTTCGTGATAGAAAACCGAGGTATCTACACCGCAGGTTTCAAAATGAAAGTACTTTTGTTTGCTGAAGTGTTTGGAGGCCGAGCCGCGGGCCGTGGAGTAAATGAAAGGTTAGTGCAGGACTGGAGGAAGCAGTTCATTTTTCTCACTTACAGGTCGCACCCCAAGTTTTCAATAACATTTTAAAAATAAAATGTTTGACTTATATGCAATAAAATATGGTACCTTTTTTTGGACCAGTGATAATAAGTTAAAATTTAAATAATAAGTAGTCTGGTTTTCCTAGAACAGCCACTGAAAACTTAGTTTGTACTTGGCAGCTAAAACTTGCATGGTACGCTATGTTTAGGCTTTTTTGGCAACAAGGGAAGGATCTATGTGTGTGTCTTGGGTATAATCTCTATCGGAAGATGCCAACATATTAAACTAAATTAACATATCAACATGTTATTTTTGCTCTGGAAACGATTGACCATGAACACGATTTGTAAGTAAGTAAGTCAAATTTGATCTTCCAAGAAGTTAAGTCAATTCCTGGGATCCATCGGACTACTTAACAATTGTAACGTATGCCTCAGTACAATTTGAAGAAAACTTTCCACACAAGAGTTTGGGGTAGGTCAGAATCTGTCCATAATCGAACAACCTAGTGTCAAAGTAACTACTTTTTTTTCTCAGGAACCTTGTGACGTCATTATTTCAAGAGTTGACTGTAATAAAATTTAAAGTAAAATTTTGCAGGTAAAACAAGGAAGTAAATAAATGTGATCATAATTTTTGTCATTGTATTTGTGTAACAATATAAAATGTTTAATTCACAAGTCACAAGTTTTAGCGCACAATCTACTTGCTTTCTAACAACACTCATTAGCTAAACAAAATACAGAAAATTGTACACAATCACTTAAAAAATACACTTCTTCTGAAAATGTATTAGAGAAACAACCAGCTATCTTACACCAGATGACTGGGAGCGCTGTAACACCAAGATGTGATGAAAGCTCTAAAATATAGCGCAAGTAACAAGATCACCAGCTGTGGCAAGAGGCGAAGCTCGTCCTCTTCAGCCTCTTAAACCTGACACTTCCAACTGATAGTGTTTAAATAAGTTTAATTCAACAAGCTATCTCCCTAAGCCGTCAATGTAATTTACATCACGTCTCACCATTTACTTTACTAGAAACATCTCAACAAGACAAATAGTCTTACGGTGAGAGCCTTTAATATACATTAACTTGGAATTATTTTAGCAGTTATGTAAACAGAACATCATATTCCAACACAGCAGATGAAAAGCATGCAAATTATGTTGGCCAACATTTCACTGCACAGTACAGCTGCCTGACAAAGCAACGTCTCATCGGCACCGTCATGAACATCAAACTGATCAAGTTCCAATACTAACCGACTAGTATTGATGAAGCAACATGATATGTAAGGCACCTGATTAGCTGGAACAATCTTAAATGGTTGATACAGATTAGCACAGTAATAATGGCGCAAGTTTCGAGAGCACTGCCTCAATACGTAAGGCACTGAACTTGCATGCAGTCTTTTCCTGCTTCATATAACTGTACAACTAAAGAAATTACCATATAACTTTNTCACTACACAGTACAGCTGCCTGACAAAGCAACGTCTCATCGGCACCGTCATGAACATCAAACTGATCAAGTTCCGATACTAACCGACTAGTATTGATGAAGCAACATGATATGTAAGGCACCTGATTAGCTGGAACAATCTTAAATGGTTGNAATACTAACCGACTAGTATTGATGAAGCAACATGATATGTAAGGCACCTGATTAGCTGGAACAATCTTAAATGGTCGATGCAGATTAGCACAGTAATAATGGCGCAAGTTTCGAGAGCACTGCCTCAATATGTAAGGCACTGAACTTGCATGCAGTCTTTTCCTGCTTCATATAACTGTACAACTAAAGAAATTACCATATAACTTTNGTAAGGCACTGAACTTGCATGCAGTCTTTTCCTGCTTCATATAACTGTACAACTAAAGAAATTACCATATAACTTTTATGAATATTTTCTGTAAAGTGTAAGCCCCTACACAAGCTACATTTTAAGAGTAGTCTGAAAATGTAATTTTTTCACAATGTTGAAAGGCTCTGCATAAATGTTTGCATTATGCACAAGGTTTACATTATATTACAGACTAATCTCAAATGTGATTATTTCCATACAAAAAAGACAGCAAACAGGTGCAGTAATTTCGTTAATAAGTGTATTAAAAACAATGCAATGAAGTTCACTTGGCATGTAGGGAGACACCTTGAAAATAATGCAAAAAGTGATAATTACTATAGTCTAACTTGCAACTTCAGAAGTGCAACTATAAATATCACTTGGCAAGATATACCATATTTCCACGAGCTGAATGGATTGTTACTTGCACGATACACTAGGTTTTGCTTACAGTTGCACATTTTGCTGTTTACAGCCAGCAACGCACCTCTACCAACAGTAGATCACCATTTATCTAAAAACTCAACTGGAAATAGAAATGACAAACACCAACTANTCACCATTTATCTAAAAACTCAACTGGAAATAGAAATGACAAACACCAACTATGCATGTAAATGGACCAGCACAAATTACGTTTTGTGATAGCTTCACTAACAAAGCAGAATAATAATAATAAATACTTTAAAAATTACTTTAATCTCAAAGTTTTCTTGATTAACAGCTGACCGAAATTATAACAGCTGGTGCGCTGTGACAAAACTGGCAGTTGGGACTGTACCAGTTTTGCAACGACCTGTCCCAGTCACCCTGTGCGCTCAACCTGTTGTTAAGTACCGCCAGTGATGCAGACTTCTGTCCTACACATTACTTCACACCTCTCGCAACATNTTATGAACTACACGTTACTTCACACCTCTCGCAACATACACTGTACGTGGACAAACATTTTACATCACACAGCAGTTCTGGCTCTGCCAAGAAATCTAAGTAATTGATGACAGGTTATCTACAGTTGTGTATTTTAGAAAAGCACACTTCATGCACCAGTTTCACTAGGCACATACAAGCATGTGCCAACTGTGATTGATACATGACAGCAGGTAGTCAATGAGTTGGTCTGAATCACCTATAGCCAAGTGTTTCCTCAACTTTGTAAGACAGTTTTGTTGGCATTTGTGCAACATTAAAACTATCGCTGAAGAATGCACACATTACTGTCACGTTCAAAGTTCAATTTATATTCTTATTGGAACAGGGCTTTTTAATCCACCTTACAGCACTTCAAGCATTACGCCACAATGCCAATAAAAATAAACATGTTGTATATATTACTCTTAATTACTGCTACACAAAAATAAAAAAATAAAAAATCAAGAGCAAATTTTTGCATAAATGTCGACAGACAAATGCATGTGTCTTGCTTGGCTATTGCAACAAACTAAAGATGAACACAGGAAAAACAATCGCTAAGTGAGAGGTCCCAGCATCCCTCTTATGAACATATGGAACAATACATTTGGCCATCATTTTTCACCACACTACTGCTATGCAAGCACATGTGAACCTTTGTAATAAAATATGCAGTAATCATCAAATTTCAAAGTTAAATAAAAAAAAAACTTGCACCACGCTCATGAAAGAAATGTTCGATGTACTTCCGCACAGAAAAAAATTCACAACTTTAAAAAATCCTTTTCCCATAGAACCAAAGTTGGCAACTGCAAATGAAGTATCCCNCCACACTACTGCTATGCAAGCACATGTGAACCTTTGTAATAAAATATGCAGTAATCATCAAATTTCAAAGTTAAAAAAAAAAAACTTGCACCACGCTCATGAAAGAAATGTTCGATGTACTTCCACACAGAAAAAAATTCACAACTTTAAAAAATCCTTTTCCCATAGAACCAAAGTTGGCAACTGCAAATGAAGTATCCCATTTGAATACTCGCCATGGGAATGTCTAGAACAGCAACGTGCTCATGCCACCCATCTCGCTCTGCTCCTTGACAAAGATCTCGAAATACTGGTAGATAATGGTGACGGCCAGCAGAATTCCCGTACCCGAGCCAATGGCCCCCATGAAGTCGGCCAGCACAGACAACGCTCCGATGCAGAGGCCTCCAAACGCTGCTGCCGTGGGGATGTAGCGGTTCAGCTCACGGATCATCGAGTTGTCTCGATGGCCGCGCATCACCATCTGCTGCTCCTTCAGTTGTTTCGCAACCTGCACAAACAGCAGTCACCCTCAACATTCTCCACTTAAGCAAAGTAGCAAAGAAGGAAATGTTGCTACCAAATGAACACACTTTACGCTGACAAGCAAAAGCAGTAAATATAATTGTGAAAATTACTTCCAGTTTCGTAACATTCAGCCACTTACTTCAAAGAAATTTACACCTTACCCTGTTATCATTGTTCAAAATGGCCAGGGACAAGATTTTAGTTTTTGTAAACATACTAACAAAAATGCATACTAAAACACATATTCATGTAAAGTTTAAACACAAAGCATTTAAAGATCTACACAAGCAAAAAATTTCTAAAGGGACTGAAAAATTTAGGCTTATTAGGAAAACTTACGAGGGACCAATTTGCATAGTTGACGGACCTGCTGATCATTACGTAAACTTACTACACAAGAGAATTAAAAAAAAAAATGGTTTTACTACAATAATGAGTAAAGAAATGAATTATAAAATTAAGACAAATATTAAAATTTTGGGTTTTTAACGATTTTCTGGTATTTAAGTTGAAATTTCCAGACGCAATTTACATATCCACTTTGATCTGATAAACATTTGGAATAAAATTTGTTAGAAGAAATAAAAAAATTACAGTTTTACATATAAAATAAAACATTATTTTTACATGTAATATTATTTCAAGTTTCACACGAGACGATTAAGCACTGATTTCACAGAAAAACATACTTAAACGCCATTTTCAGAAATTTTTGGGAGCAAAATGAGTTAATTTTGTAATTACAAGAGTAGAGGTGAGCCGATATAGTTTTTGAGGCTTTTCCGATATTGCCGATACCAATACCGATACTGTCTTAAGGAAAAATAACATTTTTTCATGTTTCAAAAAATTAAAAACTTTTATTTTTAAAACATTTAGTTAAAGAAAATTTTAATTGTCTTTGTTTTTATTGTTTCAGTGATAGGTCAAACTATCAAGATAAATAAAAATCTAGGGATCACTTAATAGTTATTAATTAAGCATATTTTAAAGACAAAAATAATCTAAATTGACGTAAAAAAAATGTGTAAGATGTGATGTACAAATGAATTATGCATACAATGTATTTGTAGTATTCAACCTACCTTTGTTTTCCTCAATATGAAATGGTAAAAGATCTGTGCAAATGATTTTTCCGATGAGACACTTTATTTTTACAGTGCGGGCATGATGAANATTCATACATGTTATGAAATTTCGGTTTAGACCTGTTTACATCAGGGCTAGATGAGCATGTAGCCACACAATCGTTATCTGAAATTTGTGAAGTACTCCCAATTATGGCATTGCTAGGCGTATTTTCTCTGCTAGAAAGTTGTGTTGAGAGTTGTACAACAGGCCTAGAATTTGAAGCTCTTCCACTTCAAAGGGTGAGTACTCTCAAGGTGCCGTTTTAAGTTTGTGGTGCTATATGACCTCGATGATGTACCGCTTCTTGAAACCAAATATTGCAAACAGCCTTGCATTCTTGCGTGCTGCTTAGGGTAAAAAAATTCCGCNTTAGGGTAAAAAAATTCCACACGTGAATTTTCCTTCCAGCCATATTATTTGTTTTTTGCTGGCACATGTAAATAATTTCACCACGTTCATTCTCTAACCTAACACGGTCATATTATTAAAGCAACAGCAAACAAGCCAACGAAACAAATAAAAAAAAGACAATCTGTGGGAATGGCGCCGCTAGGCAGCAGTAATGTGCAGCATGTAACCAACATTACAAGATTATATAATTTTTTTTATGCGTCGCCGTGTTCGCAGTTGGACATGAAACTACTAAGACAAAATATTTATGGAGGTAATCGTAAATAATAATTATTTGACGCATGACGCGCCCAGCCGAGAAGAGAGCGACGGTTTCACAACCTGCCAGAATGTGCGTCAAATGCTCATACCGACGTCACCCGAATATTTCCTTCCAATGACGCATGTGCTAGGTGACAGAGAGAGACGCTCGTCAGCGCGCAGGGTTTGCTTCACCTGATCGACGCACACCGAAGTTTGACGTAAATCGGGTTGCCATTGACGTAGGGAATTCCTCAAGATATAGTCCAGCAGGGTAGTGGAGAAGTCAGTCAATCCGGGGACTCGAGGGACGTGGGGTTCGCGCCAGGGGTGCGACCCAGTTGGACGTAAGCACCAGATAGACATCGTCGGACGGGCGTCGAAATCGCCGAGAGAAGACTTCGCGAGACGAGAAGCGAGAAGGAGCCAGCACACAGTAGCAGCTCAGTTAAGTAACAGCGCCTTCAAATCCGACCACTTTTCCCCGACGTTTATAAACTAAAACTCTGACCTGTAGGCCTCCAACGAGTAAGGGAAGGGCAGGAAGCGGAACCCAAGAGTGCAGTGTACCATACCTATATAATGAGTGACATAATGATGCAATTAATAACTGTTTAGCTAACTGAATCCAAAGTCGAAGTGTTTATTAGCCGCCTGATTTCACCCCTGAGTATGTGTCAGTTTGCTACGCAATAAGGTTGACCAAGCGATCTAGCGCTCCATCACCCGGTAGAACACGTACAGAGTGGAGAGCCAACTGTGACGTGTCATATTGTTAATATTAAATATGTGTTAGGCTGATTAAATATTAAGTTTTGTTCATGCGGCAAGCTTGCCTAAAGAGATAAAACTCAGTAAACGCAAATGGTGGCTTCTATTGTTTTGTTGTATACATTTTTTGTGAACAATCACGCAAAAAGTGCCTAATTTTGCTTTAGAAATAAACAGAGCCAGTTAGGTACTTTAGTAAAAAAACAATTTAAAATAGTTATTATTTTAATATAACGAAGCAGTGCACTAATCCACTCCAATTATGGCAAGATGAAAACAGCATCATCTTAGATTCTTAGGGCAAAATATCGGCGATTTAAACATGAATTGCAAACAATTCCAACAATTACGATATCGGCCGGTTTCGATATATCGGTACCGGTATCGGCTCAGCCCTATAAAAGAGTAAAGACTTGATGCAGTAATTTTCAGAAACTATGACAACTCATAAATCGTGCATCTACGGTACTGAAATCATAATGGTCTTTAACACCTGTTTTTAGAAAAGTATCAAATGCAAACATATCTTTCAACGAGTAACATGGCTGCCTAGTGCAGGACCGACCAAGTGAAATGATGGGATTTTACGTGCATCTCTGCCACCTTTTACAATATCACTTTCAAACAAAAAACACAACCTTTGCCCAGATCACATTAAAATATAAAGTTTTTGTAAAATTTTTTTAAATCTGAAAAACACTAACTATTATTAATTAACTCCTACTAGCTCTCTTGTAGCATAGTTATTTTCTTCACAAGGCAAAAAGAGTTTCTTGTTTGAAAGTGATGTGTAATGTAGCTGACACACACCTAAAATCACCTAAACGTGTAAAACCCTATCCTATCACTCTGTCGGTCCTGCACTAGGCACCACCAGCAAGTAAGTAGACCAAAACATCACTGTTTCACTGTTACTGCTACGCTTTGCACTGTACAAGTTAACGTTTACATTCTACTTTTGACACTGAACTTTGACGTGCAACGGGCAACGTCATAATCCAATCTAGCATCCGCCACGGAGCGCATTGTCCAATGTTACAGAAGTGCATTGCCTGCCTTCTGACAGACTGCAACCCACGTATCGCAGATGGCCTGCTTACCTCCTCCAGCCCTAGCGGCGTAGGGGAAGTAAGCCGCCCGCTTCTGCCATCTCCGCCGCTTCTCTCTCACCTCTCTGCCACACCACTACCCCTGCGCCGGCCCTGTGGTCCGTGTATATAAGGAGTTCGCAGCCCCGAGTTCGAGGTGGACTTGCGCAGCATAGTTGCAGGACTTCACTCTGCGTGGACACGTTCAGACGTCACAAGTCTTCGCTTGTACCAGCCAGCTTCTACGTCTTCGGACCACACCAACAGCTGCACGGCAAGTCGCGAAGCCTACCATGCTTCATGGCTACCTCGCTATAGCAGTTATGAGTACAAGTTACCACACAATTGGGGTGACCCTTGGCCCCCCGCATCTACCGTGACTAGGGACTGCACTTAGGTTGGCATTCTAGGTCGGCCCTTCAGGCGACAGTCAGGGTCCAGGCTGGATTATGTGCGTTTGTTATCCTGGCAATGAACAGGTAACTCTTAAACGCTTTCTTTCTGCACCTTGCTTCCTGCTATTTCCCGTTTCGACACATAATCCACTCACTCTTGCAGGAGCAGGCATGTGCCGACCCCCGAATCCCACCCTCCTCCACTTGGAACCCCCACTTCTTAGGAGTGGCATTTCTCTGGACTGTTGCAACCTTCCTGCGAGTGCTTAGGCCTGATGGCGACTTCCACCCACTCGCAGGGGGCCAGCAGCAGAACCCTACAGGGAGCTCCAACTTTACGCGATACGCTGATCTGTCGACTTGCCGCCTTACTGTGTAGCACGGATGCGTATTGTTGTTACCTACAGACAGGTGCTTGGGTCTGCCAAGTCTCTTGCCTGGAGGCCAACAGCTAGGCCTACACATACTGACTCCTGTTTCCTTCAGGTCATGCCCGGCTCCACGGAACACCTGCTGTCTCTCATTCTTCTCTATTAATTCCTGTGCCGCGTCACCGGGCACGGCGAGATAAGGTGGCCAAGCAGGGCTAGCCCTGGTTGGTGAACTGTTAGGGGAAGAGCGGGGTGCTGCTAAGGTGTACACCTGGGAACCAGCATGGCAGAGGGAGATTCCAGCCAGCACAGCAAGCAGGAACCGCAGCCTCCAATATGATCTGCTGTGGCATAATCCGTGGCCACCAACACCCAAATACGACGACAGTCGCCACCACACTGCCTTCAGCAACCCGCTGAGTAGTCCCGTTGCCTGGATATAGCACCCAGCTATACACCAGCCCGAACCACACATACACGTGCACAGCAGGCTATCATAGAATTGCCACAATAAGTCCGTCCTGCCTTCAGCATAAACCCAGTCAAGTCGACGGTGCAAACTACCATGCCATCTGGTAATTGGATGGTCTGGGGGGAATGTTACAGATGCCAGCCTGACACTAGTAATGCTCGCAAGGTGAGGCATCAAATTATGTAGATTCATGTTTGAATCGTGAACTGCACATTGGCCAAGAACTATTCAAGTATTATTCATACACCTCCACTCAATGCACGTCAGCAACTTTGCAATAATATCTAGTAAAGGAAGAGCAAGAATTCAGACTGGTTGCCACTAGGGGACAGAAAATTTTGAAAAATTGCGATAGATGCAATCTTTTTGTGGATTTTAAGCACACACTCAATTATTTTTGATAAATTTCTTTTAAAATCGCAGATACAGTAAAAACACCAGTGCCGTACGAGTGCAAATGTCGGACCAACAACCACTCGCTTTGGGCAATCGCGTGATAATAGGACAGAAGATTGTCTCCAAAGATGAATGTATCAAGTGTTCTTCGTTGTTGCATATAAAATGTATACATTCAATTTGGAGGAGCTGGCTGCTGTAATTTTTATTTACATCCAAAGCTTGAAGTTAAAATTTTTACAAGATGGAAAAAAATAAAAAAATCCTGCAGTGTTAGTTATTTTTAAGAGTAGTGAATTCAACTTTAATTTGTGTGCATGATATTTTTTGGTGATCTTTCGAACTAAACTAAGTTAATGCAGATGCATTATAAAATTGTTAAACTAACATCATGTGGATACAGTGCAAAAACGTCAGCATTATTAACATTTACTTCTGCAGTCATCTCTGTGTAGGATGGTGCAAGCAAGTTTGCGTAAGTTTTATCCACGAATGGAGGAAACAAAATGCTAATGTAATTTGATGGCAATGAAATTTAAGATTTAGATTATACATTTTTCAAACGAGGGTGAAAAAACTACATTAACAAAATCAGCTTTGGCAATGTTAGACTACCTTTACTACAACTGCAATGTGTCGTGGGAGAAAAAGGTTTCTTGAGAAACATGTGACTTCATCAAAGCATGTGTTAAAAAAAAAAAAAAACATTACATGAATTGACTATATAATATTTTTTACACTTAACAAAGCGCTATTGTCTAAAAGAATAAATGCTAATTTAAAAAAAAAAATAGATGCTAACTTCTAGAAAAACAAATGCTAATTTATACTAAATTGATAGAAATTTTACCAGCCCCTAGTTATAGCAGAAGAGGTGGCACAGTTAAGATTCTATACATGTATAGTAAGCTTTTTAAGAGCATTTGCACAATAATGCATTTGAAAGGCACAATTACGTCTTTCGCAGAGGAGCCGGACACATCAATCCAGGTCTTGNTGTTCTTCGTTGTTGCATATAAAATGTATACATTCAATTTGGAGGAGCTGGCTGCTGTAATTTTTATTTACATCCGAAGCTTGAAGTTAAAATTTTTACAAGATGGAAAAAAATTAAAAAAATCCTGCAGTGTTAGTTATTTTTAAGAGTAGTGAATTCAACTTTAATTTGTGTGCATGATATTTTTTTGTGATCTTTCGAACTAAACTAAGTTAATGCAGATGCATTATAAAATTGTTAAACTAACATCATGTGGATACAGTGCAAAAACGTCAGCATTATTAACATTTACTTCTGCAGTCATCTCTGTGTAGGATGGTGCAAGCAAGTTTGCGTAAGTTTTATCCACGAATGGAGGAAACAAAATGCTAATGTAATTTGATGGCAATGAAATTTAAGATTTAGATTATACATTTTTCAAACGAGGGTGAAAAAACTACATTACCTAACAAAATCAGCTTTGGCAATGTTAGACTACCTTTACTACAACTGCAATGTGTCGTGGGAGAAAAAGGTTTCTTGAGAAACATGTGACTTCATCAAAGCATGTGTTAAAAAAAAAAAAAAAACATTACATGAATTGACTATATAATATTTTTTACACTTAACAAAGCGCTATTGTCTAAAAGAATAAATGCTAATTTAAAAAAAAAATAGATGCTAACTTCTAGAAAAATAAATGCTAATTTATACTAAATTGATAGAAATTTTACCAGCCCCTAGTTATAGCAGAAGAGGTGGCACAGTTAAGATTCTATACATGTATAGTAAGCTTTTTAAGAACATTTGCACAATAATGCATTTGAAAGGCACAATTACGTCTTTCGCAGAGGAGCCGGACACATCAATCCAGGTCTTGGAGAAGAATGCACAGGAGCCAAGCATGAAGATGATGTAGAGGACGGCGTGGACGGGGTCCTCGAGGATGTGGCCTAAGTTCTCGGGAGGCGAGAGGTAGTAGCAGAGGCCGCCCACGGGATAGGAGCGAGCCGGACCACCGCCGCCCACGTCCGCCCACGCTCCCAGCATGCTCACCAGGAAGTTGCCAGGGAACTTCACCGCCAACATCTGCAACACACTCAACTCTATCAGCACCCTTCACATGCATATCATAAAAGTTGGCAGATATGCAACTGGTAGCATTAAGAGATAGCCACCCCAGTTGGCCTTGTTGCCCTACACAACATTTAGTGTAGGTGTGATTGTGTTTGTATGTGCACACACAGATACTGTTCACTCTGTGTAGAGTGGGCTTAGCACACACATATTATGTCTGATTGGTCACCAAGTGTGCAAGTTATAGAACTACAATGTTCAGGTAGAATCCAGTTTTTAAACTCTATGATTTCACACATTTCTATATCTTAAACCTACTACATTTCGTGTGCTCCTGCTTAGCTGTACATTATGCTAACATGACATGAAACCTTTCCCACACAGCCTAACATCCTACACTTACAATAATTTACACCATCCAACAAGTCCATGTCATGTTCACAAACCAATACATAGCAAAGCATATGGAACTCAATCGGCCACCCCCAATAACACTATAAAGCTTAGTAAAACAAATACATTAATGTTCTTTATGGGCCAAAATAGGTTATGTCTGCAGCAAGGGAGATTTCTACATTAAGATCTTATGCTGGCAATTTCTGGAATGTATACAATTATAAAACACATTCATTTTAAAAACAGTATAGACTTTGGTACCATTACTAGCATAAGCATTAATGTAGTGGTGGGACTGTTTCACATTTTAACCAATAATGATTAAGTTTCAATGTTCTTGTTTCAATTCTCAATTTGATTCTCATTATTTAATAACAGTTACAAGTGTACCAGAAAATATTTCATATTGGAATGACAAGTATGACTATAAATAAAACCTGTTTGAGCAAGTTTATGCTGCATGATGCACCACTGTACAAATTTTTCAGATTTTGTACAGCTTAAAAACCTTTTTGTGCTTCGTAACACTTGCAACCCTGTGCAAACATGCACAGTGCTTTGTCGTGTGTGTTTTAGTTTGGCATTTCCTCTTGAAATTTTCATATTGCAAAAATTAGAAACTGCATAGTTGTGTGATTCTCTGCAACAGTAATGGTATTTCCTACACTACTGCATCTTAGTTCTGCAGGCATTTTGTTTGTTTACTTAGTAATTGTTAACCTCAAAAAAGAAATGCATTTTTGCCATGACTAAAAGTGTAGTCAGTTTAACCAACACCAGCAGACTAAATATCTGCTACTGCTGCTGCTGGGATTCCACCATTTTATAAATATTGACATCAGAAAATTTATAATTTAATATGATGCATACTGGCATTTATTTAAACGCAACTTCGCCTCATCTTCACGTGTCATCACATTACCCCAGGCGAGGTTAGAACCCTGAATGACTCTCTACCAGAGCCTATCAGCACAACTCTAGACGCAGGGGCACCCACAGACATGCCAGCCAAGTTTGTTTCACCTTTATGTTAGATGTCACACCAACCCCCACGTGTGATAGAAGCCAACCAAGCGCCTAAACTTATGCCGCTGATGCAACCTCGTATTAAGACGTGTCGCCTGCTTTTGCCACGGACCGAGAGGTGGCACCAGAGAGCGCAGCTCCACCGATGGAAGGAGGAGATCACCCCCGCAACACAAAGAGCCCGCGGGCAGGTGGAATATATGTCAGTGCAAAGCCGTGGAACAGCAGTTCATTCTCTGCAGCTCGCTCCACCATGCCGTGTGCTTGACATTGACACCCTTCAGTAAGACCACCGCTACCTACCAGACATCTTCGAGACCATCACCAGCAACCACACTATCCTTCTGGACAACAGCATTAAGTTAGTCAGAGTCAGTATCATAGCTACCTAGCTGCATCTGCTCTTGTCTAGTCTAGACCCAGGTCCCCTTCACCTGGTTTATCGTAGTCTACTTCCTTTACAGTCCTTGTTAGTTAGGAGTTTGTACTGGCCACCACATCTATTTCCCTAGGGTGACTGTGACTTGTATCCACTGTAGACTCCCACCAGGGAAAAGCAGGACACCACGTCATTACAACCCAATTACCAAACCTGGAGTAGGATTGCAGGCACCTTTAACCGGCTGCATGTACGTCGCGAACACACCCATTAGACGGCCTCCAATTCTGTGCACCTGTTGTACAGTACGGTAGAGACCCAACCACTAGGAACTCAATCCACAAGGCGGCTAGCCAACCAGCCCAGCCAATTCACTCCATCCACTGCACTGAACGGTTGTCAGGAGGAGTAATCTGGTACGACTCTGGGTGCCTCGGCCCCAGCTGGCTTTACACCTAGCTAGCTGCAGCATAACACCCCGGGAACAAGCTCAAGCTGCTGGACAACCGGCGAGGCCTCACCTACCAGTCCCCAGACACTCCCTAGTTCAGCCACCCTACAAAACTGCTGGCGAGCCGCACCAAGTAGTCGTCGACTTCCGTCAGGGGTCCACGCCCCACCGGGTATAGCGAACTCGTGGTTCCAGCACCGCACGAACAGCAGCGCTATGCGGACCACCATCAACATTGCCAGCCACAGCACCACCTCCGCCAGAGGACAGGGCACGAGTTCCGGCCGGCTTCAGCAGCAACAACGGCCGAGTAAGGAGCTACCCCAAACCACGCCGAATACAGGTAAAACAGTGGCTGTGAGCAAACCCGTAGTACGAAGGACAGTGAAACACTCAGCAGACTGTGTCATGCCGTCAAGCCACGCGCTCTATCTTGTATACTGGCCGGGGTCTGGAGAGCAGCCAATAGTCAGCCCAGCCGTATCGTCCATATCTCTGACCAACACAAAACCTTGTCAGACTGTGACGTCCTCAGTCACCAGACGTCGCGTCAAATAATAACAGCACACAGAAAATTCCTATGCTAAATTAATAATATTTTTTATTTAGTTTACATACATAAGAAAAAATTATGCATGTTCTTCTCACAATAAAATAATTTATAAAATTTAACTGAATGCATTCAAAATAAAAAAATTTCAATCCTCAATTCTAACAAAAACTGGTAGAATCAAAGAATTTTTTTTACTGAAATGTTCCATCACTACACTAATTTATAGTACACACAAAATATAACTTAAAATTATAGGTTAATAAAAGGAACAGCTATGCTACATACAATTATAGTAAACTGTCAATTCTAAAACCTTACATGGTTCCTAGAAAAAGGGTTGTTATTTCAAAAAGATCGCTATTCCAGGGGTCTTATAAACAAGAGTTGACTGTATATCAATGCTGTTATCTAAATTAGTGGTTCTCAACCTTTCTAAGACAGCAGCAGTTAGTTTTTGTAAGACGAGGGCCCAACCTCACCAAATTTACTTGTTAAAATCTTTTAAGTTTTAAAATTCACTGTGTCAAAACAATGCTGATTTCAGTCAAGGCACATGCCAAATTAATTTTCTTGGAGAAAACACATTTTCCAAAAACTGTTATTGTCACATTTAACAATACAGCAGAGTAATAAACATTTGACTGAACTGCTGACAGGAGGAACAACTATAGCAAAGATAAATTGCAAGTTCATATTCAGGGATATTTTCTATTTTCTAGGGATGGGTCGAATAACCAAAAATGTTGATTCTGGTTCCGGTGCCGATTCTACAAGTATAATTTTTCACTACTGATTTAAGTAATAATGAGCAATATTATGGAACACGCTTATGGAATATTGTCGATTTTGTTAGATTCATTGAACTGTAGCCTAATATTTCAATAACAATTTGTCCTTTTCTCAACTAATCCCATAGTTTTGATACTTTTTCTGTACAGTTGGCATGAATCTGTACTATAGTTCGAATTATTGCCACTTGGGTGTTTATTGTATGTTGAAAATTTTGATGCAAGCGTCCACATTAGGGCTGAGCCGATACCGGTACCGATATATTGAAACCGGCAGATATCGTAATTATTGGAATTGTGCGCAATTATTGTTTAAATCACCGATATTATACCCTAAGAATCTAAGATGAAGCTGTTTTGAAATTAGAGGTGAGCCGATGTGGATTTTGAGCCTTTTCCGATATTGCCGATACAAACTTACCGCTACCAATACCGATACTGCCTTGACAAGGAAAAATAACATTATTGCAAGTTTCTAAAAATAAAAACTTAATTTTGAAACACTTACCTAAATAAAATTCTAATAGACTTTGTTTTTATTGTTTCAGTGATAGGTCTAACTGTTACGATAAATATAAATCTTGGAACCACATATTAAGCTTAAGCATATTTATAAGACAAAAATAACCTCCAAAAGCATGTCAGTTAGCAATGAAACTCTTAAAAAAAACATAACACTTCAAATGGTGCGTACATTCAATGTGCCATTTTAAGTTTGTGGTACTATAGGACCTTGATCATGTTCAGCCTCTCGAAACCAAACATTTGCAAATATTGTAAACAGTTTTGCATTCTTGCGTGTTGCTTACGGTACAAAGAAATACCACAAATAACTTTTCTTCCAGCCATATAATTTTTGGAGTACCATTCGCGAAAGTGTTATTTATATAGTAAGTTAAATTGGTGCCCCAATGCTCCCTCACCTGAGAAATGACGTACAAGTTGGAAACAAGAGCCGACTGGAGAATGATGGGAATGTTTGAAGTGTAGAAGAGCTTGATGGGGTAACTGCTGTACTGACCGCGGTACCTCGCAGACTTTATGGGCAGATCAACACGGAATCCCTGCAACAAACCACAAAATATGTCAAATACTATCATGAAAAACAATAACAAAAACTACATGCTTAGTTTCAATAATTACAGTTTTTACCAGAATATAAAAAACTTGAAAATAAGAGGATCCCCAAATTTTAATTTTGGTCCACAGAACATACTTATTTCCTCAGAAATTATATAGACATGTACCTGAGCAGTAACTTTTTATCTTGGCACTTATGGTTTAACAAAGTCGAATTCTTTGCAGTTAGCAATATACAGAATAGCACACCTCAAATGCATACGTTAGTACTCATTCTTACTATCCAGCATACAATTCATCATCTTATTCTGTACATGGATATGAATTTCTTTCCGATACCCATGCAGGGTTGCCAACTGTCCCGTAATGCACGAGATGTCCAATATCCTGGGGCTGAAATAATTAACCCATATGAACATAGGACGTGACAACATATATCTGGTATCGCAGACTTTTCAAAAATGAGCTGAATATGAATAAACATAGAGTTAGTAATATACCATTTGTAGAGAGGGTGAAAAATGGCATCTATGCATGACATTAATATCGTTTAAATTTTAACTTGTAGCATTTATTATCAATTATATAAATTTTTACATGCGCTAATTATAATACGAAAAATAATTGAACGTGACAAATAAAACATCCATTAGTTAGTTATAAAAACCAACATTAATGACATAGCAACAAAACTACAAAAGTTTTTTTCTTTTTCCAAAATATTTGTATCACTTGGGCCAGTTTTTACAATGCACGGATATGTAAGAAAACCAATTCTGAAACGCAAGCAGAACAAGCGGACAACTTGGGATGAATTTTAACCATTCTGCAATACAAAGAGATCTAGTCTTGCAACTTATGAAATCAAAAACACTCAGCTGTTGCAAATTACTCATATAGGTTTCATAATATACACATCTCATTTTGTATATTTTTACAGTGTTTAACAGTGCATAAATACTGCTGCCAAACCATGTGCACTTATTTATTAAAAACAAAAATTATAATCGCCACAGCAAACCGAATCACTACCACAATGGCCACGAAACAAATATCAACAAACCAAATACTCAATTCCTATTGGCTACACGGATTCACGGACACTGAAGAGTTGGGAGAGGCCCAGCTGTCTTACGTGTATCCGCACGTTATCCGCTTCCGCAAGTGTATCGTCATTGTTGATTGAAACTGAGTGTGTTATTTCATTAAAAAAAAACAGCAATTTTGTTACCATACACACTTAAAAACTGAGTTAACATGAAAAACTCACTTTTAATGCAATTTATTTTTGGAGATGGGAGGATGTCAAAATCACACTACAGCGATTTTAAAAGGGCAGCAGGTGACTCAAGAATGGTGAGGCCTCGTAAAATCAGGTCCCAACTGTAACTAAAATCTAACATAACAAGGGAACGGAGATAAAGTTTCTACTGCAAGGTCTACATTAAAAAGCAAAAGTATAAATCATAAATGCGAGTGAACTGTCTCACGTACCTGGAAGTATATGACTATGGCGAAAACCAGCACAGTTGCCAGCAGGTTCATGAGGTTGGGCAGGTTCTGGCGGTAGAATGCCTCACGCAGAGCTCGCACCTTATCCTGTCGCGTGGCCAGCAGATGGAAGAGCGCTATGACGGCACCCTCGAACTCCGTGCCGCGGCCCGTGTTGACGGTGGCGGGGCTGAATGCCTTCCACACGATAGTCTCGCAGATGTTGGTGGCGATGAAGAGGGAGATGCCAGAGCCCAGGCCATAGCCTTTCTGCAGCAGCTCGTCCAGTAACAGCACGATCAGCCCGGCCACAAACAGCTGGATGATGATGAGCAGGCACACGCCGGCCCCTATCTCCGCTGGGTCCCCGTACATGCCGGTCATCACGTACACTATGGCCTGCCCCACCGTGATCACCATGCCGAACACTGCAACACGCACCACACATCACCCTCTACATCATTTATGAAGCGACTTTCCCCAGGAGAGAAAACCATGGTTTTCTATCTAATTAAAAATAACATTTATAACATTTATACAGTTATTCTACATCCGATCAATTATAAAATATTGAAATAGAGGAAAATTTGTGCTGTACATTATCTGCATTACAAATGAAGAAAAATAAAGCAGGTATAAATAAGAGGAAAGTGTAAATAGGGATTCTATTGTACTTGCTATTCCAAATTTTTCTCACTAAGTCAAGTAGATGATAAAATTTTTTTTGTTAAAATTTATGAAAATTATCTACAAGTGTCATCTTAATAATCTATTTGACTAGAGACAAAGTAAAAAATTTGCAACTCTGTAACTAATGAACACATATGTGCATAATTTTTTACCATGTATCTATTAAAAGACTATATATTTTCAGTAAAAAATATTAGATCAACATTGCTTTACTTTGGAAGCAAAAATAAAAATACAGAAAATTCCCGATTATTTGGTCTTTGGGTTATTACTGCATTACTTAAGAGTCAAAATAAAAACTTAGTAGCCATTATTTTACACAAAAAAATTGTGCTGCTGCATTTTTGTTTGATGTTCTTCACGTCTAGATAACACATACTATGTTTCAAACCAACAGCCTAACGATGAAATTAAAAACTACTTAAAATATTCACTTTAAAATTAAAAGCTTCAGTTTTCGAAATTGAGTGAAATTTAATTTTTATTTATTTTTAATGTTGTTGTCTAGTGTTCTGTGTTTCTTCATCAGCTGAACAATGCTCAATCCCTTGGTTAAAATTGCCACCACTTATTTATTTGAAACAATTTTTGCCAACCATTACTTGCAGACATTTACAAACCCTTTTGATACTAACCCAACCTGTAACCGATAGTTTTAGATAATAATCACATCACACCTATCAAAATACCGCCACATCTAAAATTTTGTACTAAATTCTATTTATGACAATAACAAGATCATTGATAGTTTGATGGTTTCAGAGATTGCGAGATTCGTTCTCATTGTCACAACCTACGAATGCAGTAAACACAGAAGAATAAGGGTATTCAATAGAACATGAAAAACTGCTGCGGGATGTAAACAATACTATTGATAACAGTTGTAGATTATCAGAGTTGTTATATATATATATATATATATATATATATACACACACACACACACACCTAGTGCAGACAATCTTTGGCGAATGTGCCATCTGTTTTGAATGGACGTAACTGGGAAAAGAACCTATCAGTAATCGTTGAATATGGTCAGCAATCAGCATTGTTTATATACAAAATTTTACATGACCAAAATAAAAAAATGGAAGTAATGTAAATAACATGAACGAATTATCAAAAATCCTAATGTAAGAAGTTTGGCCATAATTTTTTTTACACAATTGTGCAAATCATGATTTTTTGGTTGATGTGGATTATCCATTTACTTCTAGGGCTGTGTCCCAATTTAAAGAGTACTTTTAATGAGTAGTCTCTAAAGAGAATGCTTTTTCACATTAGTAGACATTCTTTAATGCTTTTACCTTCCCGAATTGATACAATGTATTATTTTTCTGATAAACAAGGCACATGATGAGACACGTGTCAAAAATGTTAGTATATTATTGTAAAAATCCTGTTTCATGTCTTGGGTAACGACAAAACGAAAGTGCTCATTTTCCTTTCAAACTTCATACATTCACTAATAGATGAAAACAACATAGAGCCATATTGTATTGTGTGTATCTCTCATTGTAGCTAAAAACCATTCAGGTAATGGCTATAAAAATAATACTTCAGTTCAAATACAAATTTGCATTGAAATATCACTTTTTTTTATATTGTGCCAAAGAGTACAAGAGAGAGAGCACCAAATAACTTCATGCTTTTCCGTGCTACCCCCCCCCCAACCCCCCACAAATTTAAAACACCAGAGTTTTTCTTTCTGACGAAATCCCTGACAATACAAGCACGATAGAGAGCTCACTGGTCTAATTGAGACATGGCTCAAGTGTCATTGATGGCATGTGATTCTAAATGGCTTTATCTCTTTCTATATAAAATTTGTAGCGCATAATTAATTTTATCATAATCTCTAATTAATTTGGCCTTATATTTTAACTAAAACAATTATATTTTCATTTCAATTCTATGCAACAGTAAATAAAGGCAACATACATGACTACTTGCATTATCATTTATATAACGTAACAAAAAGTTTTTCGCTATAGATTTCTGGCATTACGTTATGGAAATCCAAAGTTTCATCAGGTAATGATGAAGACAAATACAGCCTAATAGTTTGTTCTTTCCAAGTATGTAATTTGTTCCACCGAAAACAGATTTTCTACTTTCAAATTTGCAATTCTCTGGCAAAGAAGTTTTACCACTACTTTTGGTAGCTACTGAAATGGTACTAATGACTCAATTTCTCCTTGCAGGCAGCTATACTGGGATTTTACACAAGAGAGGGTTTGTTCATCAGAGATAAAGAAAAATTTTGTGCGATTTGTAGCAGAGCGGGATTAAAAGGAATAACACCAGCTGACCACACTTGCAGCGAAAAAAGGAACCAAAGCGCGATAAGTATGGAGGCAGCTATCATTGTGGAAGGATTCATGTCCTGTGAGGCAGTGTATGGTGTGAAATACATATATGTACAAAGTTAGTAGCAGGTGGCGACAGTAGCATACACAAGAAAATACCCCATTGCTAAGCCTTTCAAAGACATCACCGTGGGGAAAAAGAGTGCCGAAACCATCTGCTACAGAATTATGGAAACAAACTTAGAAATGTTGAACCAGCAATGGCGGACGTTAACCAGTGGAACTCGGAAAATTCTGAGGCTAAGAACAACAGTTACGAAGGCTGTGCAATACAGAAAGTCTCAAGATTTGCAGTGGAATGAAAATGTAGAACTAAGAAAATATATATTAAATTGACTTCATCATGTCTTTGGAGATCACAAAATGTCTAATGAACGTGAGTATTTTTGCACAGGAAAAAAGTAAGCTAAACAAAATAAATGTAATTCCTGAATTCATTCAAACAGGTTTGATGCAAAAACTGCAAGCTGCTGTCAGATATCTAAGTTAATAGCCACAGTCGCTTGTAAGATGTCAAAAGCAACAGTATTATATCAAAGTTTGATGGAGGGAAAAGGACTAATTTTCTCTTTGCAACAGTTACAAGCTCAGATGTACTGCAGCCGTTGTACAGCACAAAATAGGTGTGGAACAATATGCCTTCAACAAATACACACATGGCAAAAGTCCCAGAATATTCTGCAAGAGAGTTTAGGTGAGGAGGAAACAAGTTTACGGCAGCAAAGAAAAAACTACTGAAACACCCTAAAGTATCTCAATTCCTATTTCCTAGGAAAATCATGGATCAGGATTACGAACCGCATGCCCAACGACTGACATGTCTGCCGAAGACTATGAAAAAGAGAAGAAAGAATTTATGCACAGTTTAGAAAAAAACAAGTGAGGAACGAAAGTTACCGGAATGTCTGACTGTTCTGCAGCAGTGCAGAAGAGAATGGATCGAGCAGAGAAGAAAACTTTTAACAGCATCATATTTTGTTTAGTGTAGTGTACTGTAGTTTAGGGTAGGTAGGTAGTTTTGCTCGACATATTGCACATAGTTATGTTATTAGAAAGACGTGTATGCAAGAAACCAACTCAGCGTACAGTTTTTTTGGGCAAACAAATATATTTCTTATGCTTTTATGACAAACTTATTGTAAATCAATAAAACCTATAAATAATATTTCATAAAATATAATCTGCTAACTACAATGAAGTACTTTCAATAAAATGTACATAATGATATTCAATATATTCTTCATGGAAAAAATTGTAAAATTTCTTTCACTTGGGTAAAATGACAACAATAATAAAAATGCCACAAATGCATTCCTACAACAACACTGTACTTGTATAACTAAATGTATGTCTTATTTGTATTATGAATTCTTTATGTATGTAGTCAATAGCCGTATATGTGTATAATGGTTACAATAAATATAATACCAATAATCTGAACACATTTATGCATATTTGAAGATGCCTCAGCAAAATAAATATAACTGTAAAGTTTTAAAAATTATTTTTATCCAAATATACTACAATGTGACTGTGCAATTAAAAACTATCATGTCTGCATGAAAAATATATTGAGGTAGGTTCGTTGCAATTGATTAATTTTACAGAATGGATCCAATTACGGTACTCAGAGTGTCAATATTTACATATTCAAATGATTGCTTTCATATTAAGTAAACTTTATTTTATTGGCATTAATAATAGAATACGAATAGGCGCCAACAAATTTCAACTTCCCTGTCAAGTAAACAGTGTAGTTTTGTTGCAAAATGCACAGAGGCAAGTCTCGAGCCGGATCAACTTAAGGTGTTAAATGCCAAATTTCACTCACAATGTTTCTCGCACAAAGAAAGTAAAATATGACGAACAACATTTGTGATGTCAACAGTTTGCATGTTCATGGATGCCAATATTCCATTAGAGAAAATTGACCATTGTAAATTAAGAGATTGGATGAGTAAGTATATTGAAGGTAGGCCTAATAT
>NQII01001013.1:170448-235088 GCA_002778355.1 Clitarchus hookeri
GGGAGAAAGAGAGAAAAGTTCAATTCCTACTAGATCTATTACTCCTTAAACTTTTAATACATTATTTTCATTAGCTCTTAAAAAAGAAATAGAGTTAACTTAAACCTGAATAAAACCAAACAGACCCTAAGTTAGCATAATTGTTTTTATATCTCTGGACTTCAAGTCTTTGAATTATAAACAAACAGTAGGATACTTCCTAGGCTTGTAACACCCAGGGCTACATTTCTCTCACGTTTGCCGGGCGCTGGTGACTTACCTACAGCTAGTAGGCTACGAGATACTTATGTTCTTCAATTAATACACGAGGAAGAAGAGAAGATGATGAATGCTGTCAAGGAAAAGCATGTTTCTATTCTTTGCGACAAAACCACACATTGAAAAGGACCGTGTGTGTTTAAGGTTCTTGAACGTGGCAATAGTTCAGTTCAGAAATTTTAAACAGCAGGTGTGGAAATGTTAAAAAATGAAAATGCTACAGAATGCTCCCAAGTGATTGTTACGGTCATACAGAAACTTGGCATTTTGTATGATACCATCGTTTCCATCACTTCAGATTCTGCCCAGTACAGGACTAAATGCACAAATGCTATTAGAACTACAGTTTCTGAGGAGCTTCTGCACACACAATTCTGAGCACATATTGTCAACTTGGTGACAAATTTGTGGCTTGCTGAACTCAAGAAACTCAAATAGTGTGTAACGCAAACTAAGCATGTTTTCATGAACACACACAAAAGAAAACCCACATACATCTCATTTCTGAAAGAAAAATACCCCGAAGATTCAGAACTCTTCCCAATGCCTGTCATTACTAAGTGGAACTCGTGGTTTAGGAGTGTAGACTACCCGAGTGACCATTTGTGTGATTTGGTTGATTTTGTCAACACCTTCCAGGATGACAGCACAGCTGTGAAGTATTTTGAAAACTTGTTTTCCTCAGATACCAAAATAATCCAATGTCTTGTAGAACATTTCAGCAGGTGCTGCAACCTGTTGCAGCTGCTTGAAAGTTCGTCAGTCCCCTCAGCTCTCACACTGGGCACACAATTAAATGATTTGGCAAAATTACCTACTTACTTTGTTGTGCGATGGATTTCTTTTTTTCAAATACTTCTGAAATGCTACTGACAATTCCGAAGCAGAGCAGGGACAGCTTGGTATTCCATTTTAAAGCTGTTGCTTTAAAATGTTGTTCTAAACTAAGAGAGCTGAGGGAAAGTGATTTATTTCAGTAGCTGGTACACTTCTTGACCCAAGAAATATAATATCAGAGTACCCGTAGTAACATTTGTGGTTTGTTGAAATGTATACCACGCATGGAACAGCTTGCTCCAAGCCAGTACCTGGAAGCACACTCTGTTGTCAGGGATGCAGTGAAGGCTGAGGCGGAGTCAGGAAAAGATGTAGATGTACCGAACATTTCGTTGTCTAGGCCAGACTTTCCGTGTTTTGTGGAGTGTTCAGTGCAGGCTACGTGGATTCCTGTCAGCAATGTTGACTGTGAAAGAGGATTCTCATTTCACGGGAACATCATGACTACAAGAGGACAAGTACCTCTGCAGAAAACATGGAGCTGATGACTACGTTGGCTTTTCCATCAAACTAAATTGCATTTGGCAATAGTTCAAAAACACCTCAATTTCAAATTTCTCACTAGTAATTCGTAGGAATAAAACTTCAATAAAAGTAAATATTTTACAAATAAACACATGCAATTTCTTTTTAAAGATGATGAAAAAATCTGTCATTTATTTTTTCCAGTACCAGGTGGATCTACGAATAATGCTCCTCAGTTCACTTCACGACTTGCTTCTGCAACAACGTACATGAATGTTTCCATTTCTTGTGTGGTCGCACGGCCCTGTGAACTAGCGGTTCATGTTTTCATTTTACATATGATTAATATGAAAACGACGTGTAGTTGAGCATGGCGTTGGACAAACATTGTAAATCACATTTAAAGCACATACGTACATATCACACCAAATAAATACAATTCAGTGGTTTACATAATTACAATAGAATCCTCTGTTTCAATTATCAGCATATCAGTCCCCTGCTGAAGATGTAAAGTAAATTCGCATAAGCAGCTGAATTACACTACATATTATAAAATAGTTACGACATACATGCACAAATATGTCTGCAGTATAAAAGTAGACCAGCAAAGGGTCAGTCTCGGGCAGTGGTGCGGAGACAGGCATTCTTACACCACCTTCTCCCCCCTTAAAGCAATTTAAACCAACTCCTGCCACCATATTTCTTCACAGTAAGGGAATTCACTGTCATCCTTTTATTTCCTACTTTCTCTCTGTGTGACCTTGAAGCTATTACTAGTAAATAGACGAGATATTCAAACATTTAAAGATGGTGCTGATTCTTTACCATTATGTTCCCTTGGTGCAGTTTCTGAAGTAATATTGCAATTTTCATAAACAAAAAAAAAAAAAAACTCATGCAATTCAGCAAAATTCCTGTACATTTAACACAGCATTTCAAATCCTGTACAATTCCTGCTTTCCCAGATAACTGGACACCCTGGAAACTCTTTGTACTTGCTACTATCACCAAGATAGGAAGACATGCAAAATTTTTTATCCCTAGACAAGTAGTTTCCGAGACAAAAAATTGTTAAAATTTATGAAAATTACCCACAAGTGTCATCTTGATATATCTGACCACTGCAGACTGTAAGAAAAAAAACCTTCAACTCTGTGACTAATGTACTTAGCTGTGTCAATTATTTACCAAAATCTATTAAACTATCTAGACTCCAATAAAAAAAATATAAGACACAGTTTAAAGTGAAAACTATAGTAATATTTTTAGGTGAATACGGTATCGTGGTGGGAAAGCTGACAAAGGAACGGGACAGATGTTTTATTTTTCTCGTGGTGGCCAGTAAAATGATCAAGCAGGGCCATTAGGGTGCATGAACTTAACTTTTATATAATCATAGTCTTTATCTTTTGATAGTATTAGTCTAATAAACCGGTGGTTATCATTAAAGTATGCTACATACTAATTTTTAGAAATCTGCGACAACTGCAGGAAGTTGAATTTCAACAGTGAAATGGAAGATTGTGATACATTTTTCATCTGAACTGATTGTCAATGTTCAGATTGTAACATAAGCACATCCTCTCTCTCTCTCTCTCTCTCTCTCTCTCGGCTGTGTGCGCTTGCCTTCACACGCCGGCCGCAGAGCAAATAAAGTGCTACTGGCGAACATAGAAATTTTATCAAGATTATCCACCGCTCAAAAATAAATAAAAATAAATAAATATTAATGCAATACATTTTAACAAGGAATTGTTATTTGCAAAGATGTTTGTTTTCTTTCGTGATTAAAGGTCGTTTTCCCCAGCAAAGTTGGCGTTTTATTGTATCCGGCATAAATATTAACATGATTTAAAACTTAACTCTAATTTAACTCATTGGACAGCATCAGCACGAATAATACGATACGCCTAGAAGCACATACTTGACCTCCCCTGGTCGTCAAAAATTGTTTCAACAGCAGCGACTTGTATTACCAAGAGTAAAGTTCATTTTCAGTAACTTCCTGCAGGGAAAATAAGAGGGCGTGGTTTTGAATGATCAATTATTAAAAGACAGTGAAGAAATAAATTATAATCACCTTATTTATTCATTTCCTTCTCAAAATTACAAGTTTTTTTTGCAATGAAATAGAATTAATTACATTAAAAGACAAACGTGTAGTGACGTGGAGGGGCAACCCTCCCGTTGCTACCCCTTCTCTGCCTGCCACGCCGCCGTGAACACACTGCCCTATCGATAATCTCTCCCCGCACTCTCAGCTGATTGAGTGCAGGCAGGATATTGCCTCGTATTGTCATATTAATTTCATTATCAGAGGGTTTGAAAGTTTTAGGTCAACCTGCATTTAGTGCCAGATTACAATCAATTATATACAGTATTTTGAGATGATGTATTCTTTATTTAAACTAATTGCAGCGAAAGGTTTCTGATGTATTATTTACAGTAATACGTTTTTTAAATTCCCATTTTTATTGTGTTTATAAGCCAACCTTTATTCGCAGATAATGTACAGCTCTTACTCAAAATGAAGTCAGGAAGTTGTATTTTATTGATGTACATGTCAGAACCCTCATCTACTGAAATCCCACATGTTTGGAAATTTTTTGACAGTCCGCTAAAAAACGGCAGATAGGGAGTCGACTGTAAGTCTCAACGATAGTTTACTTGTGCTTCTCAGTGATATGCAATGACTTCTTGTGCTCTGTCAGTAGATACCCACTGAATGTAAGACATCTGCAGGATAAGAATAAAGTAGAATTTCATTTTGATAAAAAGTGAACCATCACACACAAATGTAGAATGTGTCCAAAAAGACCCAGCTAATAAACACCATTTTAGATGCAGTGCTCAAAAATTAAAAAAAACCCAAGTTTTATGTTGAAATATCAAACTTAAAAGTGGAATACAATGCATTTAAATTGGTTATAAGCATTCTCTTTTGCATGTATACACTTCTAGATGTATTGACAAAGCCCTCAGTGATCATTCCCCCCCCCCAAACCATAGTTTAAGTGAAGCCAATATTTCTTTATCTCTACTACGCTGTGCTTGATCGGCAGCAGTCACACAAATCTCATCCACAATTTTTTTCCTGCTCCATGAAGCAGGAGCCAGAATAAAAACTTTTATTCTTTCTCACCTTGTGACATAAGTTTCAAGTTTTGTTTTTAAAAATACTACAAGAACATCTATTTCACTTACTTTTTGTAACTTTGTGAAAATCCTTTTCAGAAGAGAAATTCTGAGTTTAGAACCTTATTAACCTTCCTTTTTTAGGGTGGAACATGTTGACTTCTTTTAGTGTAAACCTGCTTACTGTGTGGTGAAATTTCCTTTTGGAGAAAAGTGGCTGGAAATGTAAGAACATTACCTCAGCTTGGTTTACCCTGCACATGAACTACTGTATTTTGACGTGTATAGGCCACACCATAAGTTTTTGATGAAAAATTAGGGACAATTAATATTTCAAGTATAAGCCACACTGAATTTTTGTATTACCATAAATATTGCTGGGCCTCATCGTGCTACTACGGCAACAGTAAACTAATTAATTTGCCATTGAGTGTGTCGTCGCAGCGCCGGCTGAAAAGTAGCAACAGCGCAGTATTCCACCAATCAGAACACAGAGCGTGAGTAGCTGCAGGGGAGAGGACTTCGACCTTGTCGCGCCCTCTGTCGTCACTCCCGCCCCTTTCCTTGTCGCTTTCACTTATTAAAGTCACCCACGTGTTGCTTGTTTCCTCCCCTTCCCCACCTCTGTACATCTTTCTGTTTGCAGTTTTCAATCAGACACTAGTATTGTTAATGAAAGTTTTGAGTCATCCAACAACATACCTGTATTACTAACGTGTGCGCCAAGCGAGCGTGTTTTTTATACATGTGAGTGATGAGCTATTCATTTGTTCTTATTATTTCTTTGACTCCCTTAGAAACATTGGCGTACTGCATGTAGACAAATTTCTAAACATGCTATTGGGGAATTTTTTTAAATGCCAATATCTCATAAATAAGCAGCACCCCTTTGTAGTCTTTTTTTGAAAAATGTGCAGCCTAATACGATATACTACAACTTGGCGATAAAATATCCACCCTCAATGTACAAAATAGTGAGACAGAACATTTACTGAAAGTTGTTAGTTAACTGATGTCTAATACTATGCAATATCTACCATTTTCCATTTGTTCACTGCAACTATTACATAACCACTATGAGATTAGCTGAAATACATTTTTTTTAACATTACATTGAAAATACTTAAATGGTTCATTACACAAAGAAAAGAAAACCTGTATTTACATTATCCACACTGTTTGTAAACACAAAATATTGAAATACACTCACATTTTTGAGCACCATTGAAGAGTGCTCTATCCTTGGGCGTGTCACCAACTTCAATAATCTTAGCTCCAGCCAGCAACTGCATGATCAATCCTGACGTCACAATGGGCGATATACCCAGCTCCATGAGCGTTCCTCGGTTGGACGCCAGGATCACTCTGATCCAGTAGAATGGATCTGCCGAGTCGGAGCTCATTATGCCGAACAACGGGATCTAGGGACAAAATTATCACATTCATACAAATGTTGGTTAACCGGAAATAGACAAGCTTAGAAATACTAGATTTATGAACGCAAAAAAAAGTGACATCTACAACAGTTGGCAGTTACTGAGGGAGGGCTGTGGGACATGGTCAAATATCAGAATCCTGACCTATATATTCATGGTAAAGTGAGCACTTTTGAAAGCCATCACATTTGAATAATAATCAATAAATATATTTTATTTCACCCTTCGATGTTAACATCCAAGTGCGGTGGAATTTTATTACTTGCATGGCAATATTTATTTACAAACGTGGTTTAAAAATTGCTGAAATGAAAGAAGCAACTAGGGCCTCAGGGCGCCCACTTTACCATGAACAGCCTATACTTATATTAGAGGTATGCGAGTATGGAATTTTTAGTTCGAGCTGAGCCCGGGCCTACTGAAAAGTTTCCGAGCTTTAAGCTCAAGCTCTTTTATCCAGATAAAATAAGTTTTGTAATAAATTAATATTAATATTTCAAAGGTAATCTGTATTCACATCTGCAGTTCTAAGGAATAATTTTAACAGAACAAACCAACCTTTTAAAATATTCTTTTGTTTGTAAAGAAATAGACCTGCCTGTTTTCTGTGAAAATGTTTTCATGATTTTTTTCAATTTTGATTAAACAATATCAGTACATTTCTTGCTACTTTTTCTAAAATTCTGTAATTTAAAAAAAATAATATTATATTATAAACACGAACGTGTAAAATTAATTTTTGTTAAGCAAAATATTAAATTGAAGTGTTTGACTATGTAAATACGTTATTTTATTGGCTGAAATTTGCCAGTTCAATAAAAAAATAATACCTAAGTCAATGTATACAGTACGTGTGTGGGTACATATAAAAGAGTTGACATGAATGTATACAATAAAAGCAATGGCATGATCTACACACAGAACATAAGGCAGTGTCCCAACTTGAAAGTGTGCTCACGCACCCTCCCTCCCTCGCTCCCACAAACGAATTGAGACTTGTGTCCTCTGTGAGTCTGCATTGTGCTTCTGATGCAAAAGGTAAGATGTAAATCTTACACAATTATTTTGTGTTTTTGCAAAGTATTTGTTTATTTTGTGACTTCAAATATGTAAAGCAAATCTCGTATAAAAATTGTGTGATTTCGTGCCTTGCAAAAAACAAGGGCTCCTATGAATAGTCTTATTTTTTTTAAACAGACTATCTTGTTGGCGTCTGCATCTTTAATGATTTGCAACCCCGTTTTTATGCAAATTTTGATGGGAATTTGTGTTCATAAATACAGTTCTGAGGAATAATTTTAAATGTAACACATCCGTTTAAAAATTTTGTTTCTTTAATAAATAATGTCTTTTTTTCTAGCAAACATTTTGCAAACTGTCCCGTCAGGCACTGCACCTTGGTTAGATTTGTGGCCCAGTTTTAGGCTAATTTTGCTGTTAATCAGCGTTAATATCTACATTTCTGAGAAATCCCTCTACAGGAACATACCTCACTTTTCAATATTTCTGTTTTGTTAATGAATATAATGTTTTCTTTCATTAACGGTAAAAAAGTCTCATCGGTCGCTGACTGGATGACCTAACACTAGTAATATAGAAGCTCTAATTTTTCAAGTACTCTCAGACCTCCGACTTTTTATACTTAGCAAATAATACCACAAAACAAACACCGAGGTTATTGCAAAGGCAATGTTTTTATAAGACAGGTGGGAGAAATGTTTTTGGACATAAGATCAAGAGGAGAGGGGGACATGCATTTTTTGCCCTGAAGTGGGTGGAGCAAGTAAAGATCGCTATAACAGTAGGACAAGGGCGCTATGGGAGAAATGGAAGATGCAGGGACTCATCACTTTTCAACCAATCACATTGTAAATCAGTTCGGCGTGTTCCTGCTCTCACACGTAGTAGTATCTCTGCATCTTGAAAACATTGCCAAACTGACACTTTGAACTCCATGTGTTCTACAGTTACGCACCAAACTTTGGCATACTGCCCTCACTTCTGCAGTTAGTCCAACAGAGTTTTTAATAATGTTTGTAGTATTTCTATAAAAGATTTTTGAAGTGTAAAGACATGTAAACGTTTGAATGCAGTAGGTAATTATACGAATAACAGCATGTTGTTAACAATGTGACTAGTAAGTGTATGCATGTGTAATAAATGAACAAACAAGTTATGAAGAATGTTCAAAAGGATCGTTGCAAGGCTAGTTACATAACACTCGGTGACAAAGCCAAGGCAGTAAGGTATGAACACACAGATTCACAGATTAGCTGTGTGTGAATCTAGAAATGCACTGTTTTACTTCATTTGTGCAAGCAATTAAATTATAACAGTGTTTTTAGGAGTATCATTTTCTTACCCTATGCAATAAAAGATTTGAACCAGTGACTACAGGATGTTAATCATTTCATTAAAAATCAAGGGATGTAATTCTGCATCCAGCCTTTACACTTATTTTTGTATTTAACAACATACAGTATAAAGTCATTTCTTTCGCACTTACGTTTACAAATTACTTTTATCACATGCCTCATGAGCAACATCTAAAAGCTTGGAACCAAAGAATTAATCAAATTTATTAATATAACATGTCTTGTGGATTGAAATAACCAGGTACCGTATATCAACACCAAACAGTCGAACCCCTATTTTAAAAGCCAAAACTTCAGGAAACAATTTTTTTTATTGTTTGCCAATCTGCCAAGGTCAATGTTTTCACATGGGCTGTATAACTGATAGTATGTGCTAGTATATATGGATTACGGTTACTTCTGGTTTGGTCCATCTTTGCTGCTTCTGTGAGCAAGTGGATTACATTCTGTTTGTTGCTTTATAGTCTTCTTGAAAGTACTGTATGTAAATGTATTAGTAACTGTGAGAAATGAATAAAGCAAGCAGTTACACAGAATCTTTCAAAGTGAAAGTTATAACGTTCGCAGACCAACATGGGAACAGATTTGCTGGTCAACAATTTTCAGTGAATGAAAAACATGTGCACGACTGGCAAAAATTAAAAGGAAACAAAATTCCATGAAGGAAAGCGTTCCGCGGGTTGAAACACTGCAAACATCTTGAAGTGGACAAAGGTGTTTTAAATTACGTGCAAGAAATGTGAAATAATGGTGGTTGTGTTTCATACAAAATCATTCAAATGAAAGCACTGCCAGTAATGCATGAGAACATTTCATCTAAAGACTGAGGCATTTCTGTATTGGATCGTTAGGTTCACGAGGTGAAACAACTTGTGTGTGCTTAGAAGAACATGTATTTGTCAAAAGTTGCCTGCAGGCTTTTCAGAACTGGTTCTAAACTTCCAACAGATTTGTTTTGCAAAAGCATGAAGAAGAGTGTTCCATGTTGGGACAGATAGAAAATGCAGACCAGAAGTCATATTTTTTATATATGCCATGCAATTCCGCTGTTGATATCATGGGTGTGAAATCTGCAGCAGTAAGAACCACAGGTTATGCTGATGGTAGAAAACTTCCACCAGTCATTTTTTAAATAAAAACATTACCAAAGGACTAATATTTTTCTAATGATGTAAGAGTTTGTGTCCAAGAAAAAGGATGGATTAAAAGGAGGGGCAATCTGCTTGAACCACTTAAAAAATTTATAAATGAAAATAAAACAGACTTTGCAGTTATACCAGGCGAGCGGTTTGACATCCATATTACAACTCTTGGATATGTGCATCAACTAGGGATGTCAAATTTGATTCCCCAATTCCTTGATACACCAGATTCCTTTGCATTATGAGAATCGTGAGATCCGACTACCTCAATATTGATTCTTATAGTTATCAAATGAGGTTAGCTTTTATCGTAGCATATTTACAAGTCGCGGCAAAACAAATTCTGGTTACGTAGATGAGAAAATTGTTTAAAAATTAAACCACTGCCCCTACAAACATTTTTATTTTAACTTTCTATTTGCAGTAGAATAACAAATATAAACTAATGTGTCGTTATCAAAATAGGAAAATGAGACGCACATAAAAATAAACATAGCCATTACATTTTTATTAATTTGGCACAAGTACTGCCAACAGTTAAAATCTTACTCCTGCCAACCATTTCTAATAATTAATTGTATTCTCGGGTGCTGTATTTTAAGAATAATTCTGCCCTACTTTCTTGTTTATAATTATAATAATAATAAATAACTTGCAATTTTTCACGCAATTAGTCTANTTACAACTCCTGGATATGTGCATCAACTAGGGATGTCAAATTTGATTCCCCAATTCCTCGATACACCAGATTCCTTTGCATTATGAGAATCATGAGATCAGACTACCTCAATCTTGATTCTTATAGTTATCAAATGAGGTTAGCTTTTATCGGTGTCATATTTACAAGTCGCGGCAAAACAAATTCTGGTTACGTAGATGAGAAAATTGTTTAAAAATTAAACCACTGCCCTTACAAACATTTTTATTTTAACTTTCTATTTGCAGTAGAATAACAAATATAAACTAATGTGTCGTTATCAAAATAGGAAAATGAGACGCACATAAAAATAAACATAGCCATTACATTTTTATTAATTTGGCACAAGTACTGCCAACAGTTAAAATCTTACTCCTGCCAACCATTTCTAATAATTAATTGTATTCTCGGGTGCTGTATTTTAAGAATAATTCTGCCCTACTTTCTTGTTTATAATTATAATAATAATAAATAACTTGCAATTTTTCACGCAATTAGTCTAAATGTCTACTTGAAAACTCTGTTTTGGTTGGGTTGTCAAGAACACTTGCAGACAAATAGTCGTAGCTACATGCAGGCAGCGGGTATTACACATTTTCGGTTTTGAAAAGAAGGGCGCATCAATTTAAGGATAATAAAAAATGTATACCATTCACACATTATTTTGTCCTAGTGGCGAATGCAACTAACACATGTATCTATGATTGAAGGCGTTTCAGTCTTTGCAGNCTACAAACATTTTTATTTTAACTTTCTATTTGCAGTAGAATAACAAATATAAACTAATGTGTCGTTATCAAAATAGGAAAATGAGACGCACATAAAAATAAACACAGCCATTACATTTTTATTAATTTGGCACAAGTACTGCCAACAGTTAAAATCTTACTCCTGCCAACCATTTCTAATANAGCCATTACATTTTTATTAATTTGGCACAAGTACTGCCAACAGTTAAAATCTTACTCCTGCCAACCATTTCTAATAATTAATTGTATTCTCGGGTGCTGTATTTTAAGAATAATTCTGCCCTACTTTCTTGTTTATAATTATAATAATAATAAATAACTTGCAATTTTTCACGCAATTAGTCTAAATGTCTACTTGAAAACTCTGTTTTGGTTGGGTTGTCAAGAACACTTGCAGACAAATAGTCGTAGCTACATGCAGGCAGCGGGTATTACACATTTTCGGTTTTGAAAAGAAGGGCGCATCAATTTAAGGATAATAAAAAATGTATACCATTCACACATTATTTTGTCCTAGTGGCGAATGCAACTAACACATGTATCTATGATTGAAGGCGTTTCAGTCTTTGCAGTAAAAGTGTGCACGTGGGTAGTGTTGGACTTTTCTATGTACTGAGGATTTTATTTACTTAGACGTGAAGAAAATGTCTAGCGTTGCGTGGAATTATTTTTCAGTAGATAAAACGATGCAAATGAAGCATTTTGCAGTCTGTCCTCAGCAAAAATTTCACGAGACGGGGTTAGTCGCACAACTAGTAACATGAGAAAACAGTTAAGTAAACACGAAGAGTACAAGAAAATTAGCAATAATGATGTTTCAGAAGATCTTTTGGGCAAAGATGCATGTAGCAGCAAGTCATCCAGTGTTCCCTGCAACTTAAAATGTACGGAAGAAGCATCTTCATCTTCAGTAGGCCTACATTAGAAATTCAAACAAGAACAGAATCGGCAGACCTCGACAAGTCTCTGGGAGAAGGAAACTTCAATTAAGCCAGGTGATCCACGAGCTGCAGTCATTACACAGAATATAGCGAAAATTATATCTTGGGATAATCGTCTTTTTAGAAGTGAGGACAGGGGACTTAGGAATTTAATGACACACCTTGAACCACAATACACACTACCATAAAGAAATACCATTGCTGGAAAGTTTATACCAGGACTATATGGGAAGACAAGAGATAAAACTCAAGAACTTCTGAAACACGCAGAACATGTCAGATTTACAATTGATTTATGGACATTGACTTTAAACGACGATCATCTCAGTCCTACAGCACATTTCGCCATTGATGACTTTTTTGTTCTTTGCCATGTTTGTATAGAGGTTGTGCCATTCCCAGAGGTTAGTCACACAGCATTGAATCTCTTTGAATCTTTAAAGAAAGCATTTACTGAGTGGAGAGAAGGTGATTGCAGTCATGAGGGACAGTGGTAGAAATGCCAGGCTATCATCATCTTCCTTGCTTGGCCCATACATTACAACTTGTTCTCAATGATGGACGTTTCAGTTCAAAGCCGGTAAATACATTAATTACAAGTTGCCAAAATTTTTTCCGGACATTTTAAACACTGTGCACTTGCTTGCAAAGTTTTACTTAAAGCTCAGGAAGCAGTAAACTGTAGCAAGCACCGGCTAATTCAAGGTGAAGTGACAAGGTGGAATTCCATTTTGCATATGTCACGGATGTTTGAACAAAAGTATGCAATATCAATAGCAGCTATGGACCTGAAGCTGCCTTGTGAATTATCTGCACACAACTGTAACCTTATGGAACATCATGTTGACACGCTGAGAATGTTTGATCATGCAACATTTGCTGTGAGTTCATCAAAAGTTGATGTATCTGAGGTCATTCCAATTGTTAATAGCATCAAGAAGAAACTCGAGAAACCTGCATTCAGGGAATTTTGAACGATCTGAAAGCCTCTNTTCCAATTGTTAATAGCATCAAGAAGAAACTCGAGAAACCTGCATTCAGGGAATTTTGAACGATCTGAAAGCCTCGCTCCAGATATGTGTGGTGATTTGGAGCAGTAGACATTGTGCGCAGTTTCCACTCTTCTGGATCCTAGATTCAAGGGATTTGTTTTTATGTTCCCCATCATCACTAAATTCTACACAATAGAAACATACTGGCAGTGGATTGTGCAAATGCCTCTCCCACAACTACCGCTGATGAACAACTGGTAGGTAAAAATGAAGAAAAAATATTTTGTTCTTTACTGCACAAAATGTACGGTACTGGTAACACTAATTATAATATTGCCAACAGATTAGTCTTACAAACACTGTCCAATTGACTGGGTAGGAGCATAGTATGTGGAATTGTTATTCCACCATAATGGAAGATGCCCCTATTGAGGGAAATTCTGAACTGTCTGCTACTGCTGAAGTAGACAGTTATCTCAGAGACCCAGTCATGCCTCCAGATACGGATGTGCTGCTGTCCAGAGACTGAGGGCAGTCGTCATGCCTACTCCGCCATCTACAGTTTTTTCAGCTCAGCAGGGNGATGTGCTGCTGTCCAGAGACTGAGGGCAGTCGTCATGCCTACTCCGCCATCTACAGTTTTTTCAGCTCAGCAGGGTTAATGCGTGACCAAAAACAGAACAGACTAGACCCAGAAAGGGTTAAGATGCTAGTCATCTGACACAAAAATTTGTGAATGACAATAATTGTTTATTTCTCTTATTTAAATTTTGTTATTTTATGATAAATTTGTGTTCATCTAATTTTTTACAGGACTTAGCAATGCTAATTGAAAAGTTGCTTGTATTTCAGTTTCATCACCGAATAGCAACAATATGCATGTGTACATATTGGTTATTTCAGCTTCGTAAGTTGACCTAAAATATTGCACTGAGAAGTTGAGAACATTTGTTTAACTCTTTTTATAAAAATGCTTCGTCAAATAAAATATTTATTNAAATATTGCACTGAGAAGTTGAGAACATTTGTTTAACTCTTTTTATAAAAATGCTTCGTCAAATAAAATATTTATTTCAAATAAATCATAGATTTATCAAAAATACTGATTAAACTATTATTTTTTNTTTCAAATAAATCATAGATTTATCAAAAATACTGATTAAACTATTATTTTTTCAGTTCTTAATATAAATATAGGAAATTACCTTCACTTAGCAGATCACAAAGTCTTTCCTGCAATTATCTTCATATTTCTGTCACATTGACCTATAGAACCAAATTTCAAAAGGATACATTGACTATAGACATGTGTTGATAATCCCTATATCATAACTTATGGGATGGTATCAGAATCGAGGTGGAATCGAGTTACACCATCACAAATCTGCAACTGGATTGCAGGCAGCTGGAGTTTGATTCCAAACTAACTGGTGCAGAAGATTTTTAAGAAGACGGGGATACCATACAGCTTAGATGGAATGGAATACGATGTTATCTGGGGTGATTACAGCGGTGACACAAGTTGTGAAACAGGCAGCTCGGAAAGTGACAACTGAAGAAGACGTCTAAGGTCTTAAATCATTCCCACATCTGAATTGGCCAGTTTTATGTCACAAAAGTTATGGCGAGTTTCCACTGTAAAGGTTGTTTGCATGGCCTATTGCTTCTACAACTGGGCGATTGTATGTGTTTGCAGGTCAGCCAAGATGGCAGTACCGATAGTCACCGACAATAGGCTGGGCCTAATTTTAGTTTTAAGTTCTTCCGTGCATATACATATTACTTGTCAAAAGTCTATATACTTTAATAATTTGCCCACTTCCTGCGTTTTATTCAACTTATGACCACTGCTGCCCAAGCTGTTGAAGTGTTTCCACAGTTCCTCACAATTGTTTTAATTCTTTGATGTATTAATTTATGGACTGCTTTCACTAGAAAGTATGATTAGTGAGAGGCCAACATTAACCATCCTACATGAAGAGTTTTATTAAGTTTTTGTACGTGTGATGATTTAGTTTCAAAGCCATAATGCAATGCACTTTGCTCCAAGCTTCCTTCTGTCCACCAAAAATAACTTGTTAAAATTATTCTTAAGTATGGAAAATACATGTCGGTTTATTTTGAATTTAATGTATGAAAAATAGGTAATCATATATAAAATGCATACCGGTACTAGTGATAATTCTACAGATCATAAGAAGTGGTACTGAATGATGTTCTATCAGGTTGTCCAGTGAAATTCCAATTTGGGATTCCCTGACTTTTCCCAGCTTTCTAGGCAGAATTTTACCATTTTCCCTGACCTATTTTCAGGACAGAAACCTTCCGATGCCAGATATTTCCACCGCTGACAGAACAAATATGCTATCAGTGAAGTTGAATTAAATTACACTGCAACAGACCAAGCAAGCAGGGCCAACGTATTATTGAGACCAGCGGGCGGACATCCTGTCTACGATCCCTAATAATGACGCTCCATCAATGTAAACTCCACGTTGCACATTTCATACACTCAATATTGAAGTACTTTTCCAACAAACTGTAATGTACAAAAGTAACCATTTTAATCTTTTTCGACAACCGTGAACTGCAGCATATCCAATGCAGTTTTTTTTTAATTTTTGGCATGTCAGTCGTGGTCGAATACAATTGTGCTACTCACTCACATCACAGCAACAATTCCCTTTCTCTACGTAATTCTGTTTAACCTAGATATTTATTCATCAATGGGCTCGTGAAACAAATAGTGCTATTTTAAATCACTGGAATTAACATCTTCACAGCACTCCTAGTTCCATCACAGACTGGATATGCAAATCAACATGGTACTTCCTTACATTTACCCTCCTTGTAGCCACACTGCTGTCGTTTTTATTTTTGTTTAGTCTCTCCTCATAATCCAAGTTATCTGCAATATCTTCCAGAGGAGTATCATTACACACTAGTCTAAACATAAGTTACCTCTTTAAGAGCATTGCCTAGTGCTGGACTGACCGAGCAAGAGAATATTGTTTTGCATGTTGAATGATCTCTCACGCAAATATTAAAAACTTTGTGTACTTTGAAGGGGAAAACCATGCTACATGAGAACAAGTACGAGTATATTAAAAAGAGTTTGTTTGTTTTTGTGTTTTTGTAGTGTCTATAAAGAAATATTCTTTTACTCGCAATTGTCAGAGTATTAAAAATCTTGCAAAAAATTTTCTGTAGAAATTTGGGTTAGGCAAAGATCAACAAAGCGGTTTTTGTTTGAAAGCAATATCGTGAAAGTTAGGAGATGCCTAAAGTGATTAAACAATTACAGACCTATAATTTCACTTGGCTGGTCCCACACTAGGCGACTGCACTCGGGCCCACAACAATTCACTTATATAGTTACATCACAGCACGACAGCATATACAACAAAGCCTCACTTCATCACTTCAGACTAAACAACAGTACTATTTAGCACCACTATACATAGTAATATTACAGTAGTTAATGCCGAGCACTACTTTAAATAATACTGTGTACTTTACACAATTTACATTTATGAAATGAGAATTTTTTAATTAAACAAATAGGCTACAAACACTGATCACTTTCACAAAGATTATTTAAGTAACACTCACCTGGCAGCACACGAGGAAAATAAATAACGTGATTGCGGTCCATAGCACTTTTTCTCTGAACTGAATCTGTGAACACAGTAAGATGATGATGAGTTACTGACCCTAGTCTGTGTGAGACATGATATTCAACAAACAGTAACAGTAAATGCCAATATTTACATTTATTATATTTGGTTAATCCTTTTATGCCTGAAGGCATAGGGAGAGANTGAAGGCATACGGAAAGAGGAATCTAAATTAAATTATTGTAAACAAACAGACACCCTCATGGCTACCCAGAGAAACAAGGCACCTAAGAACAGCCCTACACTATAGGTTCCGACTTCCTGCTAACTTATGGGTATGATAGAAGACACACCAGCTTCTATAGTAGACAAGTAGAGAGGACATCGGTTCACACCTACATGTTACCTAAACTGCCAACAGTAAAGTGTAATGCACAACCAAACTAATGCACTACTTTCAGCTGCAACAGACTCGTAGCTAAACAAGGTACATATTTACAAACAGTGTACATACAATTGACGATTTGTTATTTGTTTACACAAAATAACAAATTATTGTAAATTAATCTTCATCAATATCATGATATTATGCACACTTTTATGATTTGATAGCTTAAAGGAGATGAAACTNCTTCCTGCTAACTTATGGGTATGATAGAAGACACACCAGCTTCTATAGTAGACAAGTAGAGAGGACATCGGTTCATAACCACATGTTACCTAAACTGCCAACAGTAAAGTGTAATGCACAACCAAACTAATGCACTACTTTCAGGAAGTATGCAGTTTCAGCTGCAACAGACTCGTAGCTAAACAAGGTACATATTTACAAACAGTGTACATACAATTGACAATTTGTTATTTGTTTACACAAAATAACAAATGATTGTAAATTAATCTTCATCAATATCATGATATTATGCACACTTTTATGATTTGATAGCTTAAAGGAGATGAAACTNATTGTAAATTAATCTTCATCAATATCATGATATTATGCACACTTTTATGATTTGATAGCTTAAAGGAGATGAAACTGAACGAGTGGTAGGTGGGTAGGTAACACTTATTGTCTCGTTGACAGCAAGGGCATTGCAGATGGAGCCAGTTACTCCATAAAGCAGG
This sequence comes from Clitarchus hookeri, assembly GCA_002778355.1. Taxonomy (NCBI): domain Eukaryota; kingdom Metazoa; phylum Arthropoda; class Insecta; order Phasmatodea; family Phasmatidae; genus Clitarchus; species Clitarchus hookeri. Next base: position 188,221 of record NQII01001013.1, read on the forward strand.
GGTAGGGAAGGAATCTGCCATGGTTATTACTAAGGAACCATTACAGCATTCGCCTAGAGTGATTTTGGTAATCCACGGGAACCTGAAATATCAATGAATGGACCAGGATTCAAACCAAGATCCTCCCGTGTGAGTTCTAAGGTTTACCTCTATACTACCTTACTTGGTGCAGATTAGTAATAAATCAATTACTTACATTAGCAACCAACCTCAACCCATCAATTGAGTGGAGTGGAGAATTGTGGGGGGCTCTTAACAATGTCTTGAGGGAAGACAAAAGTGAAGCAAGGCAGACATGAAGCAGCACTGGAATGCAAACGCGGGAGAAATGGGAGATTCTTGACGGGCCCGTCAATTGAAATGGGCGGTTAATGTCTCTTGACTGCATTTAGACAAGTGGTAGGTTATAAACACTAGATAAAACTGGAATTAAAATGTTGTGACTCAACAAGGATATTAACACAAACAAGTCTGTGGATTGGGACTGCAAGAAACTGAACAGTATAAAATGAACCCTAAGATACACTGTCATAGTTATCTTTGTCTTTCCAAGACTGTTTTACAGAACTCTTGTTAAGTCGCTGGCCATGAAAGAGATTCTTAAACTATTAGCGAGTTGTTTGCATGTTGGTTACAGCTGCGGGCACGCTCAAAGTTACGAGAGGCCTTGACCTACCCTAAACGACTCGTATCCCGTTAAGTTCTCCTTGTAAGTTACATTAGTGTAAGAGCTGCAAGGAGTATAATAGTAAAAAAAAAACATTTTGGATCAGGATTTCAACATGCATTAACATATCACAAGCCTGCTAGCGTACCCACACGACTACCAAGCACATATTGCTATAACAGCAGCATTTCCACTACAGCATATTTTCCATATCTACTACTACTACTATTCATATTTTAATTATTGTAGGTTTTCATATTAGTTTTTTTTAATTTTAAAGTATAATTTCATGTCACAGTAGAGAGAATAATGCCTCTGCAGAATATACAGGACAAATTGTGAAATATTTCATGAGCACATTTGTGTTTCATTTTCCGCTAGTATCGCTCCAGCACCATGCACATTAATTTACAAATATTGTTAACAATGCATGTGCTCTTCGGCAAATCTATTTCAGTTAAAACCTTGTTGCTAACTGCAGGTAATTATTGAAAATAGGGGCTTTTCTGAAGGAAACACAGTACACCCACAAAAGTAACATAATTGGGTTCTGCACAGCTTACCTTCATAATTTTGAAGAGGGCGTAATGGTAAAATATGTAGAAAGTACTAAATAAAATAGATAAGTCTGGCATACTATGTGGTTTGCGGTGAATTGAGTATTGTGTGCGCGTGGTTTGAGACATCCGAACCCGACCGTGTGAAGGCTTGTTATTTAAGAATGGAGGGCACAAGTAAGAGTGCTTNGCGTGGTTTGAGACATCCGAACCCGACCGTGTGAAGGCTTGTTATTTAAGAATGGAGGGCACAAGTAAGAGTGCTTATGTGCGTTAAAGTCGTCTATGCGATGGATGTTAGTTTGACGTTTTGGTAGATCATGGCATTTTGCAGAGTGAGGTAAGGTGCAAGTCATGCATGACGGTAATTGAATTGGCCGAGGACAGTGGAATTGTACCCGCNTTTTGCAGAGTGAGGTAAGGTGCAAGTCATGCATGACGGTAATTGAATTGGCCGAGGACAGTGGAATTGTACCCGCAAAATATCTTGGCAAGTTAATTCATATACGTCCGGTATGTTATACTGTTACTTTAAACCCTTAAATCATAAATTAGAACAAAATCGTAGGTTAGATTAAAGTCCTAAAATCCTAGATAAGAATTAAATTGTAGGTTAGATTAAAATCCTACAATCCTAGGTTAGCTTAAAAATGTAAAATAGTGATTCACTCATCGTGGGGTTGGGTAAAGTTAGGTTAGGTGGACACACATTATGAAATTGGGTGGACAAATGTTAAATTGAGGTGTTTTTGTATTTTTGTGGGTGTATTTTGTAGTCATTTTACCTCACAATTTCCCTGATCTTCATAGCCCTCCCCTTTATCATATTTCTGGTTTGTATTGGTACTATGTTAATGCCCCTAGTAAATTCGTGTTCTGTGTAATTAGTCAAGTGGAAATATACCACTTTCTATGATTTTTCTTTTATTTTCAGAAAAGTCCCTATTCTCAATAATTGGCGAATATATAGAAATGGGGCTTTTCCGAATATCTGGAAAATAATACCTGCAAAGGTTATATATAGTCATTACTAATCACACTTAATAGGAATTTTATTGGGGCTTCAGGTAATTTGCAGTATATACCATGAAATGTGATGGTGAGGAAGGCTACCAAGATTGGGGTGTTTATGCAGTAAAACACGTGAAATTTTTGTCAAATATATATCTCTTGGGTTGGCGAATCGTGATTAATGCGAGAACACCTCTGGAAATGAAAGCTTATTTTACGAAACATTAGTAAAAGGGTATATTTTTGATGACGCACTAAGGTTATATAGGTATAAACCACAGTGATCAAGCAATTTCACAATATAATTTAATTCTTTTGAATTTTTAAAGGCTTACCTTGTTTATATTCACTAGAGGATAGTGCTATGTAATATATTAGAAGTAGAAAAATTATACATATAGTATGTCATACTACAAGATGTTCACAGGTGTGGTTTACATGCAGTTGGTGTGTATCGCCATGATACATTCGTTGACCAATTGATGCACAGACAGGAAACAAAAGTACAATTTTAGTTTTCGTGGCAACTGTTTGGTGGGAATGTGTGCAAATACAGAGTAACATGTGAATTTGGCTGTCCAAAGGTTTGTGATTTACAAGTGCTATTAAGCATGTTTTGTTGCAATTCATTCTGTTTGATNGTGAATTTGGCTGTCCAAAGGTTTGTGATTTACAAGTGCTATTAAGCATGTTTTGTTGCAATTCATTCTGTTTGACGAGTTAAATCAAATTATTGTGAAAAATACGAGAGTTTGTGCAATTATGTCCATGTGAAGAGTTAATATACAATAAGTGTGTGTGGAATTTCTTCAAATTGAATAAACGTTAACGTGTCCTATATATNCATGTGAAGAGTTAATATACAATAAGTGTGTGTGGAATTTCTTCAAATTGAATAAACGTTAACGTGTCCTATATATGCGTTATCGGTAAAATATCACCAAGGATGTGTATTTGTCGCTTTCATGAGTGAATAACATAATACATTAGCATGGAAAGTCTAGTGAGTTGTACTGTGTAGTATTGCATTTGTGTGTGGTAATTGAACGGCTTACGTACTTTCGCTGTCAGCCATGTACAATGCAGCAGACCTAACCTAATTTCACGATAGGTGAATCACAGGGTGTGGATGAACTGACGTGAGCATACTTTTATGTTTTTCGTAATACACTATCTCACGGCACACTTCCCAGTGCAATAAAATGTTGTGAAGTTAGGTTAGGTCTTTTTACATTTAACGTGGTTAAGGAACATCATTGACATATCTTTCATGTATTTTACATCACAATTTCTCTCATATTCATAACCCTCCCCACTATTGCATTTGGTAGTATGCAATACGAATATTGTAATGCCTCTAGTAAATTCGTGTTTGTCTTATACGTAATGTCGATTTATGGAATTTTCCAGGATAATTTTAATATGCGGGAAAGCCCCTATTCTGGATTACAGTGACAGGAAATATATAGTTGTGAAAACGAATTTGATGTGTGTGGCAATAGAAAATGGATTTTGATTGGCAACACATAGGCTCTTCCACAATGAAGTTATAAAAGATTGCCAACTGGCTATGCAGCTGTGCANGGATTTTGATTGGCAACACATAGGCTCTTCCACAATGAAGTTATAAAAGATTGCCAACTGGCTATGCAGCTGTGCATGGACATAGCAAGCACCATAGTACAGAAGGTATTCAACTTTAGACCTAAATGATGATGATTATGGTTATGTCTACTGTAGCATGGCATTAATACGAATTCATCAGCACAACGAAAAAATTAATTGCTGCGAAAATATAAAGTGACAATTATAACAACATNGGCATTAATACGAATTCATCAGCACAACGAAAAAATTAATTGCTGCGAAAATATAAAGTGACAATTATAACAACATTTGGCATTACTAAACATACGCGATGTTGAAATTTTGAGTGCTTCCATATGTTATTGTAAATTATCTTGACACTTCAACAACAGTTAAAAAACTGTTCGGATTAATAACCTATTTAATAATTATATTTAACCTTACCTTTCTTTCTGGCTTTGCAATTTCTGGTAAAATACTGCAGAACGGCTTTATCACTTCCAGAAATTTTACTGGAATAAAGAATAACAGTTAATACCACAAAAAAAAAATTATCGTATTACAGTATAAAAATATCAACCAAAATCTCAACAGCTGTATTTATAAACTACGCACGATACAAAATAAGTATAGAACAAAGTAAACTAGTTTCAGAAAATGCGTCATGCATCACAAAATAATACGCACATGGGCATTACATACGGTAACTAATAACGCTATCATGGCATTCAAAACATAACGGAATTACTGATCCTTATATATAAAAATCTACATAAATACATTTACATAAAACAAAACACCAAAATCTATCAAATACTTACTCCCCATCGTTACAAATCCCGAAACTGGGAATAACTACAACACAGCAACAATCCTACCCGCTCGCCTCTCGCGCACAGAAATGACAGACTTCAACGTGTAACGGTACTTTCACTCCTAAAATCTTAGTATCACAGCTGTCTTTTGCTGTACACGTCAACAGTCCAACTTTCTACACACAATCACGTGACCGATGATGCTGGATTTCAAAGATTCTCTAAACAAGACTTCACAACGAATGTGTTTGCGGAAAACAAGATGGTGAAAATTTTACATCATAAATAATAATATTAGAAGATTTAAAAAAATATATATAATATAATAAAAAAATTCTAACTCTTATATTAGCAAAATTTTCTTGTATACAAGTTTAAACTAAAAATTTTTCTTAAAATCAAAATTTGTTAGGCAAAAACGTACGATCAGTTGAATACTTATTCTACGATTTGAACGCAAAATTGTTAAAAATACACTGATATACATTTAAATTGCAACGGCAAGATAAGTTACACAAAGCACAGCCCAATGTGAGTAGGTGCAGAGAAGGGTAAGAAAATTTATGATTAGATGTAGGGACAGGTAATATTTCATGTCCAGGAGACTTTGTCAAGGTTATCGGATTTACATGGTAACAAGCAGTAATAGATGTTTCAAAGTCACTGCTTCTGCTTGCCACTCCTCTCATTGAGTGCGGGTCATGGTGTGCGCGCTTCAACTTTGTTAAGGTTACTTCCACTCAGGTAGGGATGATCAATGTTAAAAGTTAGGCAACCAAAACTCTTTGGCACTATGTAAGCAAAAGAGTCACATTTTTAACGGTTTTTACTCTATTTTCTACATTATAATACAAGTTAATTACAATAAACAATTATCAGAATTAAATAACTAAGTAAAATCTTTCTCTTTTATCATTATCGCAAATAAAATTTTTATTTACCTCTTTAGTACACTGCATACCCAGTGGCAGAAATTTTCCCTATGTCATAAATTCCCATAAGAAAACTCGTTTTTTCCCAAACCTGAATAGAATTAACCTTTACCTTGTCACAATGTAATACAGACTGTTCCAAGTCATTAGGTTATAAATCTCGGAGCTAGAATGTGGGGCACGTTCGTTGTCGTACCGAATTTTGCAGCAGTGCCGAATTCGGCACTATATTTAAGTAATGAAGTACACTCTATTGAACTTTACCTGATAATTCATTCTGTAGCTATTCATTTTTATTTACTTGTGCCACAAATACTTTTGCCACGTCCCTGATCGCTAGTCGGTGTGATAAGGAGCAACTGCCTTGTGCCTGCACGCTATGCGCACTGGTGCAGTTCATTCCTCGTCGTGAAAAGGAGCGACTTAACCAGCACCCATGCCAGTCGTTCCTCGCCGTGACAAAGAGTGAGATCATGTAATTTTGGCTTCAGCATCAGAATGACTTACATTTCACAAATTCTATTTAACAAAGTAGAAAATTTGAATTTTAGAATTGTATTAGGAGAGATTTTCTGTCATAAATAATATCAATATTTACCATATTATTTACTACATAATTTGGCAAAGTTTAATTTTTTTATTTTGTATGATTATTTCTGACAAGTAAATTAATATCAAACTATTTTTACACAGGTTAACGAATTCTACAGTTAAGTTATGCATACAATGATGTATCTTATGAATTTACTTATGGAAGTGACAGTCACTGCTAAATATCATAGCTATAACTGTGTCACTGACACAGCATTTCACACTTCCTACATTTTGTCATGGACCCCATCCCTAATAAGATGTTCAGCCGAGTACCGCAGCACATGTGCTGGTGGCGACACTGATAAGAGTTAAACATATAAATGGAGGGCGAGGTGCTGCTGAGAGGGGCATTGTGATTTCCCACTGTTCGTGTTCACAGAGAGATCATACTATCAGATTTTGGACTTAAAGCGCGGAACAATAGTAGCCTATCGGGATTGTGGGATGTCCAACAAATAAATTGGTTCTTGCTTGGAAGTAATGCAACCACAGTGATGCGAATATGGGATCAGAGTGTCGAGGAGATGCGGGCTGAGTGATGTGCAGGAAGCCAACGACCCCATCGCACCAACGACCGCAAGGATAGACTTCTGGTGTGCATGGCAATTTCTAACTGTACGCCAGCATCAATTAATACCCTCGCTCAGGAATATATGCTTCTGAAACATTAATCTGTGTCCACCTGCGCAGTTCGTCATCGTATTCAGCATCAGAGAATGTTGTCCAGGTGCCAAGTACTGTGGCTGCCCATGATAACTCACCACAATTGCCTCCAGTTGTAATGGTGCGTAAATTTCGATCCTGAAGGAACGAACAGCATGCCATCGTCTTCTCTGCCGAATCCTGCTTCTGATTACATCACCACAATAATCGCATTTGTGTCTGGTGGTATGAAGGTGTGCTCCTGACCAAGTCCTGGATTATGCACCATCATATCGGCCCAGCACCTGGTGCCCATTTCACAAAATTACAAGTTTAAAAGTTACAAGTGAATGGACTTATATTTCGTGGGTAGTAAAAAAATTACGTTACACTAAACTACAATAATTACTAGCAATTACAAGTATATCATTACATGTTACAAAAGAGTTTGTTGTTGATCCTCCTCTAATCACCAGATACATAACCTGACACATGCACATCAAATCAATTTTCTTACCTAAAATCCAAACCATGCTGTTTTCACTAGATGTGTGGCAGAAAAGGAGTTCAATGCTGAGACACGGATATTGGTTGGGCGCAGCCAGCGAGATCAGTCTACGTTCGCATATGTGCACAGTTGCAAACTAAGACGTTCCTTAAAGTAACTTTTACGCAAGTGCTTGGTGATGCTTGTTCACATTACAAAGGGTGAGGTTTATTCTACTCAGGTTGGGAAGCTCAATGCTTTTACTTTGGCTACTAAAAATTTTCGCCTGTATGTAAGCACTAGTGTCGTGCGTGTAAAGGATTTTCTCTATTTTCCAAATTAAAAAAACTAAAATAATTGCAAAAGTTATAAAGCAAATGTAAAAGAACTTCGTAACTACGTAAAATCTTGATCTTTTATTATTCATGTAGCTTAACATTTTAATAAAGCTGTACCGCTTTGGAACACTGCACACCTAGTGGTGGAAATTTTACCAGTGCCAAACTCTCCATAAGAAAATTCGTTTTGTTCCTAACCTGAATAGATCTAACTTTACAAATGTCTCCGAAAATAACTGCATGAGCCAAGGAATGTGTTAAGGTGAGTTTACGATTAAATTCGAAGAATAAAGCCTTACTCTTATGACTCTGTAAGTACAAGGAAAATAAGTTTTGCAGTTTATGATTGATCTAGCAACTGTTATGTCTGGCCAATCAGAACTGTAGGGTATCAAAGCAGCCGATGTAACCTGGAAACATGGGCAACTGTGAATATTATTTAAATATATAAAATTTTTGTCGTTACTGCTTTTGAAATTATTTTGAAAAACTCTTGGTATCTAACAGAAGGGAATTCCGATGCCAGGATTGGACATTTACATCAATAAATATGTAGAAGCTTGAATAAAGAAAATTCAATAACTTCTTCCAAGAAATAAAACTTGAACTTGAATAGTTCTTTAAAATGAAGGAGTATAATCTCTATTAAAATAATTCATTGCATACGATTTCACGATTCCACATAACCTAAATCAAAGATGTAAATACACTTTCCCGCCAACCACAAATGTCACTGGGCTCTGATTGGCTACTTCGTCTTGACTTGTACTTAAGATGTAAAATACAATCATATCTTAAGTCAAACCAAGAATACACACGACCCGTACACTGCACTCATAAACAGATGCCCTTGAACACATTGATTCATATTCTAAGCACACGGCACACTGATTCTGTTAAGTCAATAGATAAACCCAACTTTTAACATGTGACCCGTTACAGAAATGGAACAGTGATATTCTAACTTTTACATTACATAATGCCCATACCTATCAGAGATTAAAGATGTCGACAGACCTCGCTGGCTGTGCACAACTAATCTCCGTGTCCCAACATTAAACTGCTTTTCTGCCAACACGTCAAACAAAAACTACAGCCTTTGGATTTTTAGGTTATTAAACTGATTTGTTGGAAACAAATGCTTTGAGATATATGTATAATTCCTCTATGCAACTTGTAATGTAGATTTGTTAAATTCAGAGTCGTAATATTATTTTATTTATAAAACATTTCTGTCATTTGAAAATTAAAATACAAACAAATGTATCCATCACTTTGGACCATGTGACTTTGACATATGTGTTCCTTTACGGTTGCGCAATGTTGTGTACATGTGCAGAAGACGAATAAGCGGTCTACCTAGTCTTTATTCTATGATCCCTATGCCTCAATCACAATAGACAATTCACTTATAACTCGCATAATATTAGACACTGGAGACCAAGTTTCTGGTACTTATAGACACTTTAGAACCGGTGATTCTTTTGAAATTGGCTGTCCTTCCTGCTCTGGTCATCTCAGCACTCACCAGATATATGGACGTCAATTGGAAGACACCGGCTCGGCAGGTAATCGCGCCTGCGCGTCGCTGACTCTTCAATGTGGGACAAAGACCACGGCTACACTACAACAGATTGAAAACTATGTGAAGAAAACCACAAGTGTTGGGTATGCAGTATTTCTCCACTTTAGAAGTTGTTTCATCTGTCGGCAAATGTTTTCCCCTGATGGTGAGTATGGCCTTTTCGCTTACATGGTGGCTGACTAGTCGGTGCGCGAGTGGTGTGTGCTCCAGGTGCTTCGGCTGTTCCATCACGAGAGTGGTGTCTGTGTCTTTAACAGCAGACTGCCAATTAGCAGATGTGTCCGTAGAAGTTTTCTGGCAGGTTTCTGGACACATCACATGACTGGGCGTGATATTAGTTTTTGCAGAGCTAAGGCAGGCCAACTGAATTTTGTGATGTTTCAGTAGTACCAACCGCAAAGCCACCCGGCTGAATTACCTATGTTCATTCTCCACAAATAAACTGAGTTGCAACTATTATTTTTAGTGTTTTATATGTATTTGCAATTTTCCCTGCCCCTGTTCTGTGTTTAATTCAAGAGTTATTTTTGTTTTTCTGTTTTACCATTAAGTTCACTGTATTCCTCGTTTCCGGTCGAGGTGACTGAGAACGACGGCCCTGTTGCCTCGCTCAGTTCTTCTTGGACCACACAAGACAGTGGATGCAACACATGGGAGACAAGAATTTTTGTATTTCAAATGATATGGTAACTTCTGCAACTTTATTAATTCCAGAACTGTTATTTTACTGTCTCCCGTGGCCCACTCTCTCCCTCTCACCATTGCAACTAGTTTTGGCAGGGGCGAGTTTTAATTAAAATTTCCTGTCTGCGGGCATTAACTGCACGAACAGGCGAGTGCACATACCACACAGTCGGGTACAGCAACTTTCTTTTGTCCTCGCATTTTTCAATGTGCTGAAGTTAGTGTGCTTCGTGTAATTATTTATAATATTAATTTTCTTTATTTTTCGGCAAGTCCTTGTTCTGTGCTATGCCCACATCTGTAACGACGTGTTAAAAAGTTGTGTTAATATTAATACACATCCATCGCTATTCTACGCTTTGCGTTGTGTTTTTCAATGTAATTCAGTGCTTCAGCAATTTTTGTTTTAGTTAGGCATAGTCGTTATCCCAATGTGAGGGTTTTTAAGGCATGCACTGCAAGCAAGGTAACCCTGGAGTAGCTAGCTCGTCCTACACTATGTGAGTTCACATATTTTTCAACTATGTTACGCCATTTTAACCATTTCTGGGGATAGGCTCAAAATCGTCACTCTGCCGAACGTCGCATGGCCCTGGGAGCTACGAGCCTCCTGCCCTGTCCGAGCCATGGCATTATAATTGCATAGCTGAGTAGCATCCATCGCCACTGTAATTGATGGCCATCGCCATGTAGATGTAGCCAGAGACCCCGATGGCGATATATTGTGTTTTTCCAGGTTGCATAATCTACAATGACTAGCTGTTGGGACTGCAGAGCTGCCGCAGCAAAGTATTTTCACCATCGAGGAATGCCGAAAGTCACTATCCTCGCGGTTCAGCACCAGATATTGCTCGCCGAGTGGCCATCTTTTCGGCTACATTCTAGCCAGTGCTAACAGGAATATTGACTGCCACTTGGACAGCACCAGGCTCCCTTCTGGACAATGCTGCCTACATGTGTTGGTAGTGTGAGCCGTGCGCGTTACTATAGGAGGTGGACCTGTTAACGTGTGATGTATTTTGGAACTTAACATACACATGTAAAATTCGATGGTGAGTAGAAAATAACATTTGAAAACAAGGGTTTTTAGTACCACAACATGCGGAACAGTGCCATTTATGATCCTGCAAATTGTAAACAGTTAGATTAGGAGAACTTTACGAGTGTCATGTCCTATACCTGAAGTCATCACTGCTGTGCACACATACGAAAACTTGCAACTTTCTGTGCAGTGTATGTGTGGGCAACCACGACGAGCTGTACAACCAAGCCGAGTTCAGCATGAAATACAAATCACATGATACCCTGTAGGCCAGCGCGAGTTGAGCAGATGCTCGACGACTCTGGGGCGACCTGTTAGCACAGCTTGAGATCAGCAAGCGAACAACAACACCAGAAAATGGGTTCGAAAGCTTGCGNTCTGGGGCGACCTGTTAGCACAGCTTGAGATCAGCAAGCGAACAACAACACCAGAAAATGGGTTCGAAAGCTTGCGCATGTGATTCCATCAGGGATGCGGAGCAGGACTTTATGTCATTCCTGGAAGTCACAGTACCCGGACCTGAGTTCTGCCATGCGATGCCACCACCACCACCACCTCCAGCTGCTCGCAGCCCTCTCACATTATTTCTGTTCGGTTTCCCCGCCATGGTGTGGGTAGAGCAGGTTGAAGAGGCCCTGTAGCAGACATAAACATGCCAACCACATGCGATGGAGACTCTCGACACAACTTGGCTGATGCTGCTGGCAGATGTCGTCATGGGCATCCCGATGCCAACCATCAGCCCCCGAGGTGAACTCAGGAGCGAGAGAAGCAGGGGAAATGCGAGGCCAGTGCTCGCTTGTGGAATGCTATAAGCAGCCTACTGAGTGCAAACCATGACACATTCACATGCACACCACTGCACCTCCACCCCGACGCTCGCACCATAGAGATATGCGGCCTGAACCAGAGATTCTATATCCTGCAGACCAGTTCGATGGTAGGAGCCCACCTGCCAATTCATAGGGCACCGAGGTGGCTCACTATGAAAGCAAGACACAGATGCTTCCAGATGCTTCACCAGATTGTTTTCCAGAAGGATGCCATTTGACCCCAGGGTACCACGGACCTGCGGGGCGTCTGCCTAGCATCAGATACTCTGTGGGCGCTTCATGCGCCATCTCTGCCAAGGTGAATTGGCACCTGTCCGCTGGGCACACCCACACCCGAAATAACACTTCTGAGGGGATGTGGGGAAAGCCACGCTGTGGTGACAATACCCCAGCCTTCGACGAATTGACTGTATGCCTCCCAGACATTTCCTCTGGGGTTACCAGGGATGCCTCTGCCATCCTGGGCTCCTAGGTGTCAACTTACGCTGTGAGACACGTATACCTGGGTCTCCTACTTGCGTACGACAGACTCGACTAGAACCCGGAACGTTCACCTTCGTTCGCCACTCGACACCCCGATGCTGCCAGCCGGTGAGACAGCTTGGGGCCACGTGGGTCACTGTCGGACCTGCGAGCTTCCAGGACACCAACCATGCGGCCTCTGGTGTCCCGATACTGTCCAACCCCTGCCTGCATCCCTGCTGTCGGTTCGCCATCGTCCGACTGTACCCAGCCACATGCATGGGATGCCTGATCCCTCGGACACAAGGCAGGCACTGAGATCCTGTGGCAATTTCGCTCTGGATGACATCTGGCATCCCGATGCCTCGTTGCTGCAGTGCCACCGCTGCAGTGCCACAGCTATCCCCAGCTTAATGTCACGGCAGCGCGTCTGCCAAGCCTGCCATCCCCCAGCATCATCCCTGCTGAAAGTCAAAAGTTTGTGAGTGGTGTGTGTACCTTCAAGTGGATGCGCTGCCTGAAACGGCCAACCATTAAAATTACACCGCTCTTGTGTTGTCATAGCTTTCAATGTTTTTCACCACACGTCAGTGTGTGTTTCTCGCTGCTGTAGAAGACTGGGTCAAATCCTTTATTAATTTACGTAAATGTTTCATTGTGATGAGTTGCATTGTGTGTGGGCATGTCTAAGGATACATAATGTTAAAGTATTCATTCAGAAACTGTGTTGTGGCATGCATAAAAATGTATCTTTCTTGGTCTGTATTGTTTTAATTTTGAACTTACAATTGTTTTGCCATGTTAAAAACACATAGTTCTTTGGTAGGACATTGTGTGTGTTTATGGCTGAAGCCAACTGAATTTACACCGAACATAAGTATTTTTGCCACACACAATTGCATAGTCATAAGGGAGAGTGCCGTAGTTATTTGCGATCAGACATGAGTTTACGTTAAAACTTACATTTGTGTACAGAATATGCATTGGTTTCGTGCTGATCGGGAGGAGAATACACACATGACTTCGCAGCTGTCCGCCCAGGCGACACTGCCCACCTCCAATCTACGACTGTTCATTATCCCCACCCGACACCTGCCACGCCCCATTCCCAGATACATGTGCATCCCTGCCAATAACCTAGCGAACCTTGCCTTGCACCGTGCGCAGCAGGAACTGGGAAGACAGGCAGAGAAGGCGAGGATCTAGGATTGCCAGCTGAACGACGAGCCATGGGCAGAGTAGATCCAGTTCATGTGGGCGGAGTTGATCCAGTTCAGTTGGTGGAGAACAGCAGGATCTAGCAACTACAGCACCAGTCAACGAGGAGACGATGGCATCCAGAGTTAGGTTTGGGTTACGCCAGGAAAAAGGGGGGGAGGGGCACATGAGGTTGTTCTTTCTCTGGTCATCAGCACCCTCACCTTACATGTGGACGTCAAACGGAAGACAGCTACCTGGTGGGTACTCGCACCTGCAAGTCGCTGGCCATTCATCGTGGGACAGAGGCCACGGCGACCCTCTGCGAGGAACGCGAAAACAACAGATTCAAAACTACATGAAGGAAACCTCAAGCACAGTGCATGCATGGTTTCTCCACTGTTAAAAGCAGTTTCATCTGTCGGCAGGTATAGCCTTTTCGCTTACGCCATAACTGGCTAGTCTCCGGGTTCTTCGTTTGTTCTGTCACAATAGTAGTGTCTGTGTCTTTTACAGCAACTGCCAATGAGCAGATGTTACAGTAAAAGTTTTCAGGCAGTTTTCTGGACACATTACACAAGTGGGAATGATATTAGTTTTAGTATCGTTATGGTAGGCCGCCTGAATTTTTTGACATTTGAGCAGTACCAACTGCAATGCCATGTTCAACTTCCACAAATAAACTGAGTTGCAAATCCTATAGAAGGGAGATTGCGGTGTTGTGTCTTTTGTTGCAGAGAATTACAGTCGATAGCTTGTCCCTTAGTATGTAATTATATACTAATTAATTTTACTTAAATTTTCCGCCCACTCGTAATGGCAGGTTGGTTTTATTAAAAACATTTTTACTGATGTTTCCAGTGCTTTATATTTATTTGATGCTTTCCTTGCCAGTGTTCTGTATGTAATTCAAGAGTTATTTTTGTTTTTCTGTTCAACTGTAAAGTTCCANTTGATGCTTTCCTTGCCAGTGTTCTGTATGTAATTCAAGAGTTATTTTTGTTTTTCTGTTCAACTGTAAAGTTCCACTGTAGCCCTCGTTTCCGGTCGAGCTGACAGGGTACTATAGTCGGTTCACGACTGGAAGAGACTTTCTTTAAGCCCTGCTAAAGATTTACTTTCAATCCCATTTCATATCCTTCCGCCAAAGGTAAATTAACATTGCCATGTGACTGCCATGTGGCAGTCACATGGCAAGGTTTACATGCAATGTTTACATTCCACTGTGTGTGTACATGTGTTCGTACATGCACGTACCCATTATAAAAGTCATGTAATGTATATATTATTAATGGATATNTACATGTGTTCGTATATGCACGTACCCATTATAAAAGTCATGTAATGTATATATTATTAATGGATATTCCACAAGGGTAAACATTTTCATTTTGAGAATTTCACACAAAAGAATATGCGAAGCCAGCGAAAAAACATTTTATTCTATAAACTCAAAATGCGAGTATTTTGATGACTCGATAGTAGTTGTCTATTTACAATCGATTGTTAGTGACTTTCGATAAATTCCCGTACATCGAAGGCAAGATCATCAGTATTAATCGAAATTGCTACAGAAGTTAAAATGGTGTGGTGGTTGAGTCGGATGTTTTGCGCAATTGTAAAACGTTATTTAAAATGGTTGTGACGGTTTTCGACAGGACGGCAGAGTTTGCGAGTGAAGGATTCTACGTCTTCGACAATGTGAAAACAATTCTTATGTGCAAATACTGCAACGTTAGAATAAAGTGGCAAAGGAAAGACACGTGCACGAAACACATATAAACAAAAGAAATTAGAACTGAAAGTGAGCACAAATTAAAATCATACGTTATTAAAAACCAAATAATAAAGAGCGGATATTAGTAAAACAAGACATAAATGAATTATAATAGGTTAAGCGAGATAATAGCACAAATTTCTCTAGCACGTGTGTCAACAACACAAGGACCACGAAGGATAGTAAACAAACGGCCGTGTTACTTTCACCTTGAGCGTAATCATGTGACTATGCAAGAAACGTTGAAATCTAAATATGCTAGCATCACGTCGTTAACAATTGGCATAATAAGATACAATTCTTTTCGACACCCATTTATAAGCGATAAATTAACAATTACATTAAAACTTTGGAACTANACTATACAGCCCTGTTGCTTCGCTCAGTTCTTCTTGGACCGCACGAGGGAGTGGATGCAACACATGGGAGACCAGCATTTTTGTACTTCAACTGATTTCGACACTTCTGCAACTTTATTAATTGCAGAACCACTTTTCTTCTGTCTCCCATGGCTGACTCTCTCCCTCTCGCCCTCGCAACAACGAGCTTTGGGAGGGGTGAGCTGTCATTTAAAATTTCCGGTCTGCCTGCATTAACCGTACGAACGGGTGAGTGCACCAACCATGTGCTCGTGCACAGCAATTTTTTTTTGTCCTAGTGTTTCTCAACACGCTAAAGTTATTATCCACATCACATAATTATGTATCATATTAATTTTCTTAATTTTTTGGCAAGTGCTTGTTTTGGGCTTTGCCCACATCTGTAACCGTGCGTTCAAAAGTTGCGTTAATATCAATAAACATCCATAACTATTCTATGCACTGTGTTGTGTTTTTATTGTAATTTAGTGTCTCAGAAATTTTTGTGTTAGGCAGGCATCGCCGTTTTCTCCAGCATGAAGATTTTTAGAGACATGGTAACCTCGGAGTAGCTAGCTAGTCCAACAACTTGTAAGATCATGTATCTTTCAACTACATTATGATACTTTAACCGCATGTGGGGAGAGGCTCAAAATCGNCAACAACTTGTAAGATCATGTATCTTTCAACTACATTATGATACTTTAACCGCATGTGGGGAGAGGCTCAAAATCGCCACACTGCCAAAGGTCCCACGGCCATGAGAGCTACGAGTCTCCCATCCAGTCCCAGTCGGGGCATNCTCAAAATCGCCACACTGCCAAAGGTCCCACGGCCATGAGAGCTACGAGTCTCCCATCCAGTCCCAGTCGGGGCACTATTGCTTAGCTGGGTGGTGCCCTTCACCTCTGAAATCGCCACACTGCCAAAGGTCCCACGGCCATGAGAGCTACGAGTCTCCCATCCAGTCCCAGTCGGGGCATTATTGCTTAGCTGGGTGGTGCCCTTCACCTCTGAAATCGGCGAACATAGCTGCGTAGTCGTAACCTGAGACCTTCAATGACGATAGGGTGAAAGTGTAATGTAACATCTATATAACCCTGATATGTGACATACCATGTACGTGAATGACAAAAGTTTTAGAAAAGTGTTTTGCTGTTTGTGTTGGAATTTGTTAAGGAGAATTTTATTTCACTCTCTGTGATCTCACGTATCTTATTTCTTACAATTTAATTTCTGGACATGAACTGCCATCTGGGCTAGCTGTATTAAACTGATAATATATAGGCTACTTACAGATTATATAAATATTCACGAGAGAAAAATAAATTCCTTTTTATTAAAAAAAAAAATCACATTTGTAAGAATGATGGTAAGGAGTACAAAATCACACAATGAGAAGTAAAATCCATATGTGTTTTAATGTAGGTTTTATTCGAAATTAGGTGTTCTTGCCAATTTCAATTATTTGAAAGGAAAAAAAAAATATTATGACTGATAAGCTGCCTCAAAAGCAAAAAAAAAAATGATGAAGCCAGTGGAAATTAATACCTTAGCTCATGTAACTGCAAAGAAAATAAAGTTCAAACTTGTATGCTTCATTTAAGAAAAGGGAAATTGCTTTTCATCATATTCTAGCAATTAATGAAAAATAAAATGTTTTATCATTATAATATTGCCAAAGGTCCTATCAAACACATAAAAAAAAAAACACTTGGAAGTTATCTCAGGGTAGGTATGTTATGCTCCGGCGATGGCGTCAGTCCGTAGTGCATCAAGCCCCTTGTTTTGCATTCTGCATTTTAAAATTAGAATATAAATTCCCAAAATTCTTAGTAATAACTAAGTTTCATAATTTTTTTTAAAGGCGAAACAGTTCAGATGAAAGTTGGATGAGCCCCTCCAGCTATAAAAAAAAACGCAGCACCACCTCACTATGATTGATGCCATACTAACTTCAACGGCGTCTGGCACTATGCAGTGCCTTGTCTTCAGACATCAGGAACAACTCATAATTTAATAATAGGCCCACGAATCTCAGTCCCCTTCTCCGCATGAACTGATTCGCCTAACATAGTTTCACTTCAGGGATGTAAATTACAACCCTAAATTATGTTGGTGCCGGATATTTTGCGATATTAATCGGGGCATAACTAGACAAGGCCTTAAAATTCGAAGGTCCCACCAAGAAACTAAGTACTTCCAACAACTATGCATCATAACATCACTATAAAAAAACTACTTATGATAATGTTAAAAAGGAAAATTACAAGAAAAATAATTACAGTTACTATAAAAATGGAAATAACTTAATTATATTTAAAAAATTACGAAATTAAGTTAGAAATACTAAAATTCATTATGGTGCTAATTAATTATTTAAAATTTTGGTTAAAATTCCAAAATTATCTTAATCTCCCTAAAAATGGATAGGTGGTGAACAAATACAATTTTATTACATTAATATACCGAAAAATAATCATTTGGGGCTAAACANATCGGGGCATAACTAGACAAGGCCTTAAAATTCGAAGGTCCCACCAAGAAACTAAGTACTTCCAACAACTATGCAACATAACATCACTATAAAAAACTACTTATGATAATGTTAAAAAGGAAAATTACAAGAAAAATAATTACAGTTACTATAAAAATGGAAATAACTTAATTATATTAAAAAAAATTACGAAATTAAGTTAGAAATACTAAAATTCATTATGGTGCTAATTAAGTATTTAAAATTTTGGTTAAAATTCCAAAATTATCTTAGTCTCCTTAAAAATGGATAGGTGGTGAACAAATACAATTTTATTACATTAATATACCGAAAAATAATCATTTGGGGCTAAACANTAAAAATGGATAGGTGGTGAACAAATACAATTTTATTACATTAATATACCGAAAAATAATCATTTGGGGCTAAACACCCTTTCACACAATCAAATATTTATTAATTCAATTACTTGAATTCAATTTATTGAACTAAAAATTGCTTCGTTTGCCTTTCAATGAATTGCATTTAATAAGCTTTGGGTCTTATTTTAAGAATATCGTAAGACCATAGAGCCAATTTGACATTGAAATGTGGCGTTTTAACGACTGAAAATATCAAGTGACATATATCTGTATTCTAATTGTTAATACGCCAAGGTTGTTCGGGCATCTTCAGGTTTTTTGATTTCGACCCCTCTTTGTTACCTCTCTCGAGCAACTGGCTACACAATGGCAATGTGACGGAGATAAAACAGCTAATAATGTAACGAAATTTTGTAGTTAAAATACATTTTTAGCAAAAGTGAAAAGTATTGCGTGATAAAACGAGACAATTCAAGTCGTACTTCAGTGGTTGCTGTAATAACTAAATATTTTATCAATAAACTTGGCAATAAATATTTCTACATCAGTGGAAAACATGAAACTGCAATCATGGTGACCCTGCGTATTGAATTTATTTACAATTTATTATTTATTTTCATAAACTTAACAGTTCTGTAGCCGCCGTCGGCAGGGTTGGTAAATGACATGTAATTCCACGAAATGTGTGTAATTTGAAATTTGGCGTATTATTTAGCATGTATTCACACATTTGCGTGTAGTTTTAATCATAATTTTTTCTAAATTCTTTGTACAGCAATGGGAAAAGTTTGGAAGGATGTTGTCGGTCCTGGGATGGCGGATTCGGGTATTTGCCGAATTAAATACTCTCCTCACGACCAAGCTACCATCGAACAGTTTTATACAGTGTTACATTAGACGTTCTTAGATGCGGCCTAAACTGAAGATGTGTGTTGTAAGGAAACATTTACCAGTCGTATTCAGTTTGTCGGGAACGTGTGTGTTTTATGTAGTGGGAATGAGTGAGTTGCATGTTATCATTATTAGGTAGGAGCCTTCATGATAGATAAATTGATCTTAAAAAAGCGAAAAGTAAGTTATAAACAGGTAGGTGATACAGACAGCAGTGAAACATCTGTGGTTTATGATGCAGACCCTAGTAAAATTACAGAACAAACTGACATTTTGCAGGAGTCTAGAAAAACATTTGAAATACCTAATGAGCCGAGAAAACCGAAACGGTNACAGAACAAACTGACATTTTGCAGGAGTCTAGAAAAACATTTGAAATACCTAATGAGCCGAGAAAACCGAAACGGTTGGGGGGAGGGGAACAAAAACCGTGTAATCTCAATAGTGCGTGGGATTCTGAACCACTTTTTTAAGACTGAATAGTAAAGAAAATCCCCGAAGATGCAAAGAACGACGTATCGCATGATATTGCACGTTGTTGGCCGGGCGACACTAATATTTTGGCACCCAAGTACGACATTTTTCGTCACAATAAATCAGAAAAACACAANACAGAACAAACTGACATTTTGCAGGAGTCTAGAAAAACATTTGAAATACCTAATGAGCCGAGAAAACCGAAACGGGTGGGGGGAGGGGAACAAAAACCGTGTAATCTCAATAGTGCGTGGGATTCTGAACCACTTTTTTAAGACTGAATAGTAAAGAAAATCCCCGAAGATGCAAAGAACGACGTATCGCATGATATTGCATGTTGTTGGCCGGGCGACACTAATATTTTGGCACCCAAGTACGACATTTTTCGTCACAATAAATCAGAAAAACACAATTAAAATATTAAAAATATCGCTAAAATACAGAAACTGACACACATGGTCATTTCAGAAACGCAGGACAAATTTAGGAGGGCAGAACTGAAACTGGCAGGGCTTCTGGCAACAAATTATTTACCTTTTATTTTGATGGACACACTAGCAACTTTGTGGGCCAACATTTTTCCAGATTAGGAATTTGCAAAAAAAAAAAAAAGGTACCTTCATTAAACTATGGCAACTTCTCTAATGCAGGAATTTATGGTATATTGTTTCGAAATGCGCTGTGTGACAAACGTCGTATTCCAGGTAGTTTTTTCTCCCTGATAATGGATGTAACTACAGATCAGGCTTCGACTAAACAATGTGCTTTTATTAACACTTAAAATTTATTACATAAATTGTTATATAAAAATGTATGGAAAATGTCAAAAATGTTACAAAGTTGCAGAAACGTTTTGAGAAAGTTTGGCACAGTTTGATTTGACGAGAGTAATGTTGCATGTTGCTCTACTGTTTGCTTTGTAAACAATCTATGTGCCAGTTTCGGCTTGGTTTTACAAGTGATTAAAATGCCGTTTTTGGCTATTTACACATACTTATCACCTGAAGGTTGTTTTCAGACACATCCAGTTGGTATTGCATTGATATATTTGACACTTTTACATACATTTTACATACAGTTCCAGCCCTTGTAAATTGGTTAGAAAATATGTGATTTATTTGCTGTATTTATGACACGTAGCTTAATATAACACACTTAGAATGCCATATAATGAGTGTCAATGGGCAGTACATTTAAAAACTTCTTGAAAACAACTTTTCAAAATTTAAAAACATAGGTTTTCAATTTTTTCAAAAATTGTAAAATATTGATAAATGGCTTTCGTAGTCACACCAGAAGGGTACCATGGTCTTGAAACTAGGCTGTATGAAAGTTGCTGCACAATGAGTTGCAAAATGCAACTTGAAATTTGTCAAAATTTTGAAAAATATTGAGAAGTGGTTTTTCCAGACACACCGGAAGGGCGTAATTTGACGCGATGTCGGGGTTGGAGAATGGTGGGCCATTGCCACTGCACTGTTACTCGTGCAAATTTCTGACAGGAAACACTAACCAGAGACATCTTGTTGATTTCTTACCGGCTGCTCTACTGTCGTGGGTCATGGCCATCACCCAAGAGAAAGGATGTTCACCTGAACCTCTATGTCTCAATTGAAGGGGTATTATATGCGGTTCGATAGGCTGCCAGCCGTAGGCAGTCGCGGTCGGGACAGTACCGCCGCGGGTGCTCGTTGTGAGGTGAACTGCTATGCTGGTATGAAGTTAGCTCAATGCGGAGTTATAAGGCCAATCCTCATGCCAATTAAACACTGATAAAAGTAAATATTACACTGAAAACACTTAACCTCTGAGAATAGCTGGTTGATGGATCCAGCTCCCGAAATACCTTTAAGAGGCAAGGCCTACAATAAAAATACTGGACCTGGAGTTGAAGTCATTTATTGATGTTCTAACAATACAAACCAGTTGGAAATGCTCACGTCGTTAAGCAGACCTGACACACTAAGCCCCTCTGGGGCTAACGTGGCAAAATGAGTGTGTGCTTTCCGTAATTACGTGATGAAGTTACCCTCCTGGCACTTTAGGTCTGCAAAAGGCGGAGAGGCGCTCCTCCTGCGCATGAAGTTACGTTAAATAATTATGTTCCGGTTGAAGAAAGTGAAAACAATTATTTTTGATGGTACACAATGCAAAGTTGATGAAGAACCTGGGAATCACGAACCGCGCGGCCGGCTGCGATGAATGCCCACTTCAGGCTAAATGGCCTCCGGTGTCTGTCTTGCCACTTGCAGTGAAGATGCCAAGTGTCGGAAATGGGTGAGCATGAAAGAAAATGGTTATTAGGGTTAGTCCCTTAATTGTTTACATTGCATGAGTTGGAAAATTCCTTTAGCTGATTGGAGACTGAACACTTTCCCAAACGTAAACTTATGTGTTCTACACAAGCTGCTGAATTATTGATGACAATGCACATTCATGTTGTTAAGTTTACGGTCACGAAGTGCTGGAAACTTGTCTATCCGAGTCCGTAAACCTGTTGACTGCGGCAACATAAACATATACACGTTTACACTCGCTATACCTAAAGATAAACATAAACTGAAATGCCCTCAGTCAGGTTATGCCTGGTTGGCATGGGTGAAGCATGTGCCCCAAGTTGGAAGTTGTTGGCACTTCAGTTTGACATAATTTGAAATTACATTAAAACAAGCAGTACCCTTGTGGTGTACACTTTAGGTAAACTAGGAATGATTATGCTATGCTTTTGGGGACCACCTACACTCTCAAACATTTTGTGTTGCACAATGGCGTCGGTTGCTCGTACGTGTCTTGATCAGAGGCGCTACAAAGCCTGGTGTCACCTTCACGCGAGTTAAGCCCTGATGGCGCAGCACTGAGTGTGAGCACTTGTGTCGGTCTGTTGGGATTCGAACCACGAGACATTCGTGGTGTCGCCCTCGTGGTCGGATAAGAGTACATTGGTATAAGTAGTTTGTTTTCAATTTTATTGTGTATTAAAATGCCATTTGTGAATTGGTTAACATGTATCATTACACTTTAAGCTACATTAAAACAACACATTAGGCATCTTTCTAATAGTGTATGTTGTACGATCTACATAAATTAACTTACATAATTCATAATACACAAAAAAGGTAGCATGCACACAAAAATTAGGTAATTTAATTCCAAGTAACCAAATTAGTCAAATAAATTGAATTATAGTGGGAACAGCCACTTAAAAAAACCTCTGCTCAATTATGGAGCTCTAGGATTGTTATACCCAGCATTATACCATATGGTAATGCAAAAGGGCAATATACGTATTTGTTAAATGAGCATGCAATGCCTTCATAAGGCTAATACCAAAACAGTTTTGTGTATACAATGAATGGTGTATTTTTGTAGCACAGAGGCAAACTATTGAACATCATTAGGTTAGAACTACAAGAATGCCGTATGTCGTGGTTCGGCACACGACCTAACCTTGGCAATGGCCAGACTGCCAAGACCATCCCACCCAGGTTAGAGCTACAAGAATACCGCATGTCGTGGTTCGGCACACGACCTAACCTTGGCAACGGCTAGACTGCCAAGACCATCCCACCCAGCTGATAAGAGTGAGGGGCCCCATCCTAGCAGTGGATCACCAGAGGACGCTAGCTTGCATTTTGCCAACACTTGGTACAACTCTAGTCAAGCACTCATGTAAATTGTATATCAACATTAGCAACTAGCTAAAATGTTGCTAGTGTAGCTTGTTTCTTGATTCAGCTATTCCAAAGGAAACCGTTTGCTGTGATGTACCATTTACTGGCCTACACAAATGTTTATATACCAGAATTTATGGCAATAAAACATGTAGTGGGGTATGTTTTGCTGCCTAGCTTATTTAAAAAAAATTAATTTTGATTTGTGGTGGGCTAAGCAAATAAATTTCTTAAGAAATTGTGCACAGAATTGACATTCGTTCCTATTAAATACACTTTTTTCTTCATAGCTCTTCATACTGCGGAGTTTTGTATGAAGTAGAATGAATGGTGTCTTCCGGGAATTATTTTTTTGTTGGCCAGTAGCTACGCACATAAAATATGTATTAGTTCTCCAGCTCATGACAATATAGTTCCAATACGAGTTATAAAAAATCCACACAACATATAAGCAATATATGGCGTACATTTTAATTTTTTGATTTGCCCTTCTCCAAAATTAGTGTAGGGAATACCTTTGCCGCGACATCCCGCACCCACCCTTTCAATAAGTTGCTATGCTTCCATGCTTTTGAATTCTAAATCTACTGCAGAATATGGCCCTGAAGAAAATCAAAGCAATTTACAATACACAAAGTCACATCTGGGTAATTGATATTCTCACGAGCATGTTTGACCATCAACATTGTATGGGTCACAACCATTCAAAGAAGTCATTATTACAGAATTTTCGTTCCCGCATTTACTTTCTAAACTACCAGCAATACCCTTTAATATATATATTCTGCAGCTTAAATAAATTTCGCTCTGGCACAAACAACAGCTTCCCAGTAAAAACATAAATACATCCAATATTCATTCCATTGTTTGTCAAGAAAAATATTTTGTTTGCAGCGAATATAAAAAAAATATGTCAAGTGATACGATACATTTAATTACATCTGAGTTTGGGTACAAAAGTGTATAAACTTTAATTTCTCGTTGATGTTCTTACATCTTCAGGCCATATATTGGCCTAACCTCGCGAAAACACAACAGGTTTGTTTACATTAAACTGCACTACACCAGCTACACCACCTCACAAGTTGTTGCAGTTTGTGCTGCACAAAGCTGCGCATAATCATCTGCACCAACGAAGAGAAACGCAGTGTAAAAGAGTTGTGACATCACATCCGGCTGAGAGAAACACTGTAATGTGCAGCTTTATGCAGATTTGGGAGCTTGTGCAGCCTGGGCAGTTGAGTAAAACGAAGCTTTTGAACCACGACACACATAGAAACATATTAGGGAACCTGCCTACCCGGACTGTGTTATTAATTGGGATGCCGCCTTTATTTGTGTTTCTGTCACTTAATAGTTTACAAATATTACTGTCCGTATATCTCGGCAGTCATCAGCCAAGTTACGAGCACGATCATATTTGATATACATGTATAAGTTCAAAATTGCTACTTACCATGAAGCGAATATAATTCGGTTACTTACTCCTTAGAACACAGTGTTTTCCTGCATGAACTGATACAAAGTTCTGTGCACATGAGTGATTTAAATGGTTTCTTTAGGTCCTGGCACAATATGCGGTTGGTATTACTAGTTATTGTTAGTGGTTGGTGTGGGTAGCAGCTAAAGTACAGGGCGATATATGTGATATGGCACAATATAAGGTAGGCGGTTGGTGTTGATGGTTGGTGGTTGTTTCTAAAATCATTTCAACTCGCAGTTGGTGGCTGGTGTTGGTGTTGTTGTTCGTTGGTGTTGTAGCGAGTTGGAATATATTGAACATTTACCACCAACCGACCAATCCGAGAGTTTTCTCTATTTTCTGAACGAATAACAGTGGGAAAGTTTTGAAATGGCGGGAAATAATAGTGAAAATAAAAATATTTATCTCGAGCTGATAATATATGTTGTTAATAAGTACCAGCAATATTTAATAATTAAAACTCTAATGTGTAAGAATATAGAAGTTCAAGCAAACTATCGCCGTCTGTGGGGAACGGCGAGGGAGGAGGGGTTGTCTAAGGCTGCGGCTAGGTGGCGATCGACGCCGATTAAGGCTGTTATGAAGTGATCAGGCCTTAGCTGGACGGCCTGCCTGATCACACCTTCCAACATTGAACCAGGGCACGAGCGTGACTGCAATAACACCTTTCGAAACACAGTTGCAGAAACCCCCTCTACCGGCCAGTAAACGGGGCCGAAAATATTAAACAACACGCCATATATAAGCCAGCGTAAAACTGGGAGCGACGTCTTTTGTCGTCGGGCCACAGGAACGAGAAGACCACTGAAGGTGGGTGTGTCCGGCCGTCGTTAACAGCCCCCTAGAATCAGGCTCCAGCAACATGAACAAGGTGGGGACTTTCCAATTAGATTGTAACAGTAATGACATGACATAATAATACTTAATACAATTAATTAGCTTCTTGGTGTTTCATTTAAGCTCCCCCGATCAATAGTCACGTAAATAGTTATTGTATAATCCTGTGCTTTACCTATTCATGACTCATTATTTAGCTATGCCCGTAACCCCTTTCAGGTATGAATTGGCACAATAGCTAATTCATTACAATGGTGGAGGCTTGGCTCCTCCCTACCCTCTCGTTACCTTGCATTAGCTTCTCTTCTATTCACCCCCATTTCAATAAATACCGCACCCACGCTAATTTCCGCATTAAAAGTAACAAAATTTCAGCCACGTCCCATTTTTTAACATTAAAACTTTTAGCTTTTAAGTAACAGTATAAGTAAAATAATGTTATAATATCTACTTTTAAAATATATTAGGTTTAAATAATAATTTACCTTTTATAGCCCAATATCTAAACATTCAAAGCAATTATTTTAAACCTAAATAACAAACATTATTAAAATTTAAAGAATTTCAGTGTGAAACGCAAGTTCCTAGTTGTGTATATATACTTGTAAACAATTTACCTCATGAATACCATTATATTAATTTAAATTAAGATATAAATTACCTGTGTGCACTGGATGCAGTTATTTGAAATGCAACTATTACTGTGATAGTAATTCATAATCTCATGAGCATTTTTATCAAATTAACTTTCAACTGGAGCACTAATTTAATAAATTCTAAGCAGTACACCATATTGTACGTAGTTAGATATTCCTGTGCACAGATAAAGAAAAAAAAATATTTTTTATGATTCTTTCCCTTCAGTCTACATACTGTATATTTAAGAAACTTCTCACAACATGCATATAAATAAGGAATGACAGTTAACTACGAGATGCTAGTATGCTGACATAAAGCCAGTACCACGTTATTAATTGGCATATGTAAGGACGAGACGTCGCGGCTATATGCCAGGCCACGCGTCCCGGTTGCAAGGTGCCGAGGCAACACATTCCCTGCATCAGCACTTCCCCGCGGCTCGAGTGTCGCAGTGTTTGCGAAACAGAGTGCTATCGCACGCCACACAACTTTATTCCCCCACACCTGTTTTAAAACTTAAGTTTACTTTTCTAGATTTAAGTTCCTCATACTCCCAATATTATCATACACTTCCCACCNACCTGTTTTAAAACTTAAGTTTACTTTTCTAGATTTAAGTTCCTCATACTCCCAATATTATCATACACTTCCCACCATCCATTGCCATACAGACACAGGGCAGAAAGAGTCCCGTCGGATCTAACCAGTTCTGTGATTCACGTACTTAGTCCATTACCCGGGGCTTTCGGATGTGCTGAAATTCACGCCAGTCCTGAAGTGGATATGTAGACTGTTAAACCTGATGTGAGATGGAAGCTGGAGTGAGATGTGAAGGGTATTTTACGAAATGGGAATTATGCTAATGTTGACCCTTTTCTGCCCGCATCTGCCCCAGTAGACTGTAGCCTTACCCAGGAGGTCAAACCTTACGTTTCGCAAGAGAAACGGAGCAATANTTAATAAATTCTAAGCAGTACACCATATTGTACGTAGTTAGATATTCCTGTGCACAGATAAAGAAAAAAAAATATATTTTTTATGATTCTTTCCCTTCTGTATATCCTACTGTATATTTAAGAAACTTCTCACAACATGCATAGAAATAAGGAATGACAGTTAACTACGAGATGCTAGTATGCTGACATAAAGCCAGTACCACGTTATTAATTGGCATATGTAAGGACGAGACGTCGCGGCTATATGCCAGGCCACGCGTCCCGGTTGCAAGGTGCCGAGGCAACACATTCCCTGCATCAGCACTTCCCCGCGGCTCGAGTGTCGCAGTGTTTGCGAAACAGAGTGCTATCGCACGCCACACAACTTTATTCCCCCACACCTGTTTTAAAACTTAAGTTTACTTTTCTAGATTTAAGTTCCTCATACTCCCAATATTATCATACACTTCCCACTATCCATTGCCATACAGACACAGGGCAGAAAGAGTCCCGTCGGATCTAACCAGTTCTGTGATTCACGGGGAATTTTACGAAATGGGAATTATGCTAATGTTGACCCTTTTCTTCCCGCATCTGCCCCAGTAGACTGTAGCCTTACCCAGGAGGTCAAACCTTACGTTTCGCAAGAGAAACGGAGCAATATTTCGGCCTCTGGCGGAGTGGTTACCTGACAAGAGAGGCATGTTTTCTGTGCTCTACTGGCCTTGAAAGAGTTCAGGCTGTAGGGGCGCAACCTGGATGCATTGGATTTTTACTGTGGGCACTTTCTATACTACACAGTACTTTGAAAGTATACCATGAGGGTACTTTCGCTTTTGACCTCCCTGGTGTAAGTCATTAAGTGCAGATTTCCCCAATCCCTGCGTGCTACCCCTTTGTGTGGAAGTAGAATTGTAATTAGTACCTACTTAATTATGTATTTGTTTCTTTCCTCTCTACTATCTTCTATTTGCATAATCAGTGTCATCATGTTTTACTTATACTATGTGTTTATGTCCCTCGCCCTTAACATTTTATTTGTGTTTGGAAGTACTATTTCTGTTATTCTTTATCTATACGTTCTTCTCCTCTTTATTACTATCGTAAATTTTTAATAATCAATGTCATTATATTCTTATTTTACTATGTGTTGGTGTTCAGCGTAATTATTAACATTTTAATGATTGTGAGCTTTATCTGCGCACACAGATAATTACAATAAATTATTTTCAGAAAAAAAAAAGTTGTATGAAAATAGGTATTTGTATAACCGTCCCCATTTGTAGACATTGCCTAAGAAATGGATATTAAACAGACACCTAAGTTAGCATAAAGATTTTATTTCCGGAGAGTATAATTGACAAAGACTATTCGGAAATAAATGAACTTTAATGCATGTCTCAACATGCAAGCTTCTAACGTCGGACACACTCAGAAATATAATAAACCCATATATACATATAATAAGACCACAATAAAATTAACAAGAGAATTTTAAATAACCCTACTCATAAACTATTAGTGCCATATCATTTCTTCAAAGTAAAATACTACTGCAAATTTAGTGTTTATATAAGCTGTGAAAGCATTCTATTAACAAATTCCCTTGTAAGTTTCAGAACAACGGTACCGCACGTTCATGAACAGCAGCAACCAGCAGTGACGTCGCATCTTCTCATCCAAAGTCCCTCCAGAGGGCGGCGCAAGCAATGTCCGCGATAGTAGAGGCAGCAGGACACCTGTTCTGACGTCACAAACANATAATAAACCCATATATACATATAATAAGACCACAATAAAATTAACAAGAGAATTTTAAATAACCCTACTCATAAACTATTAGTGCCATATCATTTCTTCAAAGTAAAATTTTACTGCTAATTTAGTGTTTAGATAAGCTGTGAAAGCATTCTATTAACAAATTCCCTTGTAAGTTTCAGAACAACGGTACCGCACGTTCATGAACAGCAGCAACCAGCAGTGACGTCGCATCTTCTCATCCAAAGTCCCTCCAGAGGGCGGCGCAAGCATGTCCGCGATAGTAGAGGCAGCAGGACACCTGTTCTGACGTCACAAACTAGCAATTTCAGCTCGCGAGTCGTGCACAAGTAACCAGCGGTTTACATATTTTATATACACCACTCACACCGCACACTGCAGGCAACAATAACACTTACATAACAAACTCTAATTTAAAATGTTCATGATTGCATAAAAAAAAAAATAGCGATTGCTAATAGATAGGAGGCCTCCAAAAACAAAGGTTTGTAAATTATGATGTATAACAATTGAAAAGAATTCNCTGACGTCACAAACTAGCAATTTCAGCTCGCGAGTCGTGCACAAGTAACCAGCGGTTTACATATTTTATATACACCACTCACACCGCACACTGCAGGCAACAATAACACTTACATAACAAACTCTAATTTAAAATGTTCATGATTGCATAAAAAAAAAAGCGATTGCTAATAGATAGGAGGCCTCCAAAAACAAAGGTTTGTAAATTATGATGTATAACGATTGAAAAGAATTCAGAAAAAAAAAAATATATTTCAAAGNCGAGCGTTACACTTTTTCATAAGTGACTCCCAGCCGCAACCTAATTTAAGACGTTGTCACGTCAAAAAAATATATTTCAATGTTTGTAACAAAACCTTTTTTTAAAAATTATTTAAAATGTACCTGCTCAACTAACAACTTCTATGAATAAATTAGAGACGTCTCATTTGTAAAATTTTATTGAACTGTGGTCATTTAAATAATCTAGTCATTTAAGGAAAAATTAATTACTTACTTATCACTGTAATTTGATATTTTAGTTTTTATAGAAAACTAAACATTTTTAGAATTAACCACATTCAATAGATATTATTATCTGTTATTGACACATATTTCTTGTATAATATGTAACATGTATTACTTCAACATTTTGTTTTGTTATATTTTAATACTTTGATATGTTACTTTAAATATCCTTTCCATTTCCTCTTAAGTATTGAAACAAAAAATTAATTTAAGCAGACATTAACTGTAGTAAGTTGAAAAATGCGACAGTAATACAAAGTTGATGAGCACGACCGCATGGAAGGCGCACTCGCCAGTTTGTGTGGAGGCAACACACACACACACAGAGAGAGAGAGAGAGAGAGAGAGAGAGAGAGAGAGAGAGAGAGAGAGAGAGAGAGAGAGAGAGATAGAATGGATCACGAGAGACTGAAAACAAAAACTTATCTATAAAAATTAGACCTTGCAGAATTACCAGGTCAGTTGAGATGCATAAGTGTTGGTTTCCCACGTCACACGTCCACCCACCCCCCACCATCATGCTGACCAAGAGAAATTGGACGAAGTAACCCGGCCGCCGCCTCCAGTCGCCTTCACCAGAAACGAGGGCTGCAGCGGAACTTAACGGTAAAAGCAGAAAACCATATAACTCTAAATTTACATATATTTNTCACCAGAAACGAGGGCTGCAGCGGAACTTAACGGTAAAAGCAGAAAACCATATAACTCTAAATTTACATATATTGGCAGGAAAAATAGCAAATAATAAAAGCACTGAGAAACAAATAATATAATTCTAAAATGAAACGAAACTGATATTTGAGTGGGCGGAGAGAAATTACGCTAAAAAATAATTAGTAATTTAAACACACACGAAGTGATAGGCTCGACTGTAATTCCCTGTAACAAACACACAGCACAGCACTGCCCTCATATAAAAAATTGCAATGAAAATTAAACTGAATAGAAAAATATAAGAAATTCAGCTGGGTGGATTTGAAGTTATTACTGCTCAACATCACATANAAATTAAACTGAATAGAAAAATATAAGAAATTCAGCTGGGTGGATTTGAAGTTATTACTGCTCAACATCACATAGTTCAGTCCCTGCACAATTACTATCACGTCCATTCGTGAGATGTTTCCAGAAACTTGCTTAAGACCTCTTATTAAGACATTTGCTCATTGGAAGTCCGCTGTAAAATAACTCGGTAAAATAACACACGCACACTCTCCTGCCGGGCCTTCGGAGCACCTGGAAAACACCCCACTCGCGCAAAGGTTAGCCAGCCACTGTGTAAGCGGAAATACCATACCCGCACCAGGAGCACATTGCCGATAGATGAACACGGCCTATAATAGTGCAAATACCTCGCACGCACTGCACTTGCGGTTGCCTTCGTGCTCGTNTCACCAGAAACGAGGGCTGCAGCGGAACTTAACGGTAAAAGCAGAAAACCATATAACTCTAAATTTACATATATTTGCAGGAAAAATAGCAAATAATAAAATCACTGAGAAACAAATAATATAATTCTAAAATGAAACGAAACTGATATTTGAGTGGGCGGAGAGAAATTACGCTAAAAAATAATTAGTAATTTAAACACACACGAAGTGATAGGCTCGACTGTAATTCCCTGTAACAAACACACAGCACAGCACTGCCCTCATATAAAAAATTGCAATGCAAATTAAACTGAATAGAAAAATATAAGAAATTCAGCTGGGTGGATTTGAAGTTATTACTGCTCAACATCACATAGTTCAGTCCCTGCACAATTACTATCACGTCCATTCGTGAGATGTTTCCAGAAACTTGCTTAAGACCTCTTATTAAGACATTTGCTCATTGGAAGTCCGCTGTAAAATAACTGGGTAAAATAACACACGCACACTCTCATGCCGGGCCTTCGGAGCACCTGGAAAACACCCCACTCGCGCAAAGGTTAGCCAGCCACTGTGTAAGCGGAAATACCATACCCGCACCAGGAGCACATTGCCGATAGATGAACACGGCCTTTAATAGTGCAAATACCTCGCGCGCACTGCACTTGCGGTTGCCTTCGTGCTCCTCCCCGAGGGTCGCCGTGGCCTCGGTCCACGGCAAGTGACCAGTGACTCCTGGGCAGTTGTCTTCGTGCTCCTCGCCGAGAGTCGCCGTGGCCTCGGTCCATGATAAGTGGCCAGCGACTCCCGGGCAGTTGCCTTCGTGCTCCTCGCCGAGGGTCGCCGTGGCCTCGGTCCACGGCAAGTGACCAGTGACTCCTGGGCAGTTGTCTTCGTGCTCCTCGCCGAGAGTCGCCGTGGCCTCGGTCCATGATAAGTGGCCAGCGACTCCCGGGCAGTTGCCTTCGTGCTCCTCGCCGAGGGTCGCCGTGGCCTCGGTCCACGGCAAGTGGCCAGCGACTCCCGGGCAGTTGTCTTCGCGCTCCTCGCCGAGGGTCGCCGTGGCCTCGGTCCATGGCAAGTGGCCAGCGACTCCCGGGCAGTTGTCTTCGCGCTCCTCGCCGAGGGTCGCCGTGGCCTCGGTCCACGGCAAGTGGCCAGCGACTCCCGGGCAGTTGTCTTCGCGCTCCTCGCCGAGGGTCGCCGTGGCCTCGGTCCACGGCAAGTGGCCAGCGACTCCCGGGCAGTTGTCTTCGCGCTCCTCGCCGAGGGTCGCCGTGGCCTCGGTCCACGGCAAGTGGCCAGCGACTCCCGGGCAGTTGTCTTCGCGCTCCTCGCCGAGGGTCGCCGTGGCCTCGGTCCACGGCAAGTGGCCAGCGACTCCCGGGCAGTTGTCTTCGCGCTCCTCGCCGAGGGTCGCCGTGGCCTCGGTCCACGGCAAGTGGCCAGCGACTCCCGGGCAGTTGTCTTCGCGCTCCTCGCCGAGGGTCGCCGTGGCCTCGGTCCACGGCAAGTGGCCAGCGACTCCCGGGCAGTTGTCTTCGCGCTCCTCGCCGAGGGTCGCCGTGGCCTCGGTCCACGGCAAGTGGCCAGCGACTCCCGGGCAGTTGTCTTCGCGCTCCTCGCCGAGGGTCGCCGTGGCCTCGGTCCACGGCAAGTGGCCAGCGACTCCCGGGCAGTTGTCTTCGCGCTCCTCGCCGAGGGTCGCCGTGGCCTCGGTCCACGGCAAGTGGCCAGCGACTCCCGGGCAGTTGTCTTCGCGCTCCTCGCCGAGGGTCGCCGTGGCCTCGGTCCACGGCAAGTGGCCAGCGACTCCCGGGCAGTTGTCTTCGCGCTCCTCGCCGAGGGTCGCCGTGGCCTCGGTCCACGGCAAGTGGCCAGCGACTCCCGGGCAGTTGTCTTCGCGCTCCTCGCCGAGGGTCGCCGTGGCCTCGGTCCACGGCAAGTGGCCAGCGACTCCCGGGCAGTTGTCTTCGCGCTCCTCGCCGAGGGTCGCCGTGGCCTCGGTCCACGGCAAGTGGCCAGCGACTCCCGGGCAGTTGTCTTCGCGCTCCTCGCCGAGGGTCGCCGTGGCCTCGGTCCACGGCAAGTGGCCAGCGACTCCCGGGCAGTTGTCTTCGCGCTCCTCGCCGAGGGTCGCCGTGGCCTCGGTCCACGGCAAGTGGCCAGCGACTCCCGGGTAGTTGCCTTCCGTTCGACTTCCGCGTGTCAGGTTACGGCTCTGATGACCAGAAAACGAACGACGGCAAAACCATACAAATTCATTTAATTTGCAAGCTTTTGTGAATCAATTACATAATTACAGACAAACTGTAGTTAGCTATGTGAATATTATGTTTCTATAAGATGCAGTGCACTTAATTTGTAGCACTAACAAAAAAATGACATTGTTTTTAAAATGGCTTATTAAAGCATATTTGATCTAAAAAAAAGTTAAATTCTTTACAATGGAAGTCTCGTCCGCTTAGTTATAAAAATTCAGATTCCAGGAATATCCAATTAAAACAATTGCTTCATATTTCTTAAGATTTTACTGTTATCTGTTGGCAGAACCGCGAAACAATTTATGCTTATGCTAACAATGGATATTGTGCCTTGGAAGTGATCGCACACCAACCGACAACAACCACACCAACAACAATCATCACCATCAACAACCTATTGTGCCAGGGCCCTTATACTTTTCGTTTGCATATTTTTGCGCAAAACTGGAAATGAAGTGCAATCTGACGGGAGTAGTTTCCCAATACCCACTGAATGTGTCTGGACTGGGCGCTAAGCCGACACAAGGCGTCGCCCTGCACACGCAGAGAAGACCACGGTGGCAGAGATAGGCCACGCACGCCCCTCGTCCGCTGCGTAGCTCCTCCCACCCTCTGTACCTGGGCGGCTGGCGTGCCTGCTGCCTAAAACTGAAATTACGATCTGCGGTGACTCTCTCGGAGATTATTTGTTTATGAAGACTGATATCATTACTAGTAATCCGTGGTATCAAGCCAATATTTATTTTATTATACATTAAAAATTTCATTAAATTAAACTTTTATAAATTAAAAATTAACGGAAATAATAGTTATGGTTACGTATTGCTGGGAAGGAGGGCCACTGCTTGTGACGTCGACTGATTTGGCTAGTGTCTGTCCCAAATTCCCCTATTTTCCTTTTGCTTCTGTCCCTACATAGTTTATGAGAAAATAAGTCTCGTGGGAAGAGAAGTAAACCAATAAAATCGCTTGGCCAAAATCGGTACATTATATTTTACATAGTTTCTGACAAAATAAGTAAGGTGGGAGGGAGAATTTTGCCAGTGAGAAAGCCACGGTGGGCGGTATTCATAAATATATCTTGAGCACTACTTTCGTCAAGACAATCATATTTGCTATATTGAGTTCGTATTTACATTTCATGAACAGTGGCGGCTGGCAGTTGAAACATGCCCCGTGCTATTGATGTATCCAGCTTCTAACCTCCCCCCCACCAATTTTTTTCCCCCCAGTGATGGGTAAGTAGAGATTACTCCTCTCCTCCCCGTTAAAAAAAAAAAAAAAAAAAAAAAAAGGAAATTTAGTGGGCTGGTATGTGACCATCGATGTATATTTTGTGAAAAATGTTTGCATATCCAGCTGGCTTCTTAGTAAAACTACACTCATCAATCCCCAATTTAATATCATAAACTTTATGGTGCGTCCGATAGTTTTACCTATACAAAAATTATACTTTTATATCGAATGTTTGATCTTGTAACTGGTTTCATTTTGCAAATTCACTCCTATTCCAATTTATTATTTTAAAAAAAGTACCGTGCGACACATTTTCGCCCATAACATGTTACAATATTATTCCTTTATTTCGTTGGGATAAGACAAAAAAAAAAAAATTGGCAGTGTAGTCACAGAGATAGAGCCGGGTGTCATTCTAAAACCTGACTGGTTTATGAGAAGCTGGAAAACGTATTTGGAACAGTATGTATATGTCAGCACTGTTGAGAGCAATTGTCATGCTCTGCCACCAAATTAAAAACTCGTTTAACACATTGAAGATGTAGTAGAACTGAAAAAGATCAGAACTCACACCATACAGTTTTTATCCCAAAGATGGAGAGTATGCAAGATAATAGAAGTTCATTAAATTATATGCGATGGGATTAAGTGAATTTGAAATGCAAACTAGAATTCGAGCAGTATTTGTAATTAGAGCTATAGAAAAATATTGCTTTGTAACCATGGCAATACTCTTCGGCCTTTTCTCAAGACATCTAGCAGTAGTAATCGATGAATGTAACTTATAAGTAAATAATATAAAACTACAAGCATTGCACCAATAACTAAATACTGAATAAGAGCTCCACTCATTATAGGCATTAGTTACATTCCAGAACATAAGCTACATCTTGAGTCTGATATTTCTGAACCTAGGTTTGGTAGCTCATGCTGGATTTGTTGGGGTTTAACAAGAAAATTAAGAAGTGTTTTTGAGTTTATGTAACATAAATTCACGGTTTCAGGTGTTACAAACAAAACAAATCTAATGAATGCTGTAGTCTACATGGCACTTGTTTAGTTATAACACCCAATGAACTGTAGGCTTCGTGTTTGGCACGGTTACGAATCATTGACGCACACAGACGATCCTTGAACACTGAGCCTCAACAGTGCTGGCCACAAATAACTTTCCTGTTCGTTACATAGACAATTGTGGACGCCGGTTCTGAATGGATCAAAGTAATGACAAATGCAAAAACATGGTACATGTATTTATTTCATCACTCATCACACGCAAACTGATAACATTGTTGTTATGATAAGTAATTTATTAAAAAGTTCAAAATCTAGATAACATCTCCGTAAACTATATTTTATTTGCAAGAATTAAAAAGTGCATGCATAGTACAACTGTTTGTAAAATGACAACAATTACCGTAAACTGTGGCATACCCTCTAAACTGTGAATTGTGAATATGATTGGGTGAGACAAGTGTAATTTGGTATCGAAAGTAATTTTGTGTATTACCGTAACGAAATATACTTAGCCTACTCTGTCTTCTTTGTGGTTCTAACTTTCAACAATAATAACTGCTACAGAGTAAACATATGTTAACTAATAATCAGCAAGATTATTTCAACTCAATGCAGATACAATATTAGAGAAGTGCAATGAAGATAAGAGAAGGCAGAAAGTTTGTAGCTGCCACTTTCGTATACAATTTAAATATTTTCGAAGTTATACACGTCGTAAAAAGTAAATCATGAGAGACAATGGTTTAAGAGAGGCATATAAATAAACTTTGGTGTTTATTTTTCATTTCAAACGCATATCACCCATCTATTTCTTAAAACAAAAAAGTCTCTCGCATGCTACTTTTTTCCTGTGCATGTCCAGAAAAATAATCAAAACAGACCATTCCTTGTGCACCTTTTTGTCGTAATTTCTGCTGCTGTGCCCGCTTCTGTGCTATGTTGCTATTAAACTTGTTAAAAATTTCTTCTCCTGGGACGTATATATCGATGCTTCCTGCTCCGGCACTTAAGTGCAGTTGGCCTTCTTCTTTCATCGCACAGATATTCAGCTAAGCTTTTTCGTTAATTATCTATTAACTGCATGATGGAATACCCAATAGTATAAGTCTGGTGTGGGATCTTCAATTCATAAAAAAAGATGTCAATGAAGTTTTAAGTAAAAAAAACTTTCATTTATAACAAAAATATCAAACTTTTTGTTTAAAAATAAAATCATTACGTAACCTGGTTTGGCAATTTTTTTTAGTGTCTATGTCTTTTATGTAATTACTTTCTTTTTATTTATTGTTACTGCCAGTACACATTGTCTGTCAAATATCAATCTGTGTAAGTTGTATTCCTTTGGAGAAGAGAATGTAAAACTTACATACTATCTACCAAAATAATCATGTTTTAAAGGTTTACAAATATATTTTATTTATAAAAAAGAGGACCCCATATATTGTGATTAAGAGTACATGTTGAGTTTCTTGTTTTTTTAAATTAAAAAATGTGCTGCATGAATGAAGGGGTTTGTAGGAAAGCTGCTCGGCCTTATGTTATTATTGTGTTCTCTTTCACATCTTGGTTAACCAAAACCAGATGTTTGTACAGCATCTGGCCCTTGAGCAGTCGTTTGGGTACACCACAAGGTTTGTCCTTGGGATTGTGTCCAGGAGTCTGCTCGGGCAGGTGGTGCAGAGTTCGTACCAGAGCGGTGGTTTTG
The DNA here is from genome assembly GCA_002778355.1 of Clitarchus hookeri. Taxonomy (NCBI): domain Eukaryota; kingdom Metazoa; phylum Arthropoda; class Insecta; order Phasmatodea; family Phasmatidae; genus Clitarchus; species Clitarchus hookeri. Next base: position 225,982 of record NQII01001013.1, read on the forward strand.
GTCTTACTGGTCGTGTGCATGTTTTCTGCATGTAATTTGGCCCTTCTTTTGACGGGCAGTTTTGGGCGATGTGGCAGTTGTGCATATTTTTGCTTTTGTTTTTTCTGTGCTTGTTTTATTACCTGACATGTCCTGGTTTTTTGTGCCCTTTTTCACCCACCTTTAATAGGGTAAATTTTGTCGTGCTTNGTTTTTTCTGTGCTTGTTTTATTACCTGACATGTCCTGGTTTTTTGTGCCCTTTTTCACCCACCTTTAATAGGGTACACTTTGTCTTGCAGGAATTAAGCACATTCTATGACCAGTTTTGGCCAGTACTCTGTTGTTTTACATTATGTTTCAGTGTATTTACTCTTACGAAGCATACAGCTGTGACATTGCCATTGTCCGAGTTCCTCTTGAAAGATGCTCTCGCTAACGAGTATGTCATAAGAGGTGCTCACTCGTCTGAAAATATTGCAGCTGCGCTTTGTAAAGCACTATGTGTTGCCCTAAAGGTAAATGCTGAGAGCAGTTTTGATAATAAAAAGAATCTAGACATTGAATCTGAATACAGTTGTTGCGCTGCTAGTAGCTATACAAGAAATATTAGACAACATTGAGGATGATGCGAGCGATCATTCATATTCCAGGCTGAAAAATCGTTTGGCATATCTTTGTAGGCACACTAAAAAATCTGGCCGAATTCTATTCCGACTAACTCAGTGACATCCAGGTTAAATCCCCGGGAAACATTCTTGCTCAAATTCAAGTAATATTCGAGGGTGTTTCTAGTTCTGAACGACTGTCCTTTGAATGTGGTGTCAGTAATGTTGTAGACACGATTGTGTCTGGTCTTACAGCACAGTTTACCTAGTTTGCCCTTGGTGCACCTTCCACTTCTCCGCATGTAGCCTCTTCCAGTTTGTAGTTGACTGTGACAATCCCTGTGCTGTTCAGTTTAGTAGTATCCAAACTAACACCTGTGCCCACGCTTCACTCCACCTCCAAATTTTCATCCTGGTACTATTTTTTGTACTACTGCGCAAATAACTACTTCAGTGCTTCCTACCCTGCCTCATGCCACGCCACCTGTTTTTGGTAAAATTACCCACCCCCTTGAACGAATGTTAAGGCATTTCCCAGCTACTGATTGGCTCAATGCCCCTCGCTTTCCCGATTTTTAAAAAATAATTTTAAAGTTGAAACAAAGTGGAACTATTCCTGAGTCACAACTGCTAGAGGTTATTTATCCATTTGTGTATGGCCCCCTGAACAAGAGGACTCAAGTAGCTATTGCCCATCAGGCCATATTTGACATCTATCATGATGATATTAAAATTTTCTTTATCCCATCCAGGTTGCGCACCCAACTTCAGTTAAAATATTAAATCGATTTCATAATCCCAACGAATCTTTGTCTGTGTATGTCAATAGCATAAGAGAAGCAGCAGCTATCCTGAGACTCCCAATCCCCGAAAGTGAAGTGGTGGACACTGTTTTGGAAGACTTAGTACCATAGGAGCATTATCACTTGGATTTCGTAGCCAAGCCATGTACATTTGCCGATCACAAAACATGAGATATTATCTGTGCTGATGTTAATCGTGACGATCCAACCAATCGCTATACCACTCATAAGAAGACAAATGGCCACACAAACTTAGACTCTAGTGTCACCACTGTGTCTACTGAGTCGGATGCTGACCCTAGACAAGGAGCTAGCTTCACTGCCTCTGATGAGCAGACCTCAACCCCGCCTGAACGAAAACGCCCTGTGCCACATGTGTAACAAACCCAGTCTTATTGTCACAAATCGCTGGCGACTAAAACGCACGAGAGAGAGAAGTTAGCGCTCGCCATCGTGCGAAGAGCATTTCCAAAGACTTGGAATGCAATGCTCACATTTTGATTTTTCTTGGTCATGGCCTACATTTTCGGATGCTTATTGGTATTTGTCAGCCTCTTGCAGGCAATAATATAGCTGAGGCTGTCACGCAAGCTTCCTCAATCTGGCAGGGATACAAAGTCCTGGAACCCCGCGTATTGAGGTGAATCTGGTGTTTATATCTCTTAATGCTTTGGGGGATGTGTCAAGTGACACAAACTATGTTTACTTATAGCTAATTTTCTCTTTTTCAACTCCATTTATTTAGCAGAATTGTGAACTGTAGGGCAACCTTTTATTATTTTCTATGTGACGAATAATTAATTTATTTTATGATTTTATTCAAATTCTGAATTTAAGTCTATGGGACTCGATTGCTCAGTTCAATGCAGTTTGCTTTTGAAGTTTTAAATTTTTGGATAATTCTCTGAGGCTTCTGGCAGTTTGGAATATTACAAAAAAAAAAAAAGAATGTAAGTCTGAGGAAGAACTCTCGATTAATCTACTACTACAGTCCGACTTTTTAAATTTTGATTTACCACTACTAGCCCAGTAAAATTAGCTCAAAAAAGGGCTGTGCCTTCCAAAAATGGAGGAAAGTTAGAAGTGTTTTTAATTCACTTGGGGCATCCAAAATAACAGTAAACTAGGTTTGCACCATTTTCTGAATGGAGCTTCAGACGACATAGCCAAAAAAACAGCGAAACATTTGCAGTTTTTTCCGATTTAAAAAATAATTCGAAAATAAAACATTTTTAAGCAGAAGCCACTATTTCAAAGTTGTAGAACATTATATTCTGGATTGAATGAGTACCAACAATTTCAAATTCCATCAAGTGGTATAGACAAAATCGGTAGTCAAAAATAGACAAATTTTACCATTTTCGAATATTTTAAAGGAAATCCAGCTTTTTTCGATTCTCTGACTTCGGAAACCGGTCATATAGCGGTCTACTCCCTTCCAAAGTTCATTGTGGACTTCGTAACATTATTATGCAATTTTATTGTTATTTATATTGCATATAATACATACATATCTATATTATCTGGATGGCCCCATGCAAAACTGAAATTAAATTAATTAAAAATAGTAGTGTTTGTAAAAAAATAGCACTGTTCTAAAAAATGTAGGTACTTGTTTAGTAAGGTTCTCAACGCATTCTTTGTAATGTCTTGCTTCCAGAGCCGATGCTAACAAAAGTGACCTACTTCGGCCGAAGACATTCTATAAATAGCACGGAAAAAGAAGGGAAACCAAGGACGTCTGGTTCACAAACTGGCCACCTGGCTTTCCGCTCTTGTATGTCCTTCTAAAAATGTGTTACAAGCCGCCCAAATATCTTTACTCACTCACTCACTCTTTCTAAACTGCTCTCACCCCTCTCTATACCCTCTCTGGCCCCTTTTATTGCGCTCTACTGTTACTCCCTACCTCCTCCCTCGGAATCCTTTTTGAGTTTACCGCCAGATTTGAATTAGTGCATAACTTTGGCTTCTAGTTCTTACTGTTGTACCTAAAAATGTGTCATTTCTGTGCGAACCGTTTTTGACATTTCGCGTAGTTTCTTATGGGGTTATTAAGCTGACTGACAGTTTGAAACAATTTTTGTAAAACAAAAACAAATAAATAAAAATAGCAAAAACTATAAGTGCCGGGTTACCTAAAAATGAGTGTTTTGTTGGCAATGTTTTTTTTGTTATGGCGGGCTTGACTTGTTTCATATGTGGTGAAAGTGTAGCAGAGGAAGAGGATGGATTTACAGTGAAGGAAAAGGGAGTCAAATCATTCACTGAGTCCAGTAAGATGAGGAAGGATGGCAAGCACACTTCGTTACTGGGCAAAAAATTGCGTTTCGTTCATAACAAGTGCCGAAAAATATACACAAAGGAGCAAAACATTGAGCAGGCCGCAAGAGGAGCTAAATCTCGTGCGACGAGGTCCGTTGTGGAGTGTTTTGATTTCAAGGGAAATTGCCTGTTTTGTGAGAAGGATGCAACTGACGCTTTCAAGAAGAAAGATACAAAGAAAACTATTTCCAAACGGGACACTGTGCATGTGATTCAAACTCTCAGATTTACAGACTCCATAAAAGCAGCAGCCAATGATAAAGACGATGCATGGAGTCAGGAAGTTTTATGGAGGATTGGCACTGTAGCAGATCTTGTAGTGGCTGAAGGTTGGTACCATGGCGCCTGTTTAAAACAGTCCTTATAACCTGCATCTGCAGCCAGTGATCGTGCTGGCCGACGTGAAAGTAGTGACGTTTCTGACCGTATTAATTTCATCTACAACTACATGGAAGACAATGACGACGTATGCAAATTTACACTGGATGACATTCTCAAAACTTATTCAGGTTATGTTCCCAAAATTGAGACCATAGGGAAGAAGTTGATTGAACGGTATAATGACGATGTCATTGTAGTGAGTGGAAGTAATCAGTCCAAACAGACAATCTTATGTTTTCGAAACACTGGTCATGCAATTCTGACAAATAGTTGGTATGAATCCAAAAACACCAACATGCGTGATGAATGTCTGCGGGTGGTAAAAGCAGCCGTACAGATCATATGTGCGAACATAAGGTCACAAGTGCATCCTTTGGACAAGTACCCCTCTCCGGGTATATTTCTGGATGGAGTGGGCGACGACACCAGCTTCTCTATAGTTATTATTGGACACATCACAACTCAGAGGAAAAAACGAGAGAAAAAGTGAAGCATGAGAACGAAGTGAAATCAGTAGCACAGGCAATAATATAAGCTACCAGACCCAGGTTATTCATATCCCTTGTCCTGCTAGGAGTCGGAACTTTCTTATACAGGAAGTATTGATTTAGAAATCTTGTGGAAGTGCTGTCTGCATTGGGATTCAGCATCACCTACAATGATGTCAGAAACCTTGAAGTTTGAAGTTTCAAGCAACCACTTAAGATTGTAACCAAAAACTCTTTCACGCAATTTGTATTCGACAACGCCTACATAAACATGGATACAATCGATGTCCACGACACCTTCCATGCTATAGGAGGTATTCAGTGTTTCACTCCGATGAAATCCTTCAGCCTAAGAGCCCCAATTTATAAGGTCCGGTCTACTCCAAGTACAACCTCCTGGAGAGTATATGGTACTATACCACTGGATGTATTTTAAAAACCACACCAAGGAGGACTGGCCAGTCTGATGGTGCAGAATGCCACCAATAATGACAGAGAAATGGTTCCAATGTCAACTGATTTGGTGTGGATGTATGCGAAATGGAAAGAATTGGACATCATCCTTGGATGGAATGGGTTAATGGAGAGCGTCACATCAAACAAGAGTTTTGCATCATCACGAATATCGTGCCTACCATTCATCAAGGCTCCACTCTCAAACTGACACCGCTTACACCACCTTCAAAACAGCAGTTCAGAAATGTGTATAACACCAAAAGAGCTGCTTTGTCACTTTTGACCAGCCTCTCTACATAAAAACTAGAGAAATTGTTGCTTCCTGTGCGCCAGATATTAATGTGGGCTCCGTGATAGTTCGGCTTGGGGGCTTCCATCTATTGATGTCGTTCATGGGTGAAATCGGATACATAATGGGTGGAAGTGGTTTGCAACATTTTTTAAATCTCTCATATCCATTAGCATCTAGAAACACTATGATGTCCGGTCATTTCTATTCTAGAGCTGTAAGGGGTCACATTTTTGCTCAGCTTGCTCTGGCCAAGAAATTTGTGTCTACAATGGACGTGACGGATGAGGAGAACTCAGCAGTATTGACCATTCTCGACAATTTTGGGGCTGACAATTTGCAGATAGATCAACACTGCATGGATGGAATTGTGCTCAAATGCAAGGAAAGACTGCAGGAGTTAGAGCAAAATGGTCCAACAGCGAAACTGTGGGTGCAATATTTTCGGATGGTTTCAACTCTCAAACACTTTGTTGTAGCTGGGAAAAGTGGGTATTGGCAATTACACCTTCAAAGCATAAAGGACATGCTACCATATTTCCACGCAAATGGCCACTTCCATTACGCCAAAGTGAGCCAGTTGTACTTACAAGATATACTGGAGCTTGAAAACCATCTTACTCCTACTGGGTATGAGCAATATGTAACCAAAGGTTTCTTTACCATCAGATGGTCACACAAATACTGGTGGAATATGGTCAGATGTGACCATAGAACAGATCCTTATGAGAGCATTTAAGGCATATGGTGGCTTGTAACGAGGGTGGGTTATTAGTGACGAAACACTGGCAAGATGGATCGCAGCAATGCCAACTGCTGTAGACTTATCACATCAGATTGAGGAATTCTGTGGTGTGTCTTTTACCTCGACAGATAAGTACATTGATTCCACAACAAACTCTAGAAGGTTGAGATACAACATCGATGTTCAGAAATTTTGTTACTGGTTTGATTCTCATGATCCATCCCCCTTCGGATATACTATCATGTGTAAAAGTACTGGAGTGCTAGGGGATGAAAACATCAACTGCCACGAAGCTTACGAAGTTGGGAAATCCAGTATGACAAACATTACAGGCAGTAACTTCAAGAAACTGAAGTTCCAGAGGAAAAACGGGCTAATGCCACTGCGAGGGTGTCAAGTTCAGTGTCAACCCTGATGCAATTTTCAGAAGAATTCCTTTCCATATGAAATCACAAGAACAGCTTAAATCATATTTCGCATTTGAATTAGCCCGTTATCCATAATACCTTTCCGACGGTGGTGGAATGCGTAAGACATGTAAATCAGCTCTGTAAAATTAGTTCATTCCAGTCAGCGCTACTGATACAAGCAATGAAGCTTACGTCATTGATGGAGGGTTCTTTTTACATCGAGTTGTGTGGCATACTAAGGAGCAATTTTCATCTATCATTGACAATTATGTGAACTATGTTAAGAATCACTATGGGCTCAATGTTACCATTGTATTTTATGGATATCCTGAGGATGCAACAGAGTAAAGCATCCAACCACCCATTTCAATAAATTCACCACCCAAACTCACTTTCTTTTGACAGTAATTATTATTTTACAAAATAAAATAACCCTGTGCTTCACGTTCCATATTAATACAATAATTAAACGCTGAAGCCATGTATTTTCCTTTTCTAAACACTCTTTTTCATTTAATCCCTCTTCAAATATTCCTACTTATCTCTCTCTCTCTCTCTCTTTATATATATATATATATATATATATATATATATAAATGTTGTGTCCGTTTGTTTGGATGCGTATAACTCCCGAAAAAATCAACCAATTTTCGTTCTGATTTTTTATAAACCTTCCTTTCGTTCCCACGAGTGTTTGTACACCTTTCTTTTTTATCTGTATTAACTGCAAAGGTACTAAAATCTGCAAAAAGCTCATTTTTACCATGCTTTCGCGTCAGGAAGCGCCTTTGTTGACAGCTGTCTGTTTGAACATTTCAGTTTGTTNATATATATATATATATATATATATATATATATATATATATACTTCGTTCAATTCATTTCACAGAAATGAATAGAACCAAAATCTTTTATGCGATAGAAACGCGTGGCCGGGTAAGCTAGTTAAATGATAAAATTATGTTCTCAGCTATCTGATAGAGTGACAGCAACGACGGTAACTAAATGGCGCTTTATTTCATAGTCTGTGTGCGTTGGATATGAAGTTCAAATTAATTTATTAACGTAGTTTAATAATTCAATGTCCACAACTGAATAAGTTCAATGTTGTCCATTACTTAAGCATATAAGTCAATACATTTTTTTAATGACCTCAACGAGTTTCTAGATATTTACTTGTTTAAATAACGTAATATTCTGCCGTTTACCTGATTAATAATATCTGCGCATTCTACAGTAATAAGTCTCTTCGTTAAGCAATCGTGAAATAAAATATTTTTCCCGTTAGTTCTGAAGATATTTGTACATTAAATTAGTTGATCCAGTGTTCATTAACTCGCTGTCATATGGGTACTGAACACAGGCAAGGTCGCAGGCACGGGAGTTCGGAAACGCTGTGCCGGCAGTCCTGCGCAAGTGCACATCAGCACTCTTGCAGACATACGGAGCGCGTGTTGAGAGGCGCGCGCAACTTGCAAAGCCTACATGTTCCCTAGTCCTGTAGTTTAACGATTTATATTTCCCGTACTGCTTGCTCCTCTGCAATGTTCTTATTTTCTTATACTATCTCTGCTTACTTGTCACTGTTTCCTTCTAAAATTTTGTTGAGATGTAAATACTGCACACAGCCAGAATGTAAGTCTTAAGGTCAAGCAGGAACTGTGTTCCATGGTTTAGCCAACACTGTGGTTCAACCATCTGCAAGAGTCAGAGATCCACCAGCCCTTATTTGACAGAGTGCACAACCTTCTTCATTTAGAGCGTAAGAGGGAATTACTGTGTGTCACTAGAAGTGTTATAACGAAATGGGAGAGTTGCTAGAGTTACACCCACTTCGCCTTGCGAATGGGCGTGCGCAGGCGAACCCGGGTGCATACAGTAGATAGAAGTCGCTCACCATTGGGTCGAATTTGGTTTCTCGCGTGGAGACGAGGAGCACTCTGGGTCTCTGGCGGAGTGGTGACCCGCTAGAGAGGCCTTGTTGTCTCGTGTGGAAGCTAGCTGACCTAGGTATAGGGGGCAGGCAGCACTAGCTCAGAGATACGGGACGCAACTTAGTTTGACCTTGGTGAGTTCATGAGTGCCGCATTATTGGCTGTGCTTGCAGTATAATTTCACTGAGTTTAGAAAAAGCAGTGATAAGTGTCTGAACTTGTTGCAGAGTAGGCAAGTTTCTAGTGGGTATGCAATTCTTAAACTAAAATTATTTTTATTTTCTGCCAATGATATTTTCATTGAAAAAATTAACGACCCTAACCGTATTTATGTAGCACCAGTGCCATAACTTGTTTTTACAGAATACGTAACTATAACTCACAATCAACGATGCCCATACAAAAAGTCTCATATTCTATCATTTAACTGCTCGAAGGACTTAATGTGACAAACGAAATAACATATTCGATTTCAAGTATGCTACATGATCCAAGTAATATTTCCGTTGATCAGGTTTCTCAAAAATACTCACAAAGATGTGTAAATATGCGTAAATATGCACGAATTCATAATTATAATTAAATCACAACTCTTTCTTTGCATTTTCGCGTACACGGAAAGAATTACAAGTTTGAGATGAAAGTAATAGAGAGGTGAAATCGCAGAATTACTTATACAAAAGTAGTAGG
>NQII01001013.1:235251-349924 GCA_002778355.1 Clitarchus hookeri
AAAAAAAAAAAAAAAAAAAAAAAAAAAAAGAATTTTAATCAATAATGTATTTTATAATATTTAGAGCCATATTTTAGATATATATATATATATAATATTTGCCCACAAGAATGTTATCGTTTTAGGATGACATAGTACTAATAAACTGTATTTGTATGAGTTGACAGACAGGAGAGCCGTGAACACGGGACATAGCTGGAGCCTCACGGAGTGTTTTATTCAGCCGTGACGAACCACTAAGCACCGCGCCATACTGCATTTCCCGCCGTAGGTGGCGCAATGGCAACCATCAGCAAGTTCCTTCTTCGCGCGCGCCGCTACTCAGTCAGCAATAAGGTAAGCAACACTGTCACACTTTCAACACAATTACAACCAACCGGTATTACACTAACACACACACACACTCACACATTTAAGCTCTTTTACACATACACACCAACACCACTCTACTTTATTATAGTTTGCACTTANACACACACACTCACACATTTAAGCTCTTTTACACATACACACCAACACCACTCTACTTTATTATAGTTTGCACTTAAACACTAAACATATCAGTAGATTGAATGCGTCGTCCTTTTCTAACTTTGTTAAGAAATTCCATTATTATTCAATGTTACAACAAAAATTGAAGTAAGTAATCACAGATAATATAAAACAGAGCTTCATCTTATATATTTTTATGTCTCAGAGTTTAAAGGACTATTATATATTTTCTTCGTAAAAAAATTGAAATAAATTTAAGCCCTTATATTTTGACCGGAGTACTCCGATCATATATTACATAGTTATCAAACTTATTTAATACATTTTATATATACCTATCAAATATGATCAGAAAATTAATTCTTAATAATTTTCTACAAACTGATGATAACAATAAAATATTTGTAATAGTTACAGTTTCATTAAAACTAAGTTTGATTATTGTATGATTTTCAGTCTTATCAGCAAGCATTCAATATGTACAGAAAATGTAATATGATATATAACTTCATAATAATTATTGTACAATACTATACTATAGAGATTACTAAAATGTACAAACACTGCATAGAATGGATATTATGAATTTAACACAAAAATATGTAAATACTATAAACTAATTGTCAAATTTTATTTTGAATAATGTGTTAATCCTATACAGTAATTGTGAATTTCTATTGTGCTTATTGTGTTTGCTTTAAGTTAGNTTATTTTGAATAATGTGTTAATCCTATACAGTAATTGTGAATTTCTATTGTGCTTATTGTGTTTGCTTTAAGTTAGCGTAAGACTCCATACTCCCTTCTCACACTTGTATATAGGAGGTCTCACGCCGTGGCACAACTTTTGTTCTTCTGTTTTACTTATTTTTAATATTGTAATAAAATTAATTTTTGCCCTCCTGCGTGCCAAACGCTAATCNTTTGTTCTTCTGTTTTACTTATTTTTAATATTGTAATAAAATTAATTTTTGCCCTCCTGCGTGCCAAACGCTAATCCTAACAGACATCAACAAATTATGCACTGACTTTTACGACTGATCATGTAATTTATAGTTTCATTAGGCCTATATTTGTCAGCATTGAGTTGTAATAACCTTATTGTAACTTTCAGCATTTGTGTAATTCTTTTGTAATTATTGGTGATAGGAGTAGTTTAATGTTGTACTTTATCATTTCAATAACTCTTTTCATTGTCATTTAACAATTTGTAATTCAAAATTCTTATTCTCAGATTAATTTAAGCCACTCATTAGGGGCATGCAGTTTTAGTTACCGCGAAGTAAAAATTCAGCAAGACTTGAAGAACAGGCTGCTGCGAATCGGTTCCACCCGGAGTGGTCTGCCGCGGTCGCGTGGAAGAGTATTTGCACGCCTTAGCTATTGCCAAGTTCAGGGCCGCCGCACCTTACAGTTTCACACTCAGCAGAACAACACCCTGGTAGTTCAGGCGTAGTCACGGAAGACTTCACCGCATTGGCAGCTCCACCTACCTTGGTATTTCCTTCTCTCTTTCTATCCTATCTGACATAATAATACTGTAGCGAAGAGTCTCCACCTTTGTCCAGACCTGCTGCCAGAAGATGACTTAGTCTGCATCATTTTATCCCGCACACTTTTCCTTCCACTGTAACCGCTAAGAGATGAGGACATATCTTTTTCATTGACATCGGGGGATATGTAATGATTCAATAAAGGCGGACAAGCCAAGCGAACAGAAGCGACGCGCTGGTGTCCAGGCCAGGCCAATAATCCACAACACATTACAGCAATAATAGTTTATAAATCACATTAGCGAAGCGCCAGTGGAGCTTCCCTCCCGGCGGCACGGTATTTGGGACAATAACGCCACCAGAAATTATATAATACGGCAACACTTTGCACGCGCTGTCTGTCAGCCTGTCTGTCTGTGGACCTACGCAGAGATGAAGCCTTCAAGATGCAGCTTGGCGTGCCGCTCGTCGCTTTCCGACTCACCAATCAGCCTACGGCTATAGTATCATTCAGGTTAGTCATTTATTGTAATTGATTAGGACCTCCCTCGCCAATATCTTATAACTACTGTAACTCCTAAAAAGTGTATTAAATATCTGTTCTGTCTTCATAATTAACTTCAGTTCTTCCCTCATAAAAGTATAAACCTTCCATAGTCCCTAGACACAAGTACAAAATATTATAAACTTAACCGAACGAATCGGAAGAGCTCGTAACATGTCGTCAGCTTCAGTTGTGTTTGATGAGACTATGACGGTAACGATGCCAAAATTACAGTTTCTGTCAAACGACCAGAATAAAATGTGTCTGATATCAATGCTCACTGATAAATTGACAGATCAACATTTCTATGCCAAGAAGGCCGTTGAGGACGCAGTTCCCTTGATTGTCAGCACTGCAATTGATCTCTCTGAACAGGGCGGAACTGTTGTCATTGTGGGAGAAGACATCGGCCTATTGGTTCTTCTGACTGTGCAGGAGCGGCCAGATTACTTCTGCAATATCTTCCTACTGAAGCCNAAGACATCGGCCTATTGGTTCTTCTGACTGTGCAGGAGCGGCCAGATTACTTCTGCAATATCTTCCTACTGAAGCCTGGGAAAGTACAATAAGACAATTTTATGTACATTCCTAGTAATTGTAAGCTGTCTGAAGAAGCAAAGAAGAATATTTTATTACTTCATGCATTCAGTGGTTGTTACAGCACATCCGCATTTTTCAGACCGAAGGAAACAAAATTTGTCAAAATATTTGAGAAAAACACCAGCCTACAGAGAACAGTGGCAGCATTCATGGATCCTGATGCCACACCTGTTCAGGTTGCTGAGGCAGGAGCCAAGTTTATTGTGACATCGTACACTGGTGGCAGCACCAAATCACTGAATGAGACACGCCTTGAGCTCTTCCACATATCACTATAAAAAGTGACTTCAACTTGGCATGTTTGTCTCCAACAAAGGGGCAGCTGTTCGCCAGCATTCCCTGAGGGTGTACTTCCAGGTGCAAGTGGGAAAAAACAACTTCCTTAATCCGCAGCAGTGGGGCTGGAAGACCACCAAACATGGTCTCCTTCCGAATGCGACAGACCAACGAGCAGCACCTCAAGAACTGCTGAACAAGATTTCATGTACTTGAGGAAAAGGATGTCGAGCAGCTTTCTCTTGCCACAAAGCTGGGATCAAATCCTGTGTCATCTGCACACAGTGCAAATGACACACATGCACCAATTCCCCATCTGAGGACGAGTGTCACCAAGTTGACGTCACTTCCTAAGAGGATGAAATCGACATCACCGTAGACCTATTGTCTTTCGATTCTTTCCTGAATGAGGAGCTGGATGCAGACACCGAAATGGTAGAACTTGAAGATTTAGAAAAGTACACTACCGGTCCATCATTTTCCAAACGAAGAATAAAACATCAAATTCGTTGTATTGATGATTATTTTATTGGATTCTTGGTTCTTCTTGATTTTTTTATTGAAGACAGTTAACTTTTTAATTGATTATTCTAGTATTGAATTACACTGAAGAGCCAAAACTGGTACATCTGACTAATATCGTAAAGGGCCCCCGCGAGCACGCTTAAGTGCCGCAAGACGACGTGGCATAGACTCGACTAATGTCTGAAGGTAAGCAGGAGGCAATTCACACCATGAATCCTGCAGGGCAGTCCACACATCCATAGNGACTCGACTAATGTCTGAAGGTAAGCAGGAGGCAATTCACACCATGAATCCTGCAGGGCAGTCCACACATCCATAGAAGGGCGAGGCGGTGGAGATCCCTTCTGAACAGCATGTTGCAAGGCATCCCAGATATGCTCAATAATATTCATGTCTGGTGATTTAAGTGGACAATGGAAGTGTCTAAAGCCAGAAGAGTGTCCCTGGAGCCACTCGGTAGCAACTCTCGACGTTGGGGTGTCGCATTGTCCTGCTGGAATTGTCCACGTCCGTCGGAATGCACAATGGACATGAATGGGTGCAGGTGANAAGACATCGGCCTATTGGTTCTTCTGACTGTGCAGGAGCGGCCAGATTACTTCTGCAATATCTTCCTACTGAAGCATGGGAAAGTACAATAAGACAATTTTATGTACATTCCTAGTAATTGTAAGCTGTCTGAAGAAGCAAAGAAGAATATTTTATTACTTCATGCATTCAGTGGTTGTTACAGTACATCCGCATTTTTCAGACCGAAGGAAACCAAATCTGTCAAAATATTTGAGAAAAACAGCAGCCTACAGAGAACAGTGGCAGCATTCATGGATCCTGATGCCACACCTGTTAAGGTTGCTGAGGCAGGAGCCAAGTTTATTGTGACATTGTACACTGGTGGCAGCACCAAATCACTGAATGAGACACGCCTTGAGCTCTTCCACATATCACTATAAAAAGTGACTTCAACTTGGCATGTTTGTCTCCAACAAAGGGGCAGCTGTTCGCCAGCATTCCCTGAGGGTGTACTTCCAGGTGCAAGTGGGAAAAAACAACTTCCTTAATCCGCAGCAGTGGGGCTGGAAGACCACCAAACATGGTCTCCTTCCGAATGTGACAGACCAACCAGCAGCACCTCAAGAACTGCTGAACAAGATTTCATGTACTTGAGGAAAAGGATGTCGAGCAGCTTTCTCTTGCCACAAAGCTGGGATCAAATCCTGTGTCATCTGCACACAGTGCAAATGACACACATGCACCAATTCCCCATCTGAGGACGAGTGTCACCAAGTTGACGTCACTTCCTAAGAGGATGAAATCGACATCACCGTAGACCTATTGTCTTTCGATTCTTTCCTGAATGAGGAGCTGGATGCAGACACCGAAATGGTAGAACTTGAAGATTTAGAAAAGTACACTACCGGTCCATCATTTTCCAAACGAAGAATAAAACATTAAATTCGTTGTATTGATGATTATTGTATTGGATTCTTTGGTTCTTCTTTATTTTTTTATTGAAGACAGTTAACTTTTTAATTGATTATTCTAGTATTGAATTACACTGAAGAGCCAAAACTGGTACATCTGACTAATATCGTAAAGGGCCCCCGCGAGCACGCTTAAGTGCCGCAAGACGACGTGGCATGGACTCGACTAATGTCTGAAGGTAAGCAGGAGGCAATTCACACCATGAATCCTGCAGGGCAGTCCACACATCCATAGAAGGGCGAGGCGGTGGAGATCCCTTCTGAACAGCATGTTGCAAGGCATCCCAGATATGCTCAATAATATTCATGTCTGGTGATTTAAGTGGACAATGGAAGTGTCTAAAGCCAGAAGAGTGTCCCTGGAGCCACTCGGTAGCAACTCTCGACGTTGGGGTGTCGCATTGTCCTGCTGGAATTGTCCACGTCCGTCGGAATGCACAATGGACATGAATGGGTGCAGGTGATCGGACCAGATACTTACGTATCTGTCACCTGTCAGAGTCGTATCTAGACGTATCAGGGGTCCCATTTCACGCCAACTGCACACGCCCCATACCATGACAGAGCCTCCACCAGCTTGAACAGTCCCCTGTTGACATATAGGGTTCATGAATTCATGAGGATGTCTCCATACCCTTACACGTCCATCCGCCCAATACAATTGGAGACGATACTCGTCAGACCAGCAACGTGTTTCCAGTCATCAACAGTCCAATGGCGGTGTTGGCGTGCCCAGGCGAGGCGTAAAGCTTTGTGTCGTGCAGTGAAAACGATACTCGAGTCGGCCTTCGGCTCCGAAAGCCCATATCAACGATGGTCCGTTGAATATTTCGCACGNGTAAAGCTTTGTGTCGTGCAGTGAAAACGATACTCGAGTCGGCCTTCGGCTCCGAAAGCCCATATCAACGATGGTCTGTTGAATATTTCGCACGCGGGCACTTGTTGATGCCCCAGCATTGACATCTGAGCCAATTTGAGAGAGGGTTGCACGTCTGTCATGTTTAATGATTCTCGTCAGTCGTTGTTTGTCCCGTTCGTTCACGATCTTTTTCCGGCCGCAGCGATGTCAAAGATTTGATGTTTTGCCTTATTCCCGATATTCACGGTACACTCGTGAAATGGTCGTACGCAAAATCCAAATTTTTTCGCAACCTCAGAGGTGCTATGTCCCATATTTCGTGCGCCGACGAAAAAACCACGTTCAAACTCACTGAAATGTTGATAACCTGACATTGTAGCAGCAGTAACCGATCTAGCAACTTGGCAGACGCTTGTTGTCTTGTACAGGCTTTGACCACCGCATTGCGTTACTCTGATTGTTTCCGTACCTCTGTTATTTGCATACGCACGCTTATACCAGTTTTTTTTGCTCTCCAGTGTATTTGATTACTCTTGGTTCTTGTATTGAAACCTTTGTATTAATGATTCTTTATATGATTCTTTTCACCATGTTTTTATGTATGCACCCATTAAAAAATTTGAATTGATTTCTGTTTTTAAATAAAATTTACTTGCGCGAAAATTTTATTTCTTATTAATTAAACTTTTATTACTATTTTACAATCACTAGCTTAATTTTTCGGGAAAGTGAACCTTTGCAGAACCATTTTACCTACAACAAATTATTTCACATATGAATTTGTTTGAAAAAATTATTTTCATGCATATATTATATGCCTTACAAATAACAATAAAATTGCAGAATAATGTTTTATGAAGTTTACAATGAACTTTGGAAGGAATTAGACATACATATGACTGGTTCCCGAAGTCAGAAGAGCGAAAAAACCTGAATTTCCTTAAAAAGTCCGAAAATGGTTACATTTGGCCATTTTTGACTGCCAATTTTGACCACACCACTTGCTCGAATTTCGAAGTGTAGCAACTCAGATTAAAAATGATTTGCTTTACAATTTTTGCATAAAAATGCTTTGTTTTTGAGTNAATTTCGAAGTGTAGCAACTCAGATTAAAAATGATTTGCTTTACAATTTTTGCATAAAAATGCTTTGTTTTTGAGTTATTTTCGAAATACTGAAAAAAAAAGCAAACATATTGCGGTTTTTTGGCTATAACGTCTGGAGCTGCACTCATAAATTGGTGCAAACCTAGTTTACTCTTATTTGGGATGCCCCAAGTGAATTAAAGACAGTTCCATCTTTCACCCAATTTTTGGAAACCAAAATCCAAATTTCACTGGCCTATATCCAAACATTTCAGAATTTTCGCAGGTGTAATGCAAGGTGATGATGGTACATCTCCTCTCCTTTTCAACCGTGTCCTATAGAAAATAGTTACAATTTGGAACAAAAAATTAAAATAATAAAAAATATTACCAATTCTCTTGGGAAGAAGGAACAAACAGATTGGAATCTGTTTTCTAGCATTCGCAGATGATTTTGCTATACTTCCTGAAAATTCAACAAATGCAGAAATACAACTTTATCTCTTATCTTATATAGCCAATCCAAAAGGCTTAAAAATGCCCGCAAAAAAAATTATAAAAATGAAAAATAAATTAAAATTTTTTATAACTGATATTGGTTGAATAGAGAAGGTTAAAAATGTTAAGTATCTAAGGGAAATAGTTAAATAAGATGGTTGAGAAAAACCCGCTTTTTAAGAAATGAAATATAAAATGAAAAGAGCATATGGTATAGCTAAAAATATGTACAATAAATATGTATATCTACGAACGCGAAACTAAGACGTTGCAATACAGTAATAAAACAGGAATGCCTGTATGCAATTGAATATCTAGCACTGAATTATAATTTAGACAAACTATAAATATTAGAAAGACGAATAATTAGAAAAATACTAGCCCCACAAAAAAATCCAGATGCTGGAAATTGAGAAGTAACGATGGTATACATATATCAAAATATAGAACATATAACAGAAACAACGAGAAAAAGAAAACGCTTATTTTTTGTAAATTTGTACAGAATGGATGAGAGTAGACGAATAAAACAGATCTTCAAATATCTTTGGAAAAAAAGTCAACAACAAGTTGAATTCTTAAAGTCATGAATGATTTAAAAAGAATTAAAATAAAAGCAGAAAAAGCTACAGAAATAAAATTTTTTCAAGGAAAAAGTGTTGAAAATGGAAGGATTCCATGGTTGGAGGAAAAAAAAAACAGACTCAAAATGGTCCAAAGAATGAAAAAATTAACACAGTGAAAAGATGAAAGAATATTGGAACAAAGAAATGAAAAAATGATAAGGAATTAAAACAGACGTGTGATCCCCAGAAGGTTTAGGCATTTTTTGTTTAAAACAAAATTACGTAATCTGGTCCGGCATTTTTGTGTCTAGGGCACCCCCTTCAATTTCTTATGAATATTTTTTTTATATTCTTGTTACTGCCAGTATGCATTGATCATAACTTTAAATTTAACGTGTTTTTTAAAAAGAGAATGTAATACTCTTAACCACAAAGATATACTCACGAATCACGTCTTGAGGGAAAGTTATTTATTTATAAAATAAGGATATACATGATTAAGAGAACATGTGAGTTTGCTTTCATTCAGCAAAATTTTGAATTTCAATTTTTTTATTGACTCCAATATAGTTTGTGAATTATTGTGGTTCACGAATGAAGGGTTTGTGGGAAGGCTGCTCGGCCTGCTGTTCCTATTGTGTTCTCTTTTACATCGTAATTAACCAACAACTGATATACGCATCACCTGGTCCTTGAGCGGTCGTTTGAGGACACCATAAGGCATGTTGTTTGAGGACACCACAAGGCATGTTGTTTGGGGACACCACAAGACATGTTGTTTGGGGACACCACAAGGCATGTTGTTTGAGGACACCACAAGGCATGTTGTTTGGGGACACCACAAGACATGTTGTTTGAGGACACCACAAGGCATGTTGTTTGAGGACACCATAAGGCATGTTGTTTGAGGACACCACAAGACATGTTGTTTGGGGACACCACAAGGCATGTTGTTTGGGGATGTGTCTAGGCGTCTACTCGGGTTGGTGGTGTAACTCAACAACTAATGGACAAACTTAAAAAGCAAACATAAATAAAAAAAACCTAAAATAAAAGCAATGCTATAAAATAAAATAAAATTATAAAAAAGTTGTTTTCTATTATGTAACTTAATTACTTTCTTATAGTCAGTGGACCCTAGTCATTATTAGTAATTTTCATTAATACTCAAGGTGATGGTTGTGCTCTTTATTGTTTTGTGCCGCTATTGGAATTTTGTGGAAATAAATCCATGTCAGAGAAAATTTTGTGTCAAAGTTTCTTTTTACTTGCCGACTTGGTAAATAACCTTTTCTTGTAACGTCGTAAAATCGGGACATATGCAGATTTTTTTATTAACTTGTTTATGTATTTGCAAGACGTAATACGATTTCACCGATACCATTTTTCATTGGCACATTATCGTAAGCACATTTATATGACTTTCCAGTCTGTAATTTTTGTAATGTGTTTTAGAAGGCCCTAGTATATGAGCAGTTATTGATCCGTTGTCATGGTAACTATGTGACGTGATGAGTAATTCTTGCCTCTAGCTCTTTCGTAAATGGTCAGTTGTTGATGGCATTATTTAATTAAATGTCTAAAGGGAATTTTTTTTAGCCATCTTGGTGTTCGAAGGCAGAACGCCAGCCCGCGTGGTTTTAATTTAGTTTATATTANAAGGGAATTTTTTTTAGCCATCTTGGTGTTCGAAGGCAGAACGCCAGCCCGCGTGGTTTTAATTTAGTTTATATTATAATGTTCGAACCTGAGAACAGGCCGTCTCGAAGACGAAGACGCGAGGCAAGGTTAAGGAAGAAGCAGGCCTGTACCGGTCGCCGCCCGCGTATATTTTCAGGTTAGTTAGTTCGAACAACAGCGTGTGCTAATATGTGCTGGAACAGTAATGTCACTACAGGCCCGTGAGCCTGAGCAGGGAAGCCCGCGATGAGAGGTCCTGCAGCATCCAGGGGGATGCGACCGCCGACAACGAGATCGCCGAGGACGTCGAGCATTCTTGTTTTTAATTATAATCAGATAAGTCTACGAATTATTTTTATAAGAAGCACAGACGAACTTTACTACCAAATTGAACTGACTCCATTTAATTTAACTACGCACACCTTGTCATTAATAGTCTTTTGTTTGAAACACTGAGCTAGTCTGGAACAAATAGAAAATTAATTAACTTATTTTTCTGGAAGTACGAAATTTTATATGCCAGGCATAAATTAATTAATCACTTCAGTTACGAGAGAGGCTAACTTTGCTGATACCACAGATAAAATCATGTCTGCAAATTGATTAAAATTTTTCCTGTGTGTTAGAATTTTTTTAGTTATCAGAAAGATATTTAAATTCCTCATTTTTTTCTTGCAACGTCTCTGCTGAGTAATTATTTCCAGTAGCGGTAGATATTTTACCTAGTGATATTTCTTGTTGTTCTGCAATTGAACTTTGTTGCGTTATTTGTGAGTGTTGTTCTGTCACACACAATCTCCTACATTTGTGTTATACGGTTTCTCTCTACACGGGCCCAAGGGCCATACGCGTGGCCGACTGTAAGAACACGTACTCATGTAATGTGTCTGCGTTATATTCCGGGTAATATTTGAAATTAAACTTACTTTCCTTGACTGAGAGTGTTGGTATTTCACTTGAGATAGGCCAGAGTCATTACATAAGCCTACGTATATTGCATTGCCTTTTACCCAATAAAAACCCATAAAAAATAAAAAACAAAACACAAAAATCTTGCAATTTGGAATATGGCAATATTCAAGTAAATTGTTTTACAAAATACAATCTTTAGCTGTTTATACATATTGTACCCAAATTTTATTATAATTAATTGAACATTTTTTAATTGCCTTAATTTTGTTTTGTTTATCATTTNTACATATTGTACCCAAATTTTATTATAATTAATTGAACATTTTTTAATTGCCTTAATTTTGTTTTGTTTATCATTTTAAGGAATAGAGAACTAGGTGGAGCTCAGTCCTGTGTCGTAATGTATTTTGCCTGGAACGTTACACTTTATGTGGAATCTCGTTCTCGGTGACCTCTGGANCTCAGTCCTGTGTCGTAATGTATTTTGCCTGGAACGTTACACTTTATGTGGAATCTCGTTCTCGGTGACCTCTGGACATCTTACTGATCGCAGTTGGGACCACATTGGTTTGGTAGTTCCAGTCTAGTATTCCCTGCTCTGCGAACTAAGGGTTCGCCCACAGCACAGTTTTAGAAATTGTGGCAAAATTTCAACGAACCTCGCCAATTTGGATGCTGTAATTCACTTAAATCCTGGGAGAAATTATATAGTTACACACACATTTCCCAGAAATCAGCAAACTTCTGTCCTCATAATCCATAATTAAAAATATTACATTGCAGTCAATTTCTGACATCCAGGAAACTGAAACAATACCACTGTTAATGTTTTACAAATTATGCATAATATACAAAATAAAGCATATATTTTAAAACTTCAAACGATACGATAACGTTGTATACATCTGAAGGATCAAAAGTCATTGTCATACCCATAGGATGTCGGAAACCCCTTCGCTGTTATTACACACAGTTTTAAACATTAGGTATAGGCTCTCCACCAAGTTATGGAACACAGCTGGTAGCNCCCTTCGCTGTTATTACATACAGTTTTAAACATTAGGTATAGGCTCTCCACCAAGTTATGGAACACAGCTGGTAGCATTTTCCCCATTATTCCTGTAGCACTATTAATAATTAACCCCGTCTGCTGGTCTAGTGGGCTTGATATGAGCACCAGCTCATCCCAGATATGTTCTGCGGTGTTGATTTCTGGGCTTTGAGCGTGCCAGTTAAGCAGTTACACCTATTTGCCTGCAGCTGACCTTACCTTTTTTAACAGGAATATTATTGTTTGATAAAGAAAGGAGACTATCAAAAACTGTCGCCACTCTGTGGGAAGAATTTTATTGTCTGACATATTACAGAGTTCATATATTCATAGAATAAGCTAATGACCCGAGCTCAAACTAAGAAAGACAGTCCCACATCATTGCACTAAGGCTACCAACATTTTTGTACCGAATTAACATTAAGATAAATGCTGTTTTCCAGGCATTCGTCAGCTCCGCACATGTCCATGCGAGTGACAGATATTGTACTGTGGACTCATCACTTCCGAAAACCTTTTACTACTACACAGTCCAATGAAAACGTTTATCACCACTCTTAACATCAGTGGGCATTGGCAAGTGTGATCAGTGGCTCCCTGACAATGGCACGATCATGAAAAGCAAGTGGCATCACCTCATGGTGGAGAGCCCAGTTGTTCTGTCGCAGCTCAGGTAACGGAGTCAGCAGGCTTCGGTACCTGAGCTGCGACGGAAGTCCACTGTCTTTATTGACCTTGATGATTGGTTCGTATAACACTCTTAAGAGGTCACTGGTCCCGTTTAGTTAGTGTCTTAGGTCTACCTGAGTAATACCAGGGACCAATGCTTCTGCGACGTTTCCACATAACATGACATCACTGACAGTGGACCGAGGTTTCTTTAACTGCAGAGAAAACTCTCAACCAGAACGCCAAGTTCATATGAACTTCTACAATCATGCCAAGTTCTATCACAGACTCTTACAATGACTCATTCTGGCGGAAAACACATATATGGTCTTCAGGTGTTTGTGCTATTGTTAACATAGCGTCCTACTTCTGGTTTGGTAGCATCAACAAGTTCACTGGGAAGAAAGTAGCGTCGGTGACTTTTGGATACATGGTGTATTAAGAGATATGATAAATCGCAGATGTGTTACATTTAATTTGGGAATGTGTTGACTCAAGAAAAAAAAATCAATTAATGATTACTACCTATTAAACAGTATTCCTAGTTTTTTTTAGAAACATTCAGTAGGCCACGACTTAGAAAATTAGCCCTATTAACGAAATAACCCAATTCGTAAAGTGAAACTATATTCACAATAGTTAGTACTAACACATTTGCATTTATATAGCGTAATAACAGTAAGTTTTAAAATAATTGTGGGAAATTATCAGTAAGACATTAAAGGCACCCTTAAAACAGTTGTGTAGTACTACAATTTGGACAGAGAAGGTATAGTATTCACATCAATTATTATTTATCTGTTCAANCCCTTCGCTGTTATTACACACAGTTTTAAACATTAGGTATAGGCTCTCCACCAAGTTATGGAACACAGCTGGTAGAATTTTCCCCATTATTCCTGTAGCACTATTAATAATTAACCCGGNATTTTCCCCATTATTCCTGTAGCACTATTAATAATTAACCCCGTCTGCTGGTCTAGTGGGCTTGATATGAGCACCAGCTCATCCCAGATATGTTCTGCGGTGTTGATTTCTGGGCTTTGAGCGTGCCAGTTAAGCAGTTACACCTATTTGCCTGCAGCTGACCTTACCTTTTTTAACAGGAATATTATTGTTTGATAAAGAAAGGAGACTATCAAAAACTGTCGCCACTCTGTGGGAAGAATTTTATTGTCTGACATATTACAGAGTTCATATATTCATAGAATAAGCTAATGACCCGAGCTCAAACTAAGAAAGACAGTCCCACATCATTGCACTAAGGCTACCAACATTTTTGTACCGAATTAACATTAAGATAAATGCTGTTTTCCAGGCATTCGTCAGCTCCGCACATGTCCATGCGAGTGACAGATATTGTACTGTGGACTCATCACTTCCGAAAACCTTTTACTACTACACAGTCCAATGAAAACGTTTATCACCACTCTTAACATCAGTGGGCATTGGCAAGTGTGATCAGTGGCTCCCTGACAATGGCACGATCATGAAAAGCAAGTGGCATCACCTCATGGTGGAGAGCCCAGTTGTTCTGTCGCAGCTCAGGTAACGGAGTCAGCAGGCTTCGGTACCTGAGCTGCGACGGAAGTCCACTGCCTTTATTGACCTTGATGATTGGTTCGTATAACACTCTTAAGAGGTCACTGGTCCCGTTTAGTTAGTTTCTTAGGTCTACCTGAGTAATACCAGTGACCAATGCTTCTGCGACGTTTCCACATAACATGACATCACTGACAGTGGACCGAGGCTTCTTTAACTGCAGAGAAAACTCTCAGCCAGAACGCCAAGTTCATATGAACTTCTACAATCATGCCAAGTTCTATCACAGACTCTTACAATGACTCATTCTGGCGGAAAACACATATATGGTCTTCAGGTGTTTGTGCTATTGTTAACATAGCGTCCTACTTCTGGTTTGGTAGCATCAACAAGTTCACTGGGAAGAAAGTAGCGTCGGTGACTTTTGGATACATGGTGTATTAAGAGATATGATAAATCGCAGATGTGTTACATTTCATTTGAGAATGTGTTGACTCAAGAAAAAAAAATCAATTAATGATTACTACCTATTAAACAGTATTCCTAGTTTTTTTTAGAAAACATTCAGTAGGCCATGACTTAGAAAATTAGCCCTATTAACGAAATAACCCAATTCGTAAAGTGAAACTATATTCACAATAGTTAGTACTAACACATTTGCATTTATATAGCGTAATAACAGTAAGTTTGAAAATAATTGTGGGAAATTATCAGTAAGACATTAAAGGCACCCTTTAAAACAGTTGTGTAGTACTACAATTTGGACAGAGAAGGTATAGTATTCACATCAATTATTATTTATCTGTTCAANTTAAAACAGTTGTGTAGTACTACAATTTGGACAGAGAAGGTATAGTATTCACATCAATTATTATTTATCTGTTCAATACATATTGTTACAATATAAAATATAGGAAATACAGAATTTTTGATATCATTAACACATAACCGTATAAAAAGTGAATGTAAAATACAAAATATATGATGAAATTTACATTAAGTTAATGTACCAAAAACAGTGTTTGATTTTATTACGTTATTTGATTATCTTAGTTATACTTATTTTCAGAGAAATTAAAGAGTTTTTAATTTAAATAGATAACACATATACATATAGTTACATGCCATTTGTTGTGAAAGATTATTAAAACATATAAATATATCACAGTCATTCCACAAGGCACTGCATTTATAAGCGACAAATTGTCAGTTGTTTTTCTGTTTGTATTTACTTACTTTACGTATGTACTTTATGTAGGTACTGAATAAAAATTTATCATACATGCTTTTGTTAAAAAAAAAAAAAATTGCAAATATTTTAGTGCGCGCATTGTTTGGAAGTAAAAACCAAATTATTTTGTTATTTGTTTGCGATTGCGACATATTAGTAAGCGAGTTCTTAAACAGAGCTTTATACACAACAAACGACTCCACCTTAATATGTATTCATACTGCAATGAAGTGGCGCGGTGTGTAGTGTTTGGATTTCGGGATGGCACAAAAGATAACTTTTCCAAGGTTTTAGGATCTATGAACATTATCTCATCAAGGCTGTATGACAACAACAAAGGTTTTCTGCACATAGACAAATCACAATCGAATTTCTCAAATAACGGACTGATTGGAAATTGGGAGGTCTCTTTCTGTTTTACATTGGCGGGCAATTTGTCACAGTTAATAGACAAGCAAGCTGACAATAGCGGCAAAGACGTAAATGGCGAAGGCAGGTAGAAAGTTGTGCACGGAGCTGCCGGACGATGGCTTTGCGGTGGTACTTGTGGTGGGAGAAGCCTCTTCTGTTAGCCATGCTACTATGCTTCCGCCATATGTGTCGAACCACACCAGGTTCTCATCCACAGTCTCCAAGGCGTTCCTGGATGCAAGCAGTGCATTCCCGAGCCGAGCCTCGTTACTCTCAATGAAATCCTTCAACTAGAAACAAAAGAAAAATTCTAGTCACTGTCCTGAAATGCTAAATACATATACTGAGTAAGTATGAGTAGACAGATTATGTGGCTTCGAGGGCAAGGGGACAGGCAGAGCATGGGAGGATACATACACCATTTTGGATTCAGCATGATGTTATGGCAGAAATCTTGGCTGTGCCCATGACTTTGACCTCTACTGACATCATGAAAACCATTTCGATTCAAGTTTTTCCAGAATTTCGAGACATTAGCAAAAAGCATTTATAAGTACTACAATATAAACCACAGGTTCATTCGTTACTCGCAGTGCTACGAGTCTACAATAAAACATATCCATCCCGTCCATAAAGCTATCCTCTTGCATTATCCAAACATCCTACACATATTATTCTTATAAATATATTTGAACCAGCATTGTACCATACTCTCTAAAGATAAGCGCTAAAATTACTATCACGGAAATCACAGATGCAACATACATAAACGAAAATAACTAGTTATAAAAATGTTGCATACATACAGGGTGGTCCGCCGAATGTGGACACCCCGGTAATTTCCGAAACGGTTGCAGACCATGAAATTCAGTTTTCAAAAAATGAAATTACGCATGGGGGCAAGTAATTTGCCGCAAAGTGACTATTCGTAACACATGTATGAACATAAATGATTAAACCACATATAATTTTTCCCCTGGAAACATACATTTATTTCAACAGCATCTGAAAGTACGCGCAACGAGAAATTCAGTGACATAGCATACGCAATGAAAAGTAACACAGAAATGCCAAGAAATAGTCTGCAAATATGATTAAGTTAAGTCGGCCAGTAGTATGGGGCAGTGGACCTGTACTCACAGCTGTACACATTACACGAACGAACAGCATTCTTCTTACATTCGCTATACACTGTGAGCATGTCGGCTTTATTAGCATTAGTAAACGCCCTCCTCCAGCGCGTCCTACATCTAGGTGGCATGAACTATCACAAAGTACTGACAAGGAGGTCACCATGCANAACTATCACAAAGTACTGACAAGGAGGTCACCATGCAGTCAGTGTAAAGAAAACAGGATATTAACCGACATACGAAGATCATAGCCTAGTAACTAATGGAGCAGAATACTATAGGTATTTACAATGGTCTTACTACGATAGCACAGAGTACTTGCACTAGAAGCATGCAACGCACCACTGTCGTTCTAATTTCCTATAAATTTACTTTTTCTGATGTGAATAGGCACGCTCCATTTGAAAAAAATGTAACTTTGTTAAAGAAATACATATTAAAATNTTTACTTTTTCTGATGTGAATAGGCACGCTCCATTTGAAAAAAATGTAACTTTGTTAAAGAAATACATATTAAAATACTTATTAAAATCTGTGTCTGGTCTGTAATTATCAGCACGTGTCTAAAATTCACTTCCGTGAAACCAGTATATAAATATTACGTTCAATTTCAGAAATATTTGCGGTGCAAGTTTTAGGTGATTCAGCCTTTATATCATATAAAAAAATAATTTATATTTACNTTTACTTTTTCTGATGTGAATAGGCACGCTCCATTTGAAAAAAATGTAACTTTGTTAAAGAAATACATATTAAAAATCTGTGTCTGGGCTGTAATTATCAGCACGTGTCTAAAATTCACTTCCGTGAAACCAGTATATAAATATTACGTTTAATTTCAGAAATATTTGCGGTGCAAGTTTTAGGTGATTCAGCCTTTATATCATATAAAAAAATAATTTACATTTACNAATTTCAGAAATATTTGCGGTGCAAGTTTTAGGTGATTCAGCCTTTATATCATATAAAAAAATAATTTACATTTACTTGGTTGGTTAAGTAATTTGTAAATTAAATATTATTTTGAGGAAATAGTACGTTATTAGTGATACATATTTGTGCCATCAATATTTCGAATCATATAATTATGTCAAGTAGTTATGTTTGCTTGCCTGACATTACTGTTTCGAAGTAAAAACCTATGAAGTAGAAAACAATACCACCTTAGCCTCATTCCACTTGAAAAGGCCTTGCCCGCTACCACAAAAAATATTTATAGTTAAATTCGGAATAGTGTGCACAGAATCGAACCTATTGTGACATATTGTAAAGTAAACTAGTCTTATATAGTGGAGCATAACCTAACCTTATGAGCTAACTTACTCGGGCGGCACAACGGTAAACAATGAAAAAGGAAAACACTCATGAGGTGAAATAACAGCTAGGAAAGGAACTAAGTACTGTTCCTTAGTGGGATGGCTGCTCATGTTGTAGTTATCGCCTAAACTCTTATAGTGATAAAGGGCATTCCACACACTCACTTTGTTCGCCTGCTGCTGTGTGGAGATCCGGCTGGCGATGCCCGTGATGATGTTGCCGATGGAGCTCATGCCACCGTAGCTGCAAGCACCAATCAGAGCAATGAGAACGTTCTGACGGCCAGGCACACAGGCACTCGGCACTGCCAACTGCATACTTACAACTGGGAAATGTTGTCGTAGTTGTCGACGAGGAAGTCGAGTGCGAGGTCGAGTCCCGCCGCGTTGCTGTAGACTGCAGAGAAGACGGTAGCAGCGTCCTGCTTCCTGATGCCAGAGTCCTCCGTGATGGACAGCTGAAGGTACCTGATCAACATGCGCACGCACCGGGGATGATGGAGCAGTCAACAGGTGCTACTGTCACTCACTCTCTAATTCCTGCACTCTTATAGGCTGTTCGAGGTCGAGCACTTTTGAAATAAACTTTCGAACGATCTCACTGCCCCATACCTGCATTTATTTTAACGGACTCATGGATTGGGGTATGCACAGTAAANCTAATTCCTGCACTCTTATAGGCTGTTCGAGGTCGAGCACTTTTGAAATAAACTTTCGAACGATCTCACTGCCCCATACCTGCATTTATTTTAACGGACTCATGGATTGGGGTATGCACAGTAAAGTTGGTAACGTTGGAAATAAGTTTGTTCCATGCCCTAGCTTTGAATTAAAAGTGTTGGGTAATTATTTGTGAGTACTAAAATTATTTATTTTGTTGTCTGTTGAGTTAATGCATGAAGTGTGAAAGATATAACACATTTACTTTATAACAATTTCAGTTTCAACTGACCGACGCATGAATAAAGTGATCAGGACAATTTCAGTGTAAATTTTACATTTGATGGAAGAATACACGATGTTCATACAATTATATCTGTAGCAAGGCCTTTAAAAATGCTCAGTTTACTGTGTAAAACATATACTTTACACTCATGAGCAGTTGAATTAAAGATACCTGCCGTGTTGATGGAATGACACTGTGTTCGCTCTGTCGAATGGAGTAGAGCCCAGCCATGCATGACTGGGATGTCGTCAGACCTTATACTGACAGTCTGAATAACATCTGAGCACAGAATGAAAATAAGATTAGATCTCAGCACATATGATTGTGGCCAGATCGTTGGATCCAGACGTATGGGCANGAGCACAGAATGAAAATAAGATTAGATCTCAGCACATATGATTGTGGCCAGATCGTTGGATCCAGACGTATGGGCACTGGGATTTACATATGTCATTATCTCAAGAGCGTACCATGAGTTTATGGATTTGGATAAAACCACCGCCGTTAGGGACAACTGCTATCGCGTAAAACGTATCCATGATATGGGTCGCCGCCGGCTAGCTAGGTTGCTAAAATTGGACAGATAGATAACAGTGTAGCATATCACTTTTTAAATCACTGCTGGACCACAACGACCTGTGAGCCGCAATACATCCAGAACGGCCTCCTTGCTATGGGACACAGAAACCACCACCCCACTAGACTACCTCTACTCAACTACACGTCACAAGGATCAAAGATTAATGTGGGCACCGGAACACCGCCACAGGAAAAAAGGTCGCCAGGATGGATGAGTACACGCCAATGGCAGGGTACGAGTGTGTCGCCAAGCACATGAAGCGATGGGTTCTTCGTGTCAGCAGGGTACAGTTCAGGCCGAAGTTGGTAGTATCCTCGTATGGGGATTGTTTATGTGGGATCAAATGGGTCCTCTGGTACAAGTTCCATCGTACTTCACCGGCGAATGATACAAGGATCTGCTGGTAGATAATGTGCTCCCTTTTCCACCTATTTAGCATCCTGCAAGAGACCTGTACTTACAGCAAGACAATGCACAGGCGCGCTGTGCACCGCTTCCTAAATGTGACCGTGTGGTTGGATTAACACACACGGACTTGAGGTTGTTTTCCTGGCCTCCGAGATCACCCGACCTCAATCTCATGGAACACATCTGGGATGCTGTCGAAAGGGATGTGTGTGCCGAGGATCCTGCTCCGATAGATCTCCGTGCATTGTGAGAGTTGGTGCAACGGTCATGGATCAGTTAAGATCCCGATCGCTTCCAGTGCCTTATTGAGCCCATGCCATGTCGCATCACCACCATTATGGCGAAATGGGGTGCTTCACGTGACTAACCAGGTAACACTAATTCAACTGCACATGAGTGTATTTACTTATGGCATAAACAACACCACATGCGCACGTTCATATACTTAAGATGAGGTGTACAAACTTTCATCTTCTGCGCGTATTCCAACAGTAGTCCACAAATGGCTATCCGAACTAACAAAATCACACCGTCAAACAGTCACATAGGCGTTTCGTCACATTAATTTTTGAAACACATATCCGGTTGTTCTTAATTAGTATACGTTTTAGTTGGATTAAAACTCTGTCACAGGAAGTGTTCTAAAAGATTCAATTTTTGTAAAAAATGTTCTAACATAGAATCCAACCACCTTGTTTTGATAGCGCTATTGACATAAAAGCACTGCAATAGTGGATAAAGGAGATTGAATACTGCGTGGCTGACATGCTCACTCTACCCTGCATTCCCTGTGTCCTATAGATACTATCTCAATCATCATACCATGTACAAGTCACACATACGGTACAAAATTATTACGACCATTTACTTAGGGGAAGACGGCGTTCCTTTGAACTTTAGCCGCTACCTATCGTAGTGCGTACTAGTGAGTAATTAGTTTGTACTTCCGTCATCAGAGGTGCTGTACTTCTAGTTTTCATTCGAAAAGTTGCAGATATCTTTTGGTTAAATTAATTTCATCTGTTTGCATCCAGTAAAGTAAGTATATTTGTCAGATTATTTTNGTTGCAGATATCTTTTGGTTAAATTAATTTCATCTGTTTGCATCCAGTAAAGTAAGTATATTTGTCAGATTATTTTATTTTATTACTTAATTAATATTTTCGCTCAAATACATCTGTAGATACCAAAATGCAGCGTTATCATACTAGTNTTTTATTTTATTACTTAATTAATATTTTCGCTCAAATACATCTGTAGATACCAAAATGCAGCGTTATCATACTAGTACAGATGTAGGAGCCATTGTACCATTAACCGGTCAACGGTACAACTGATCCATACATTTTTTCCACAATTGAATTACATATTTTTGTAGGTAAGTAGATAAATGTTTAGACGCAATGCTGGCATTAAGACCAAGAAGATAAACAAGAATAACCTAGAAACTCCAGTACGTATAATTCGTCGAAAAAAGTCGATATGCCAAGCAGCAAAACATTTTAAATTTAAATCATAAACTTTGACTTTTTACTTGAAGAAAATAAAGGAATACGGAAGAGAAGTTCATAAGTATTTACCAAAGAAACCTAAACAAGTGTTCTGCGACGAAGAGGAGCTTCGTCTTGTCCAGTGTCTGCACGATACCACCAAGCTATGTGCACTAAGGACTGATATTAAAGCAAGTACGATCTCTGGTGTATGTAAATACATGTGCTGGAGAGTAATGGTTCCAAGACTTACGAATAAAAAGTATTAAAAATAACAATCAAGAAGCAACCGGTTTGTTCAGAGCAACTGCTTTTAATAGTGACAATGTGGAATAAATATAAAATGTGTTCTTTATAGGTATCATTTTGAATCAAATGGAATCTGTAGCTGGACACTGAGAATCAACCATGAGTTTTCTATAGCAAGGCCAACATCCCCTGAATAGTTTCATTTCAAGGTAATACAGATAGTTTATAGGTCTAATGTAAACATACCATCCACTTCTTCTTATTTTATAATTGTGCCAAACGTTGTTCAACCTGTACTCAGTGTATGCGATTACATTTTCCTCGAATACAAACATTTACACTTTAAATAATTTAAATAATTTGATGTTAGATCCAAAATCTTTCTCTTTCACTGCAGCCATAAACAAACACTAACAAAGTTGTACAAAAGAAAAAATCTGCAATGAAAACTTACGCCGTGGACTACAGCGCGGCACAAATGTAATCAATAACAGGTCATACATTTGAAACAATGTTAAATAACAGGCCATACATATGAAACAATGTTAANCACAAATGTAATCAATAACAGGTCATACATTTGAAACAATGTTAAATAACAGGCCATACATATGAAACAATGTTAAATAACAGGCCATACATATGAAACAATGTTATATTGAAAATGGTTTTGCGGATTTTTAACATTTTTTTGTATGAACTGTTACTTAGTGATGGCATATATGCCAAGCAGTAGCCCATGGCATTAGTTTACGTTCTAAGTTTTTTCATTTGTACAACTTAATTAATATTTGACTACATGGAGATTTTTGGACATTCACCATTGCGNACGTTCTAAGTTTTTTCATTTGTACAACTTAATTAATATTTGACTACATGGAGATTTTTGGACATTCACCATTGCGGTGCATGTTAAACTGAGATTTTTGACAGTGATATGAAGAAATTCTTTCGTTAAGATGACTTTGGCTGGCTTTCAGAGCTTTTTTTTCGCGCCTGTTTGCTATTCACAGGAGATTTGACTGGAAGTCCCTTTGGAATGTCGCCCTCACTACGACATTTGCAGAGAAAGGTCAAGTTGTTAAAACATTGTGATAAAGCAATCAATTCCCATTCCAGTTTCCTCAAAGAAATGTGCATACCGGGTCCATACCGGGCATTCATAGATTAGTTAGTATTTATTTTCATAGATGCCGCAAAAAAACAAAAAAAAAACAAAATTGGATTTAACATCGAATAATAAAAAAAAATATTAAGTGGAATTTTTTTTCTCGAGGAAATTGGCATTTGTTATAATGAGTACAAGTTGGACAATGTTTGGTACAATTATAAAATAATCAGTTTTTTGACACCAAACACTGNATTTGTTATAATGAGTACAAGTTGGACAATGTTTGGTACAATTATAAAATAATCAGTTTTTTGACACCAAACACTGTTTAGGCGAAAGTACGATTATACGGAAGTAGTTAAATCTGAGTGCTTTCATCGCGTGTAATAAAGTTCCACTACAGATCTAATTTGCATTGTACAACATCACGACGGAATCATTGCATGCCCTGCGCGCAGGAGCGATGAGGGGCCAGGGGTGCGTGTTGCTCCCTCGNGATGAGGGGCCAGGGGTGCGTGTTGCTCCCTCGCTTCTTGACCTTGAACGTGCAGCTACATAGTTCTCTTACGTTGAGGGAATATGGGGTAGAATGTGTATACGAGCTGCGCAGGTGACACTCTCCGTGTCTCGGCATCGGACTGGTGTTTTGCTTACGGAACTATAAAAACAATGTGGATTAGAGTGCAAGTTACTAAACTTTATGTAAGTACTGTAAGTGACTTGAAATGTTCGTGCACTTGTTCTGGCCTAGTTGTAATATAACTACAACACATTCGTGCTCTTCATAAATATTTAACTATCTTCAAGAGATGTCCCATTGGCAAACCAAACGCAAACATCTTNAACACATTCGTGCTCTTCATAAATATTTAACTATCTTCAAGAGATGTCCCATTGGCAAACCAAACGCAAACATCTTCGCTACTGTTTGACCAATTGGCTCAGACAGTTCTGCTGTTGATAAATGAGTCAATGTTGAAGACACGCCCAGAATATGAAAATCGGTGTACCTATCTCTAGATTGTTAATGACAACAAATCGTTGCTGTTCGCAGCGGACGGATGTCGCTGTATTGCTTCACATCGGATCTGAAAGGGTGGAAGCTATACGCTTTTCTAATCTTTATTTCCTACAGTTGACACAAATTGATGAGGGTGATTAACGCAGGTCAAGGGAACGGAAAGGCACATATGAAGGAATCACGCCGGGAATAGCCTGCAATGTGGATAGCTGTGCACGACTCTCTCTCTCTCTTTCTCTCTCTCTTTCTCTCTCTCTTTCTCTCTCTCTCTTCCTCTCTCTCTCTCTCCCTACCTGCCTTATACAAACCAGTCGTGCTATCGCGTGACAAACACGCGCATCACACAGCTTAGTACCTACCATAGAATGTGAATATCAGTCATTCATCTGCAACACTGATATCAGTGTTATAATGCAAAAGGTACCTCCCAGGAACTCACATCCAAAGAGAAAAGAGAAGAAACCGTATATTTGACCTCTACACTTAAATACCTTTTATAAAGGCATGCAAATTAACTGTGAAAGCATAACAAATAGAGGTTTTTAGATTATGCTGTTTTTGTACAAAGACGGATACGACAAAATGCCACCGAAAGCTCTGTCAAAACACACTGTGTACTGTTGGTTAAATTAAATTAACTTTGTTATGGTCGTGTACTGGATAATTTGACGTGGCAGGTACACCAAATATAGGCCTACACCTCATCGAGAAATGTGAAGNCGACAAAATGCCACCGAAAGCTCTGTCAAAACACACTGTGTACTGTTGGTTAAATTAAATTAACTTTGTTATGGTCGTGTACTGGATAATTTGACGTGGCAGGTACACCAAATATAGGCCTACACCTCATCGAGAAATGTGAAGTGATAGCCAAGAATGGGGCAAAGAGATGGAAGTATGTGGGTCTGCAAAAAACTAACTAACAAACTCTCTCTCTCTCTCTCTCTCTCTCTCTCTCTCTCTCTCCCTCTCCCTCTCTCCCTTTCTCCCTCTCCCTGCTGAGCTCAACATTTAAGTTTGTTTATGCGCTGAATCTTACGCATTTAATTCTCGAATAAAGTAACAAAAACTGTAATATAATTTGACGGGACCGTGAGTGTGTGACAATACTGGGTGTGTGCGAGCGCGTGTAGACACTCTGCTGTTGTCAGTTCCATCTGCAGCTACGTAAGGCAGCACTACAATTGTAGAACACACAGTGGCGGAGGAAACGAGGGTTTCTTTCAATCAACGTAAGTGGATTTTAAAGTGTTATTGGAAATGTAAGAACGTTATGAAGGCGCAGAGACTATGAAGGACAGAATTCGACACCGCGTCACCGTCACGTTTAACAATGACACGATTACGTGACAAGTTTGAGTGGGATGGAACTGTGTGTGATGTGAAGGAAGAACAGTGTGACAGGAAGAGCACGACAACGGACAAAGGAAATGTAGCAACTGTGTTGCACACATTCGCGCATTTACCCGGGAAGTGCACGCGAATCACGTGCCAGTAAATCAAGTGTTCATCGCATTTAAAAGCAAGAAAAGTAGAGGCCCTACATTCCCACAGATGACCCAGTTAGGCGTGTCGAATTTTGTGTGAGTGGGTTGCAAACTTGTTGAACGACAAAAAACGTTTTACTGACGTGATTGTTTCGTCCGATAAGGCAACCTTGAAATTAAATAGAACTGTCAACCTCGTAATTGTGTGTAATAGACCGATGAAAATCCCCACATTGTGTTAGAGCAAGCAGATGTATATATGCCAGAGGACATTCTTATTTCACGGAACGGCACCAGGTGAAAGTTACCATGTCATGTTTCAGAAAAGCATTGCACCATATGTTCATAAAATGTACTCAGATAACGATTGCTTTATCCAACAGGAAGGTGTACTACATTATTACCATTGAGATGTATGGTCATTCCTGGGCAAAATATTTGTTAGATGGTGAATAGGCCGACGATTCAACACCGTTTGATTTTTACCTGTGGGAAACTCTGAAAAACACTGTGTATTCACAAAGCCAAGGATGCCATGAGAGACGCGATCGTGACTGCCTCTGAATCCACTCCCATGGAAACTGTGCCTACAGTCTGTCGTTCTGTTCTACAGCCAGCATCTTACTGAATTGGTGCTAATGGCGATTATTTGTAACTGCTATTAATATTCATCGGTCCTCATAATCTCTAGTGTACGGTATCATGTGAGTGAGTTGGTAGTGTGAGTGCAGGATGATGCCAGCAGGTGGGTTGTGGGTGGTACTCGCCTGGTGATGACGGCGCGGTCGGCGGAGCAGCCGAGTGCAGAGAGCAGCGCCACCTGCTCGCTGCTGACGTCAGAGCTGTTGTAGCGGTTCCACAGGAAGTTCCACTCGTTCTCGCCACCCTTCCTCAGCGCCGTGCAGTAGACGGCGGCCGTCGTGTCCGCCGCCAGCCTGCACCAACACACCGCCACCTCGCCTATCACACTCTGCTGCCAACAACACAACGTCCCATATGGCTATAGTTACGTACATTTCGCAAATTCTTTCGGCGGCAGAGGGGACGCGGTGGCGCAGCGGCTAGACCGTTAGCCTCCCACCAAGGCGAGCCGGTTTAGATCCTCGGTGGAGCCTCTACCGGATTTTAGCTCCAGAGAATCGTGCTNTAGCCTCCCACCAAGGCGAGCCGGTTTAGATCCTCGGTGGAGCCTCTACCGGATTTTAGCTCCAGAGAATCGTGCTGGACGATGCCGCTAGTCGGGAGGTTTTCTTGGGGATATCCTGCTTCCCCCGTCCTTACATTCCGGTGCTGCTCCATGCTCACCTCACTCCACCCTCATCGGCTCTCAAGAACTCGATGTCCAGAGCTGCCCAAATCTCTTCACTCTCACTCTTCACAATAAAATAACAATTGTGTTTAGCTTTGAGCCATCGTAATTCGTAAACACGTGTATCGTAGTTAAAAAAAATATATTATGCNTCGTAAACACGTGTATCGTAGTTAAAAAAAATATATTATGCATTTAAGAGCAACTAAAAAATAGCTGTTATCAACATGAATATTTCGATTCTGTCGGCATACTTAAATAAAATAATGTGTTTACTAATATTTTGTTAAATACAGTTTTAAAGGCAAATATCAAACAATGTGTAGACACATTTTCTTACATTTACACTCTAGTGCGAAGAATAAAATTTATTATTTGCGTCGGTTCTAACACAAAACAAATCCAAAACTTAAAATGGAAATTTCTAATTATACCATTTGCTTACTTATACAAGAACTTACATATATAACTAATGAGCCTACTTTCCGCAACATGGCTGGAATTCATTTTTAAATAAGTTCTTAAAAGCTGTGTTGATAGTTCAAACTTGACTTCTCTTTAAAAGCTGTAACATTATAAATGAAACCAGAAACATATGCAACTGTAGTGAGACAATTACAAATACACACGTACCTTACCCCGGGACTTAAACCCAGAAAACCTCGTACAATAAGCTAGCGAGCATTCTACAGCATTACGAATCGGATTCGCAGCATAAATTTTGGTTTAATGTCTAATGTTTCGAATGATAGGGCCGTCATTATGAAAATAAGTGACTGAGCCTCTTAAGACATGTAGGTTTACATGGTCTACCGTAGCGCTACTTGCGTATACAATTGGATGAAAATAGTTTTTTGGCCCCTGAGATATAGCACAAAAATTTTTTTTTTGGTATTTGATGATATCGTACACATTAAAAAAAAAAAAGAAGCTCTACGTTCGATAATTTCAATGTATACTGTCTTACATACAAATTTTGGTTGAATTTGGTTAAATTGTTTAATATATGTGGCAAACTTACCTAAATTATTTATGAAGCCATCATTTTGAACATCGTTGTTTGATCCTATTAATCATGAAAGTTTACATGGCCTTCTGTATCATTTATGGTGTGCAAATTTTGGTATAAATTAGTTGAAATGTTCCAGTGTAACGTTTTGTGGGAATAGGTTAGTTGGTCCTCGAGATATGGCATAAAATCTCCATAATTTTAATGTGGCAGTCGTCATGAATGGAAGACAAAAAAGTACTGTTGTAGCACATTTGATGGTGTTATACCTACTGGCAATATTCAAAGTAAAGTCAAAATAGATTAAATATATCCGTAGATATAGCACACAAAACTAAAACTATTTTATAGCCACAATTTTGAAAATAAGCATATCATACTTAAAAAATACATGCATTAATATTGCCTACAACAGTACATCATCGTTGCCAAATTTTATCACAATAAGTTGATAGTTTCCCAAGATATGAGATAACATTTTTTTTAATTGGTGTGGCAATTTTACAAAATGGCAGAGTAATGAGGCTTTGCATATATACATTTTATGATTGTAATAGGTACTGCTGCATACAAAATTAAGTTGGAATCTGTTTCGTTAGTAAAATATACTAAGCTTAAATATTTATATAGCCACCATTTTGAAAATAAATGCCTTACATGCTAAAAACATACCAATTAACAACATTTAAGTCAGTAATACTGGTTTTCAAAATATGATATGTATTGGTCAATTTTTTACCGAGTAATGACATAAAAATGTATTTATTCGCATGGTGCTATCTAAAAAAAAAGCGACAAAAGATGCTCCATAGTTGATAGTTGTAATACCTACTGCCAGAATACAAAGTAAAGAAGGAATTGATTACATAGTTTCGACGATGTATCATTCTAACCTAAAATGGTGATATGGCAACCATTTTTAAAATGAGTGTCTGACATTAAAAACATATAAAATATCATTATCTGCATGAGTACTACTTGTTTGCCAAATTTGGTAGGAATCGGTTAATTTTCTACCGAGATATGACAAAATAACTTTATTTATTCGTATAGCACAATTTTCCAAAATGGCTGACAAAAGTTATTGTGTTGGTTTATATGATGATTGTAATATATACGTTCTGTATACAAAATTTGGTAGAAATTTGTTAAATGGTTTGGTAGATATACCAAATAAACTTTAAATATTTGTATGGCCACCATTTTGAAAATAAATGCCTAATAAAGTTTAATTACTTACATATACTTAGCTTATCGAAGTATTACTTACCTATCAAATTGGGTGAACATTGGTTTAATATCCATCTCAAAATTTAATGCTCACTTGATGCTCTGTCCGCATACAAAATGTAGATTCAATCGGTTGAATAGTTTTCGCCATATGAAATATCGTCCCAAATATTTAATGACCACCATTTTGAAATTTTGAAATTTTAGTGCCCAACATGGCCGAGAACTTTAAAAGTCAGTTGTCCTTACTATGTTTTATATGTGTACCTAGGTTGGTGAAATTCGGTTGACGCGTTCAAAAATTTAATAAGTACAAGAAGTCTTGATTGCGGAAGNGCGCAGATTCGCACAACCCATACCTGAACTCACACATACACACAGAGGAAAGTGATCTCATAAGCCTCTCTGTCCATCGGGAAGTAGGCTAAACACGGAGAAACTACGGTACGTACGCTTCACAAGCGCTACTTGATGGCGAAACTTTCTATTTTCCAAAATATTGGCAACCTGAGGGTCCACAGTGGCCACCGCCGAGCTCTCATGTGCCCCAGAGGCGGTGCTGTCGCGACACCGACGACACAGGCAGGAGCCCACAAGTCGCGGTGTTTCTGTTTGAAACGCCGTTGACGGTAAAGTGAGCCATTTTGAAACAAACCTTTGAAAAAAAAAATCACTGCCTATTATATTACACACTGGCTGCTGGCTCCCAGTTAATTTGGCAGCGATTTATGAAAAATAGTTTTTAAGACTTATTGTATGGCTTGTATTGCGAGTGCATGTGCTGAAACGTATGGCCACTGAAGTTAGTGCCTCTTGTTTCATACACATTAGAATACGAATCTTCACATTGGTGACACACCTACGTTAAAGGATGTTCACGGTAAAATGCGCACTTTTCAAAGCCCTGTTAAAAATCTACTTGTATGCACATTGTGTAATCTTCTGCCATATGTAAAGTTATCACTACCAAGGTCTTGGTCACTTTATTCTGGCGTCGGCCATGTCAGATTGTGAAATTGTTACAGAAGTAAATATTTTACAGGTGCGCTGTGCTAGTTCTTGATATTATATATCTCGAAAAAATATAAATAAAAAAATAATTTTAGTATTCAAAATGGTTTATTTAGCAGTTTTAATTTAACGTTAGGACATGGAACTACTTTCTCCTTATAGTTACTAACTTTACAGGTCTCATGCCAGTCAGTGTGCCCATGAAGATAAGCGGAGTGACATTTCTCAGAGGTTGATGTGAAAAGTGCTCAGTTTCCGTATACAGCCTATACAACAATCTCGCGGTTTCACTTGCGTGGCGTATGAATAAAGTGATGAGGTCCATGGCAATGTTAATTCACATACAGCAGAAGGATACAGAAAGAGAAGAAAAGTAGAACCTAAGCAGGGCTTTAAAACTACTAAATTTACAAATAGCAGCCCTNGAAAAGTAGAACCTAAGCAGGGCTTTAAAACTACTAAATTTACAAATAGCAGCCCTACCGTGGGCTTTGGGCCCGTATTTAATCTAATGTACGAGTTGTAGTGTCTAACATACTGTAGCACTGCCGGAAAGTGTGGCTAGTTCAACTCGTGTTTAGTGTGTGATGGAGTTCCCTACAACCGCTACAGTTGCTCTACTGAGACAGGCAAGCATTGCAGCGCTGCAAACTAGGACCCAGCCTTGCACTTACTAATCTGGGTAATATTACCGCGTAGACGTTTGTGAAGAGGAAGTTGCACGTATCTAGTACACTTAGCTGACTTCCTATGTACCGAGAGTGTGTTATCAGCCTTGGTTAAAGCTAAGGCTGGCCCGCGAGCGTGGCTCACATTGCCGTTGGCGGTGGCTTTTCTGTAAACCTGCTGCCGCCCTTGCCGTCGTCACTATCACATGTTAGGATCGTGTTCATTCTTATACTTTTTCAACTAGTTGAGTATCATCGTTTATAAGGTTACGGTTTTGTAACAAATGTAACAGTATTTCTACAAAACCACTTCGGAATGGACGATAGAAGTAGTTTTATAATTTTTTTCTTTGAGGCATAGGGATTAGAGATACAAGTCAGTAGTCGTCCGCCATATTGAATCACGTCACATGCTACTGACCAAATGTTCCTTTAAACCCAAAATAACTTCAGAAATGGGCGATTTTACCCCAAAACTGCCTTTTCCTCAGAAATAAAAAAAAACTGGGAAAATATTTTGCTTGAGTACTCAAAAGAGCACAATGGATTCGAGGATTCTCGATGCGAAAGGCAAAAAACCCTGAAAGCAGCAGTGCGCATTCGAGGCGCCTCGATGTAAGAGCTTCAACGCTATAATCCATTCACGGTATCTTCGATACTTTTGAAAAGAACCTTTGAAAAATCTCCCTAGGAGTTACATGTTCAATTGGTTATAAAAATATATATATGGAAAAAGGTTTTGTCTTGCTTTTAGCACTGAAGCACTATATAAATTGGTTGTTTTAAGTATATTTTTTCAATAAATTATAATAATTTGTTAAAAGTCCGTACGAATTAACAACGGATTTTGAAGGGACATGTTGGTTATAGCTGAAAAGAAATAGTTCGTGGGTCAAATATTAATATGTATAAATTTAATGCCGTAATTGTAAAGTTAATATTCCTAAACTATATATTTACATTTTCACGTAGCACTCATGGGTAAAGATTTCACTGTTATTAATTGAAATTAAATAAATTTCAGTGTCTGTCCAGCGGACTCATACACTCCATCTTGTCCGTTTGGGCACGTTTTTTTCAGAAGTATAACCACGCCATATTGGATATTGGAGACGCTGAATTGTGGTTATAAAACTAACGTAACACATTCTTTCTACTTATAAGATAATTCTAGGTTAAGATGTAATTTTAGTATTAGCGTTGTTATTTCTGCACTTTATCAAATAAACGTGCAAAATATAGAAAGGCATTTGAATATTTCCGTTATGTAATTCCCTTCGCAGTCCTTAACAGAAAAACATATTTTAAAAGAATGAAAAGGAATCGAATTTTAGTCAATAACTGATAATCGATTATTTTCGAAAGCTTTTNAAAACATATTTTAAAAGAATGAAAAGGAATCGAATTTTAGTCAATAACTGATAATCGATTATTTTCGAAAGCTTTTTGTGAAGCGTAAGAGATAGCAGCACAGTAGCGTTTGCTTACACGTCTTTCTATTATATCGTCTTTGCGCCGCAGGTAGTGTTGTTTTGATGTTGTGGCAGTGAAGAAGTCCGACAGTTTCTTGATGGAAAAGCGATGTACCTACACCGCAGGTTTAAAAATGAAAGTGATTTTGTTCGCTGAAGAGTTTGGAAATCGAGCCGCGGGCCGTGAATTCGTAGTAAATGAAACGTTAGTGCGGGGCTGGAGGAATTTTTCTCACTTATAAGTCGCACCCCGAGTTTTCAATAAAATTTTTTAAATAAAATGTGCGACTTATATGTGATAAAATACGGTACCATTTATCACAGTGAAATCTTTAACCTGAGTGCTACTTCCAAAAGTTTATTATGTAAAATTTAACTTTTTCCTTACACCAAATATGTAAATAAATCTTAATACAATAAGTAAACTTTAATTAAATTATATAATTAACAGTTCCGATATATACTTCAATCTACCTTTTTATATGCATTACAATATTTTGCGAAATTAATTAGCATTTTTTTTAGACATTTGGAGAATTTTATTAAAGTATATGACAGTTAAGATTACATGGCATTGTTTCGCTTCAAAAATAAATGTTGGTAGTTCCCACATGGACACTGTTAATAAAATATTTGACAGTTCCCACAAGGCTCTGTTTGTTTACAAAATATTTGAGAGTACCCACATGGCACTGTTTTTGTTTGCAAAACGTTTGACAGGTGTCACATGGCAATTTTTTTGATTACATACTGCGGAAGGATACATAATCGAGTCCCTGAAAGTAGATCTTTAGCAGGGCTTCAGAAAATCTTGAAGTTACCGTGAATACATTATGCAAGGCGGACTAACGGCTTCGAGCCAAGCCTAGTGGATAAGGTGTTACAGCGGTCAGGTTTATTTACATTAATGACNGCGGAAGGATACATAATCGAGTCCCTGAAAGTAGATCTTTAGCAGGGCTTCAGAAAATCTTGAAGTTACCGTGAACACATTATACAAGGCGGACTAACGGCTTCGAGCCAAGCCTAGTGGATAAGGTGTTACAGCGGTCAGGTTTATTTACATTAATGACCTCGACCACCATGTTGGAAGAGGGTGATATTGACCTTGACGCTAGTGATATCGAATTCAAAATATTAAGAAAAATTTCAAGAAGATTGAAAAAATCGTAAAAATCGAGGGGGAAAAAAATACATTACTCACCCCAACCGCCATGCTGGATGTAGAAAATGTTGACCTTGACCCCAGTGTCCATAAATGCGAAAAATCGAGGAAAAATCATAAAAATCAAGAATAAAATATGTTACTGACTAAATCGTTATGTTGCATGCAATTTACTTTGGCCTTAACCTTGGTGACCTTAAACTTGAATAATCCAGAAAAATAGCACTGTCATGTTGGATGTGGGTGACCTTGAGGGTTCAATTCTCATAAAGTTGACAGAGCACAGTCAATACTAGGTACAGCGATCATCAGATGACAGAGTAGGAAGTTTCCTACGACTCATGTGCCGATTCATAATTGACTGTATAGTCGATCAATCTGCCGCATCGTCCACCGAAGCAAATTAACGGCTTTATGTAACACATGCCCTTTTTTCCCTCCCCCTCCACCCACACCATCACAACACCCAACACTCCATTTCTCTTACAATTTACCGCCATATCTCGATCTCCTTCACGATCCCCTGATGTCACCAATACACCACCCTACTCTCCACCCCTTTCCCATTTACTCGCCATAGTCCGACCCCCTCAGCGTCCACCCTTGCCACCTGCCCCCAACCCGACTCTTCACCCCTTTACCCCCTTATCATAAACCACCCCTCTCACTACCCGACCACCAACCTTCCTCCTCACAGACAGAAACCCATCCCCTCCCCCTCACTGCAGCCAGTTTCCTTCACTCCATGTACTCACTATAGTTAGATTAATTTGTCTGTTCTCCATCTCCACTAATAAGGGTGCCGTTAACATTATATTAGTCTGTTTGCACTACCTTCTATGTTCTAACTCCAGTAAGAGTTAGATGACAACTGGCACGTTACTTACGCGCTGTTGGAGTCCGCCATCAGGCCGGAGAACATGTTGACAGACTTGTTGACGCAGTCGGCGTGCTCGAGGCTGCAAGCCCACGACAACACGTTCCTCCTCAGGAGCTTCGTCACGTGGTCGTCTGTAGACTTCACTTCGAACCCCAGCGAGTAGTACAAGTGACCCAGCTGCTTAAGCACGTAGTTCTGAAACAAGAAAACTTGCCCTGCTAACTATTCCAACAGCAACAACGATAACAACAAATGTGATAACGAGGGGCGTGAAAACAAGAAACAGAAAGCAGTGAACAAAATCGAGAAATTAAGTACGTGCCACATTCTAACTTACTGCATCAGGTTGCGCATCTAAGAAATCAAAGTAACTCTCACGTGACTGTCCGAAACGAGTGATATTTGGCAACGAAAGTTGTTATTGGAAAGTAGCCTGGAAACGATGCAAAAATTATATTGCAAATTTTTGTTAAACGTTTATAATAAAAATATTTTGAAACATTGAAATATAAATTAATTTCGCTGATACTTGAAATAACTTACTTTTCTCCCGAATATATTTGGCTTCGTTTTATCTATTTCCTACTCGATATTTATTTTATTTCTTTAAGAACTATTGATTTAATCTTAAAACACACATTGGTTCCCGAACAACGTGTTAAATTTACTGTACTAACCAATTACAAAGAGATAATTGTGAAAAGAAAACATAGTAATCGTAAAAGAATTCACAAGTGTG
Organism: Clitarchus hookeri; assembly: GCA_002778355.1. Lineage (NCBI taxonomy): Eukaryota > Metazoa > Arthropoda > Insecta > Phasmatodea > Phasmatidae > Clitarchus > Clitarchus hookeri. Next base: position 270,390 of record NQII01001013.1, read on the forward strand.
ACCTGTTAGTGAATGAAGTTGAGGGGTTTAGTTAAATAGTGTAAAGGACAGTAGAGGACAGCGCTGTACCAATAGCATTACAGTGTGTGAGACGAGCCGCAGTGAGTGGCTATCTCAGGAGTGCGGTGTGACGTCATAACATATCTGGCAGCGCTACATTCAGCCAGGCAAGCATTTTAAGTTACAATTTTCTACATACAATACACACTTTTCAATGAACCGTTCTAACACCACGCCACATGAGGGCGACACCGTCGATTTGTCTCGCTAAAGAGCAAAGCTGTCCTCTACTTGATTGTAATGTATTTGGTGTAACGTAGATCTCGTGGTGCCTCAGAAGCCGGCATATCTTGACGGAGACTGATGACATTCATCAAGTGGCACGACCTGCGGACTCTGGACCCGACACTGACAGATGACTCAGTACCACCCTCCAGACACAGTACGCACTGCACGCGATAGTTATAGATTACGGCGCTCCTCTACCTGCAGATAGAAATGTGTCGCATAATGATTCAAACGAACGTTTATCATAATATATTTACGAAACCACTAAATATTTTCAAATATACCGATATACGAAAGTAACCTACACTTCAGAAGAAGTGGGAATGGTGCTAACAAGATATCTTAGAGATGCCAAAGACTATTTTGAAAAGGCCTTTCCGTTCTGTTGCACCTCAACATAAACTAACATACTATACGCGAAACTACGACCAAAAACTACACAGCTGCATTACCATTTACTTCCCACCAATAACATAGTAATTTACTATCAACAATGAATTTCGTGTCATGCTTGGATACATGTGGAATTACTGTCACATTAAAGTGTTCAAGAACTCAAAGTTAATTCAGATTCCAAATTTGGTCACTTTCTGAAATTATTTCTTATCTAAGTGAATATAAATTTTGAAATCATTGTAGAACTATTTTACAAACGCAGGATTGCTATCAATAAGTAATGTTTGCATAATAATTTTTGGATATTTATTTATTGAACTTATTCAGTAATAAAACCAAGAACGAGGAAATAACAAAATGTACGAAAGAAGGAAGGTTCGCCTTCATATTTACTTCGAGAGAATAAAATACAAATATTACGAAGCATTAAACACAGAGAGACCCATTAATTTTTGAATTTTTTAAACGGGTATATTATAGGAGAAAATTATATTATATTACTACGATAAAATAAATACTAGTATAGTTTCCTTTAATGACACAGAATAATTACAAGAGTGGTCCCAAAATATTTGAACATACTCCTACTATCTTCTTTTTTAAGTCTGCTAGATATCATTAGTAATGTAAAATCGAGAAAAATGTAGCTTATTTACTTGCTGACGTACGAAAACAAAGTACGCTCGCTGTGGATTTTAACACTAGGAAGTGAACAATTTCCCCGTAATACTCTGAACGTCCTCTGGAATGTTTTAGGAGTTGGAATCGTGCGGTTAGGATACCGCCTGTCATACTCAGTGGACGTAGCTGTAGCATTATCGCCATATCGGCGTTTTCTTCCGTGGAAAATGTACGTGGCATTGTAACACAATAACATCTCACAACCACAGGCTACAACCACAATGAGCAGGAACTCGTCGTGTTCAGGCAGTAAACCATGCAACAGACAGTCACACTTCACGATGGTCAAGGTCAAGCACTGTTCGCAGCAGTAGTCAAAGTGACAGTGGCCTAAGTCACGAGCTGTTCATTGTAAGGCATTTACAGTTTTTCTAATTACTACTCTGTAAAAGTTTTTATATAGTTTTATAATAAATTCATTTAAAAACATTACATGGTTTGTAACACAACCACCTTTACTAAGCTAACTGTATTCATGGAAATTTGAAATATCCATAGTAGTTATTATTTTTTTCAACACAAATTTGAGAACAGTTGCTCTGTGAAACCAGTCTAAAATTATTAAGAAATAGTTAATATATTTTTTATGAATTCCAGATATTAAAACGCACTTTTTATACTCTTTAACAGACACGGAATTGACATAATGTATTAGCACTAAACAGTTACATTAAACGTTTCAAACAGTGCACAATTAATCCAATTGAAACAAGGAAAATCATCTCCTACCTAAACAGAATATCAGCTGAGGATTTCCTCGTTATCTGAGTCACTCGTCGCGTCTTCTTCATATGAAGTTCTAAAGTTGATGACGATTCTATCTATCTCTATGTATGACATTCCATCATTCTTAAAATGTGTAGTTTCAGTGTTCCTCACATGTTTATAGCATTCTTAACATTGTAAAACTTTCCACAGGGTTGTCTTTTGGCATCGAGATAGGATATTTGCATTTAAGATGTCCTCACTCAAGTTATATTTGGTTCAAATTGACAGTATACGGGAAAACTTGATGACGTCATAGCAAAATTACTTAATGTCATCGATTTTGAATGTATTTAAGCTAGTAAATTGCTTTTCCAACTATAGGAAACTGACTTTCGCGAGATTAAAGAGAATAGAACTTAATAAAGTAGTTAAGTTAGCAACTCTTTAATTTCCTGGGTTTGTTATTTATTTGAACACAGTTTTAATGTAAATTCGGAAAAAGTTCTGTTTTGCTCAAATTTTAAAGAATACATAGTTATTATTGTATCGTGGTACCATCTAACTTCTGCTTTGAGCCGACAAACAATCGTCCTCGTCTCACAAACTATAGGCTATAAATGGTTCAGTGAAACGAAAAATATTCTCTGACAGACAACAAGAACATACACAATGTTTCGTATAATCATAGATTTCGTCCTGCTATCTTGTCGAAACCAACATATTTCTTGTAAAAATCGCCCCCTCCATGATCTAATGTCAGCTTTCTCTACCAAAAGCTTTTCATTTGACATTCATTTCTTCCAGAGGAATATAAGTCACTTTAAATATTTTCGCAAATATTTCTTCCGGCAGCGCCTAGTAATTTATTTACCTTTGGAACAGTTTCCTTTCTAGATCACAGCATCTAAAAATCACCATCTTAAATTGGTTTCTTATGCAGTGCTTTTTTAACCTGTAGGACCATGGTTTTTTTTTTACATGTTACCTCTGCGCTTTAAGCTACANTCATCTAAAAATCACCATCTTAAATTAGTTTCTTATGCAGTGCTTTTTTAACCTGTAGGACCATGGTTTTTTTTTTACATGTTACCTCTGCGCTTTAAGCTACACAGGCCATACTGCGCCTCGATCGCCCAATGAGTGGGTGAACGTGTTCACACCCTTTCGTCGTATGTGTGCCCAGCTATAACCTGTGTTGAACAGAACGAAAATACCAACCTGATTCACAAATGCGCACTGCCACACCCTCCAACTCACTTGTTACTATCGGACTGAAAATTATTTGAATAACGACTTGATACTCGTTTCTTACAAGCGGAAGCTGGAGAAATTCGTGTGTTATAACCTGTCGCCAAATGAATCTTAGAATATTTCCATATTCCAACTCTTACATCGGGCCAGGAATTGTGCTCGAATTGATACCAACGTTCTTGCAATGGAAGCATGAGCCTTAAGCTCAGTAGACCTAACACATTTCCTCTATTTAACTGCCTACCTATAATTTTTTAAGGTGTACTACAACTAAATGAATTTCATGTGTCTTATTTTTATTGACAATCTTGCTATTTACATGACAGGCAATAATGTCCTATTTTCTACTAAAGTTTTTGTACTTGCTCATGGCCAAAATATTTTCGATACGAAAGAAATTTATTCATTGATGCTTTATACTGAGAGAAAACAAAATTGTCCGACATACAGAGTACACAAAACTGCTGCAATGTGGTACAACATATCTATTTTCCCCGATATTTTGCACATTGGTAACTTTAAAAAGTTGTGCGATATTACCATCAATATTACGAATACATTTTTCTAATTTCTGTACTGGAATTTGTAGGTAAACAGTTATAATTATAATGTGTACAGGCGATCGTAGTTTTGCGACAGAGATCTGTTGTACTTGAGTTGAGTTGGGGGGTTTTGTTGGCGCTGAACAGTGAGTTCTTGAGCACGGGCGAGGTTGAAAAGAGGCGAAGATGAAACGAAATCGAAATGAAATTGTGGGGGAAATGGTAGTTACCCGAGAAAACCCACCGGCCAATGGTAACATCTGCCATGTTTCCCACATACGACAATCCAGGTGACCCCGCTGGGAAACGAACCCAGCTCGTCTTGATGGGAGAAGAGTAGTTTCACTACTACCGTACCGCGACCCCTCATCTGTGGTAATGGTTCCAAAACAGGACAAGTAGTTAACTGAGTAGATGACACAGCAGAGAACAATGGATAGTGTGCACCAGGTCTGAGGGAGGAGTCTGCTGAANACTGTGGTAATGGTTCCAAAACAGGATAAGTAGTTAACTGAGTAGATGACACAGCAGAGAACAATGGATAGTGTGCACCAGGTCTGAGGGAGGAGTCTGCTGAATGAAGGACAACACATTATGAGAATGGAAAGATGCAGGAGACATTGAAGAAATGGCTGTGTGCATAGAACTTGAGGGCTGGTGAGCAGAGAGGAGACAAAGCAGATGCCGAGGATGGAAAGATGCAGGAGACATTGAAGACATGGGAGTGGTGAAAGGGGATCCGACTGGAGAGAGGACGAGGCATAGAAAGGCGCCGGTCACCTTGAAGAGCTGGTAGTGTGCGGCGGGCGCGCCCTGCAGCCTGGTGTCGAGGAAGCGGAGGGCGGAGAGGGCCGAGTACCAGGGCACATAGTCCTGCTCTCGGGAGAGGTAGCGGGTGAGGTCGAGCGCAGTGCTATAGTCGAGCAGGCCAGCCCTCGCCAGGCTGAGACTGTCGTCCAGCAGCTGTGCTCTGTTGATGGCATGCACCGCAGCGTATTGGTCACTCTGCAGCTGTGCCGCCAGCAACCTCCAGTTGGCTGCGTCGTAGTTCACTCGGTAGTAGCCTGCAACACCGCGCAGAGGATAACAACCCCTATCCCTTATAACACGAAGTGATAGCGACTTCATAGCTACTTATGTACAACTACAGACTTTAATGTTAATTACTTTAGAGCTTGTAAAGGGCTGTAAAACTTAGGCACCGTATTTTAGGGCTACTGACTTTATAACTAACTTTATAACTAACCGGAAGGCAGTAGCACTGACATAGTGCTACTGCCTTCCGGGTCTTATAATTATAGCAACAAAGATTTTTTGGGTTAGTGACTTTCGGTTAGTGACTATATGGCAGGCTATTTTCAGCTTGGTTACTACTCGGGGATTTAAGGGTAACTTCCATGCCTTTCATCCCACATCCACATCAGAAGCATGTAGTATTCAAGGAATTATAAAATGTTAACATTCGAGTTTGATGCTGCAGTGCTATACTCAAAAGATGTAGACGAGATGATCTCTCGAGCCCTCCGAACCACTTGATTCTGTGACTCAGTGCCTGGAAATGTTTCCGCAATTTTAAGGAATGGGCTGGAACCTACACCAGTCTTGCCACCTGTTAGATGAACTTGACACCTTAACGAGCATAGCCACTGATATTCATTACAAAAACATGAAAAGTGAAAGAATCTGGTTATGGAGTTAGGAAGTCACTTGCTAGTTGGACAAAGGAAATGGGAAAGAAGCTTATAGAGATATCCCAGTTCTTGAGGAGGTGAGGTAGAGTATGGAAGCAGACGAGCTTCCATATACTGTAACCATTTAGCGAGGGAGAGTGAGCAGCAATGGCTAAGAGAAGAGGAAGTATCGAGATAAGTACAAAGAAGTATGACAGCTGAAAATAGAGTTTCTGGGGACCGAGGATTACTGAACGAGTAGAAGGGTTCAAAAGTTGAATTCTCAAGATCTATAAAAGTTAGAGATCCTCTAACAACCATCGTAAGCCCGGAACTAGTAGGAGAGGTTTTTATTCATGCCTGGCTTCGGCAGGAAAACACCGCAGTACACTTTTTATGTGCCTGCTGTGGGACTCAAGTCTAGCGCCAGCTAGAGGGCTCGTTCGAAGGGAAATCAGACATGTCGTACAACGAATCCACATTAGTGATTTATAGGATGTACAACTTACAAATATAGAATCTATAAATATTTTTATGACCTTATTAACACGTCCACTTGAATGCCAAATGAATTACATAATAAAGCACCTTCAACTTAGATATAAAATTGCGCCATTTCGACCGTTTCCATGTTTTACACAGAATTTTAAACAGGAAACCTGTGGTCCAAAGGATACTCCGGATAAGTAGATTGCTTATTGTATTCATTAAATTATAAAGTACATGGGCCAAAGCAATGAGTTTTGGGATGCCACATAGTTATATAAGGACAATAACTCGGGCAAGAGACATGAAGGTTCGAGATATAATTAAAGTAGTTGGTGCCGAATACCTTGAATGTGCCGAATACCCTCGATGTGACAGAAGTAATGCGACCTGCCTTGCCTTTTTCCGGTAAACAACACGTCGTTTTGGTGAACGAGACTTCTGTTTGTAAACCACTGAAGCTAGACTTACTGGGTTAGAACCGCGAGTTCACCTCACAGTACACACGCAGGCACTCAGAGCTAAGCAACGTAGCATAGTATTTAGTGCAGCTAACACACATAGGCAAATATAACGTGATATTTTTGGTGGCGCACAGGTGATCAGCCTAAACTTAAGTTGTAAACACAAAAAAAAGGCCTCAGTGTAAATGACAAGAAGTTAGTGCAAGTTTGGTTCTTCCCACCTTACAGCAGTCAACTGGTCGATTACATAATTCCTTAGTATTAGCTTTCCAAAAAAATTGGTTAAATTTATCTATTGATACATTTATTTGTTCCTCTATAATATCTACACCTCTTTAATTTTATGCAATTTTGCTGTTCTTTTGTATCGATGGGTTTTCAAGTCGCCTATTCCTACTCTTCAGTAGCTAGCGTGACGACATACAACGCGAGCCTTGTTTCAGTTACTCGGCTCCTCAACGCTGTCACCAGTGGAGCAGCTATCTCCCTCGTCTCTGTCTGCTATCCGCCTTACCTGGAGACGCTGAGCCACGTGGGATCGCGGCTCCCGTATGGAGTTATCTACCAAGCTGCTGAGTTGCCACCGTGTTGTTAGTACACGTATATTTAACAAAATGTCAAGAATTTGAATTATTACGCTAACGTAAGTATTCGTTGGGTAACAATTTCTGCTATACCACCACATTATAGTGAGTTAATTTTTTTGTTTTATTGAATTAAAGTAGCAGATAAAATTATAACAATCTCAAGAATTACATTGTAAAATAATTTTGTTTGCCTACAACAGCCTGCATTAATATATCGAGAATTCACACTTAGATAGTCAAGTGCATTAATAGTAATTTTATTGTAAAAATTTACTTAATATTATGCTTGGTACATCTATATAGTAACAAATGAACCAAGAATAAACGTAGAGCAAGTAAAAAGTGTCTATGTTAAAACTGCAGGTCAACTGCAGATACTAAAACTGCCTAAATACTAAACTAAGTCCCCGTCCTCACTTGCTATCCAGTCGTTCTTACACAAAAGACAGACTGATTCGTGTATCACATAAAAGTTCTAATGGTGGTTATCTTGCTAAAAAAAAAATTAAGCAATTGAAATGGTGTATAATGATATTCGTAAATGATTTACTATTAGAGATGGAAATTTGCCTAAATTTGAATGACTGTATAATTGGTTTTTATTACGTGTTTTAGTACTATGAATGCTAAAACTAACACTACTTTTCCTTCAAAATCATCTGCAAACGTATTTACTAACAACTCAGTGATTACATGTTCTTTTCGACATGCAGACAGGCGGGTTTCGCAATATTTATGTAGTGTTCTTGTCATGTCAATAACTTTGTAGCTACGACTGTAAACAACTTATGAAGCACTACAGTACTATCCGTAAGAAAAATGAGGTCTTCTTGCATTGTGTATTTGTATTAACTTCAACTAAATTTAAGGTAATTTAGAGTTAAAGGAGCAAAGAAAATAAAATTGTCGAAAGTTTTTTTAATTGATTCATTTTGATACTGATTTTGAATCTTTAAAAGCAGATTCGTAACAAATTTTGTGACCGTGAAAGGACTTTCATTTAAGTGAAAACTGCTTTTTGGTGAAAAAAAAAAAAATATATATATTTAAAGCGCCGCTATATATTTCTAACTTTTAGGCCGTGGGAGTTTTTCTCTCCATTGCATGCACTCCTTTAACACTATAGAAGGTAAGTAATTTTTTTTTCTGTTTACATCAGGTTTACTGTTATCTATGTCACCTCCAACTAACTATAAAAGTATTTTTTGAAAATACGAGTTTATTGTTCTTTACTTGCTTGCATATTCATCCAAATCCTGCTGGTTTCGTCATCATCTTGTATCCTATTACCAATCCTTTTTTTCATTCAACGAGTGAATGTAGTCCTCGCTATAGCCTGTTTATTTTTAAAAACTTCTACAACCCACAAGTTAAAAAGATTAAGCAATGCTTTATAAAATAGTGATGCAGTTTTCGCTTACATAAAAGTGTCAGTTCCCTTAGTTAATATTTCTTTTAAGTAGTTTTAAATGTTTTAAACATGTTGAAAAATCTCGGAATTTCATTTATTTGATTCACTTCTTATCGTCCTTAATCCTGCATGAAATATTGCTTGCCTAAGAAAACAACTGCTTCTGTTACTAGTGTTCTCTTTACGGAAAATATCAAACAGTGAATTTGTCATTTTCTCTCTCTCTATTCTTATAATATAACTAGCCCCTAAACTTCAGCAAATGCTGTCCTATTCACAGTACATCGGATTTACGGGTAAAAAAAAAAAAATCTGTTTTTCCAAGGAGTGCTTGACATGCGTGAGAGAAGTAGACTGCTGGAAGCGGCGTTGCAGTTGCGTAGCGGCTTGCATGGTGCGGCACGCACCTGTCTGCTGGGTGTTGAGTAAGAGCCAGTCGCTGCTGGAGGCGACGCCAGTGAGGAGCTGCTGGTCGCTGGTTGGCTCCAGCCAGGAGGAGGGCGTGGTCGTCTGGAAGTCGGCGCTGGTCCTGGAGGTCAAGCTCAGCGGCACCCACCACTTGTATTGCTGAGTGTCTGCGGTCGCATTGCCGGCCTTCAGCAGGAAGCGTTCCTGTACACGCATCCGCCAAACCGACTTACATTTGTGCCTGCTCTCATTACTAACTCCTAGGTTATGTCAAGTTACATCAGTACGGGACCTGCCATTTCACGTTATCATTTGCGACAGACTAGGTGACATGTCACGAGTGTCACTGGAAATTCGCTCATCCAACACGCTCTGCGAATATCTAAACCAATCGTAAACCTGTAGCGTTCTAGTGAATTCATTCCAGACGGCCGAGTCAAACCGAGGACTGGGTTCTCACGGTGACAGCAGACAATAAAAAATTAGATCTGGTAGGATAAATCTATGCTTGTGAATTGCGTGTGTCTCTATAAATAAATAAATAAATAAATATATATATATACATATATATATATAAATAAATAAATATATATATGTGGCCACCCTGTTTTCCGCGAACATATTTACGCAGACTAGACTTAGATGCCCTACACGCACATTTACGACTTTCATTTGGTTACTAGACGGGTTTATTTGTGAGAAGACATTTTCTTACCTGATCGTACCAATTAGAATTAACTTGAACGTCCGTGATTCGCGGGCAAACACATGAGACGCGTGATAGTTAAAATCAACCAATCACCAGAGTGGATCTGAACTAACGTCTCTTGGAGTACATTTAGTAGCTGAATGATTAGCGAAAGACAGGTACCCTGCGTAATTGTGTGTTTAATTGTTTTGCTTTCTTAATTATAACTAAATAATCATAAAATAGGAGACAATATAACATACATATAATCGGGCTTCAAAAAAGTTTGAACGAATATTCTACTTTATTTGAGTATTTTGTTAGTTTATTACAACCATAGTTACTGCGAGAACAATCTGAATATTGATTTAGTTCTTATGTTGAAGGAATAATATATTCTGCAGTAGGAACATACTATTCTGCTGTACAAACTATGTGTGTAATTCCCGATATAATAATAAAAAAAGAGGATTACAACAGAGAATTTAGTTTAGTGAATATATGTAAACAGTAATTAGTTGTGCTAAGTAGCCCATACGATCGCTGTCACTATATCAAACAGGCTATATGGTTTCTACGTACAAAAACCTGGTACCTACGATAATATTTATTCAGTGCATTAACATATGTAAATCAGATGCGAGATTTTGTGGAAGGGTTCATGTTGGTCCCACAATAGCGGCTGCCAGTTTCCTCTCTTAACTGCATTGGTGAATGACACTCTGCCATGTACTGGAGGAACTGTGATTTGGTTGCTAATAGTTTACGGTGTCGGGGCCGTTTCCATTCCTTATGTCAGAAAAAATTAAAAAACATAGTTGCAAAAATGTCAGGTGATGTGCTATAGGGTAATGTGGGGCATGAGCCCGCACGTAAGGAAAAAGTAGTCGATTCTGTCTTTCGAAATGGTGTATTTCACATAAAACCACACGTAGGCCTATATGCTCCGAAAATGCATTGTGTGTGATTATATACAACTGAAATTGTAATTCATTTGTGAAAACTTTCAATACAAATAGAATAGGTGACAGCATATAAGGAAACTTGACCAACAGGTGGGGCAAAAATCCTATTACAGTAGGGTAAGAGTCCTATAGGAATATATAACATTTGGAAATGCCCTTTCCCATATAATCAGTACAGGGCTTCTCCCACCATGATCTGCATCCACTGCACATAATCCAGCCCACAGATGGAAGCTCTTCATACATTGCACCACATCCACCACAGAAATAGTCCATCTCACCAGATCTTGCAAAGTTTTTCTTCTCATCTATGGTCAGTTTGAGTTTTGCTCTAACGCCTTTGGTCTTCAAGCATACTGATTTTGAAGTTGCGGTCGTTTTATTTAGGTTGAGCCTTTTTTTTATTTCACTTTGTAATGATAGCATCTAAGCACATGGAGACGATGTGAGTATTCGAGACTGTTTTGGGTTTCTGCGTCTCGGTGACTAGCTTTTAGGGATGGCCTGAATATTTCTGGTGAAACAGAACACTTTGCAGTAGAGCTACCTGTAGCAAAGTTTTTTCGAACATATATTCATGGCCACTTTCAGTAGGCATAACCCAAACGTTTGTGACAGTGGTTTCCTTAAATTTTGAAATGTGCCGCAAGAAGAAGCAAGCTGTATTTCTGCACTTATACGATTAGTACTGTCAGACCAACAGGAGGCGATTTATTGTCATTATTATTTGGAAGGGGCCTGCCAGTAATTTCAGATGGAATAAAGTAAACTTCAGATAAAATATCGGGATAGATTGGCAGTATGCTACACGCCTGAAAGCCTTTGGCTGTTAACCAATCGTAGCTGCTTTTTCATAAGCCAGTCGAACCAATTAGCAACCTGAAATTGCATTTTGCATCTACCAGGATGTGCTGACATTCATATACTACATTAATTTGTATAACACGCTTTCAGTTTGGCGTACTATTTCACTAAAATCTGACAAAATTATTTTACTGTTTTATTACTTTTGTGGTAGAAAACTGTTGCCAACAGACTACTTTTAGGCTGATAATTTTGATTAAACCATCACCTTCGTTTCCTTCTGTAAATCGGGGTATTTGATTTTACTTATAATAAAACATGTATTTAACTTTAATTTCTGTAAAAAAAAAACTCAAACTGTATAAGTTTTGAGTACATAGAAAAAAAGTTTTAAAGTTCTTAATAATGTTTGCGGGTCAAGAGTCCGCATAACCGTTTGTGCGGACTCTTGAACCAGGAAACTTGCCTCAACAAACCGGAAACATGAAACGTCACTCCAAACAGATAGTTGAGACCGCACTCCATTAATGGCAGGAGCGTGCAACGATCCGTATCCAGTGCGTGGAAAGAATTTCGAAAATTCTCTATATGAACGTTGATGCTCTCTGACGGTGACTGCGAGAACTACAACGTCATACAACTGTTGCATTAACCTACAAAACCTTTCTCTGATAAGGCAACGCTCTGAATATTTGTACCACCGCCTCTTTTAACAGAATATGACTTTATTGGGCGGTTCCTTTGACAGTGGTATCCTAAATACCAGTGATGGATAACTGTTTATTCGGCGAATCGACAGAGGTCAACTAGTACGTGATCGATGGATTAGGTGTCGAACACCTAAACACTCAGGTCATCGAGGCCTAAAGTCTGAACTACACTACAGTGAAGATATTCAAAGGCCACTGCAATGATCAGTTGGCGTAAGTAGCTGCAAACCCCACAAGTGATATGAAAAGTTCAGTTGTACACCGGGATGATGAGTTGTCTCCATGAGTGTTTCTTTGTGACGATTAACAGAATGAGTTGTGACTCGTGTGGATAGTGACTGGACTTCTGTATGGTGGAGGACAAAAGACTTAATGAAGGAGGGTGTAGTGAGCGGTGACGTTGCTCCGATGCTCTCCTGGAGAGACAGCAGCAGAACACTGGTATTTCTCAAGAGTGAGGGTCTCAGTACGGAGTGGAAGGTGCTCGAAGACTGATACACTGCTCTCTGGTCACCTGCTGGCTTAGTTGGGGAGCCAGAGACACTTCTGGATGCATCTTAATCCACAGCCCTGCCACGATTCAGCTCTTAAAATGATTACACGCTGAGAACGGAAATGTTCTGCTAATGACAACCTCTCATGCCGCTGGCATGCTAGACAGTCTGCTAGCGGATGAGGCTGCAGTTTGTGTTGAAAGCATCTGTTCCGATACTTTACACTTGATTATTCTTCGGAAGGTTTGGGAGGCCACCGTGCTTGCCTAGCCCACCAAGAACAAACAGAAAAATATATAGCATACATAAAAATAACATTTTATATTTTGGATTGTTGTTTGGTCTATCGTGTTACAACTTCCTGAATTTATCTCAGAGGTAATAACATATTCGCAAAGAAAAGTGCTGTTAACAGAAAATACTTCCTCACGATATGCATTTTGAAAACAAATATGATGAAGTGTTAACACAGAAATTCTGGAATAGTGCGTGAAGTCCAGTTTAAAAACCTCACAAACGAAGATGATATTATTGACTTTCAGTAAATCCAAACTATATTTTATATTCGTGGTTCATTACAACTTCTCTGAAGCCCTGCCAATCTTCTACTTTCGGGTTACTCACTATGTATCTCTCTGCCAGAGGTAAAATAAAAGTAAACAAGTTTAAAATAAAATGTTTGATTTCTACGCTGTTTGTATAGTCAGAAATAAACATTCTTATATACATCATAAAAATTTCAAGAGTAAGCATTCCTAATTGCATAATAGTGGCAATAACGTTAGTGTACATAAAAAACGTAAAATGACTCAATGTAAGAGTACTTCACATAACAATTATTTATTATTATAAATTACCACAAACCCTTATTGCTTTATGTTTTAATGCATATTAATACGGAAATAACCGTTATAATTTATAAACAAATATATAAGTTAAAATTAAATTTAATAAAATAAAAAAGAAATTACGTTAATGTTAACGGTAGTATTAAACACTTCCGGTGTATTATTATTTGGGAAACAATCAGTCATGTCATATGTAGGGTGATTTTTTAGATACCATGAATACACTATACTCTGTTTAATATAATTCCATAAAGTCTAAACTGACAGCATTTCCTAAAATAATGTTTTTAGGAGAGTTCTGACGCAATCACGGTTATCAAGTATCTGTTGGTAGATAAAAATCTGACCTGTTTCACAGTAGCAGTGCCTGCCTCGTAGTTCCTCGTCACAGTGATCACAGGGTACCCTTGTTGGTTAGTCCACGTGTCCATGACTTCTTTGATGCTTATGAACGGCACGCTTGATTCATTCAACTGTTCCTGCAGCGAATAGTACAGCTGATCAGGCTCTGAGACGCCGTAGGCTCTGAAAAAAGTTGATAAACTCTGTTGACCTTACTCCTCTCATACATTAGGATTTACATTGTTTAAGGAAAATTCTATTTGTAAGATATAACGTTATATGCGCAACTTTACAGACATTAAAATCATTATAAAACAGAGGACGTGCTGATCCCATGTATCGTCTTCCAAAACGTCCCACTTACCGAGCCTTCAGGTATCTCCTAAGACCATTTTGGAATATGTCGCTTGTGAGGAAGTGTTCCATCATCCGGATGACAGAGCCAGCTGTGGGTACACAAGTAATATATATATATAAACATTACAGGCTAATTTTTAAGACAAACATACACTAAAGCGAAAATAATTTTAAATTAAATGTTAAACAAGGAAAACCTCGTTTTACAATATTGGCAGAAGAGTGCTGGCAATTAGCAAATAAAAAAATGTCCCCCGCAGCAAGGAGATGCAGTGTTCATTTATCTTGAACGAGAAAATAAATGAAGAAGGGTTCGTAATGTGTAATGGTCTGACGGGGAAACTGGAACTGTGAAACCTGTTAATTGCAACTTAAGATATCGTGCCAACCACATAAGTGAGACGTGGAGAGGTGAGACAAGGGAATGGGTATCTTCCCTCCTTTTTCGTGATTCAGAGTTAAATTTCTAAAAACCTGGAGTTCCACAGAATTACAACTATGCAATATGAAACTGTCTTTGAATATTTGGTGAGGTTTTGTGTTTATACATTGCCGTCTTTAATAGTTAACATCCATCAGAAGCAGGAATAACTATTATGTTAATTACATTTACATGGTGATTTGAAATGTACAAGTATTTATATTTTTGTAAAAATTAGACTTTTTACAGAAATTTGTGTACAGCAATGATCTAGAATTTCTCTTGTAAATTTCTTATAAAACCAAAATATATTGATACTGCGACTGTGGCGTGTGGTGAAGTGTTGCAAGGTAAGCAGGTGCTTGTTCACTGCTGTACATTCTTGTTGCAAGCAGCAGGATCCAGTAACCACCGCGCAGCCTAGGGAAACTGAATGCATTCGGACCAATCACAAGCGAGCAGCAAGGGATACATTACACGCATCCTGTGGCGTCAGCTGCCGAGCTACGTTTTAGTGGTGGAAGTGTAAACTAGCAATAAATAAGGCATATTACAGAGCTAACGCAAGTTTAGCTTCCAACAGTTCACCACACGCCACTGTATTGCGAGTAACTTTTTAGAAACTTGAACGTTAAATAATGCGATTTAACATTGTTAAAATCTTTTGTCGTCTAAACGTTTTAGACACATAGTCCTCATCGCTATTATCCTCTTCACCAGGCGGTTTTCTTGCTGAACACAGGTGACATGTTATATTGGTGCGTGGGCGACATATGGAGAGAGAGGGCTGGGAACATGCTGCGCTACCTTTGTCGTAGGTGATGGTGTCGAAGACGGAGCTTATCTGTGTGGACGTGCGGACCTCGTAGTTCATGGCGCGCGAGGAGTCGAGCGCATCCACACCGAAGGCATTGTGGAGGACCTGCACCACAAACTGCTCCTCCAGCCGCCAGTCCGTCATCACCTGCCAACATCCGTCATAGCACGTCACCTCCTCACTACCCGAGAGGCCATTCCGTTTACTGCATCAGCTGCGCTACCACGCATCCTTCCGTCACGCTACTTTCCGCATCGGCTGCACGGGATACGGACGTCTAGTGATTCGTGCGCTGGTGTGCATTACTGCTGGGAAGTGTTGAGGAAATAAAATATCTTCAAGGGCGAACTCAACCCTCCTTATATAAGCAGCAGAAATGTAATGAGTTTTGCAGATTGATAAAGTGCACGTGGGGTACTGGGTTCTCATAAAGTGAATTGCTTACGTTGTACAAGGAAGTATTAATTAGCAATAAAAGTTTGTCCTAACTCATTTATAAATAGTATTGGTCTAGGTTTTACTTTTAAAATAGTTGAAGTAGTTCATGCCCATACAGCCAACATCATACACTTGATAAGACTGCAAAATATACTGGTTTGTGTACACAACTAGCGAGTGGGTTAGTCAGTGCAGGTGTGTATCTATACTTCGCATGTATTTCGAGTAGTTGCTTAAGTGTGTTATGTACAGCAACATACATGCCGCACAAGTTGTGTTGCAGACATCCTGTTCTTTCGGTAAAGCACCTTTCGTAAATGCCACAGAACATCCTGTGAATTTACGGAACTCCGTAACTTTTCTTGTACACACTAAAAAATCCGTACATAATTTTCTGTACGACAAAGAAAACAATTTCTTTGATGCTGTTTTGTTTACAGCAACACAATATAGCATTAATTCAAAGAGAAGGTTACAGAAACATAAGTTTGCGGCTAATAAGTGTTTTCTTTACACGTTTTTGTTTTATGACAATATTACCTCTCTTTATAGCAAATAAATAAATATTTTTTGATCTGCTTTTGTTCACAGTAAAGAAAAATTACTTTGTACTAAAGGTAACGGTTTAAAGGTTTTCTGCAGTATATTCTGCAGTAACGAAACTGCAGCTCAGCAAACTTATAGTCCTGCAGTACACGTTTAATGTCATTCTGAAGTTCGGTGACTCTCCACACCACCAATCTCAATTCTTCCCAAGAGGTGGCATTGTATTCTGGCCCATGTTACAGCCTCACATAACACGCCTATCAAAAGTAACGCAAACGCAACAAGACAGAGTGGTAGTATGGTGTAGAGAGTTACGTTAATAACACAGGGTGTATGTGTTCGAATCTCCGAGCTGCCCTAGTTTTTTTGTGAGTGTTACATTGAAATATTTGTAACTTCTCTCTTATTTACAAATTACGTTTGTTTGTCAGAGTACATATTTTCTTTACAGTGTAACGGACATTACCCCAAATGCATCTGCTGAACTACTGTGAAGAAAATGCAAGGTTAATATAGTCATTACTATATAGATTAAAAAAAATTATGTTTGTGGCAAGGCTACATGCAGTGGGTCATATTCCAACACATTTTTCTTTGCGGCAACAAATTATGTGTTGCAGCAAAAAAAGAGTTTTCACAGTGTGGTTTTTCTGTACATTCAGTTAATAAAAAATAGATTACGAGAAACCTTAATTTTCGGTATGCGGGTGTTTTGCTGTACACGAGAAAGAAGTTTAAAAATGTTTAAATATTTTATTCTGGAGCGAGATTTGAACATAAGTCAAATATTTCGGAGTTCGCGACTCTTGCCACTCGCCATACCTTCTCATCGCATTTTTGTGTATAATATATACAATCCACATACGTACATACTACGTGTACACATTGATGCGTGGCTGCCTACACTCGGGGCGTCGACTTACTGAACGGCGTGTGGCGCATGGCTTCCTACACTCGGGGTATCTATCAGTCCTCGAAATTATTGACTGTGGTAGTAAATGTGACATGCGTTACTTTTACAGTTTCTAGTAACAGTTGAAGGGGCCGCGGTGGTGTAGTGGTTAGACTACTCGCCTACCACTAAGGCAAACCGGGTTTGATTACCGGTGGGGTCGCCCCCGGGTTTTGG
Organism: Clitarchus hookeri; assembly: GCA_002778355.1. Taxonomy (NCBI): domain Eukaryota; kingdom Metazoa; phylum Arthropoda; class Insecta; order Phasmatodea; family Phasmatidae; genus Clitarchus; species Clitarchus hookeri. The sequence goes on from NQII01001013.1 coordinate 287,841, forward strand.
CATGTGAGAATCGTACTGGACGATGCCGTTGGTCAGCGGATTTTCTCGGGGATTACCCGTTTCTCCCGCCCTTGCATTCTAGCGCTGCTCTATAATCACCTCACTTCATCCTCATCGGCTCTCATGACTTCGATGTCAAGAGCTGCCCAAATCCCTTCACTCACTCAAGAAGCTGTTGAGAGTTTTGCATGTTGTTAGCTGTTACAAGAGCCCGGTAATACTTGATGATGCTTGAATGAGTGTCGTGGATATCGTAACTGCCGCAGAAACGAATATATTTTCTGATTTTCTGGTTACACTGGCGAAGAACCCTTCGTTTAGATATGGCTTTGTTTGTACCCGAAACCTGAATCTGTAAGAAATACGGAGACATTCCGTATGCTGTATTTACGGAACTCAACTGTTTTACGTCATTACGGATCGTGCTGGCATATACTAACACTGCATTTCCGTAAACATTTCCACTCATTTACGGAAATTTTTAACAGTATGCTGTATGTGCTGCGTAACATTACAACGGAGGTCGACAATTTTACAGGAAGAGTGCGCGTATGTACGTGGATATTAACGATATTGCCACATCTCCCACTGCACATACAGTAGTGGAACTTCAGCAGTCCTTCACTGGAACACTATAGAGCAACATCCCTACAATGCGGGCATGACCCCATCCGGGTTCCATTTGTTTGGATCGTTGAAGACACTGCCTGGTAGAAGACGATTTCAGAATTAGGCAAATGTACAAGATGCTCTCTGAGAATTGTCGTAACATCAATATCATGCTTTTTGCAGAGAAATTATTTTCAAGCTTGTGCCAGTCTGGGATCGGTGTACAAATTGTCTAGCGGACAATGTAGAAAGTTGGTAAATATGTGTAAAATATCATTTGTGGGTACGTTACATCTATAACCTGTAGTAAAATGGAAAAACTCATATTTTGAACGGTCCACGTACGTTCAAGAGAATGCAGACTTTTTCAGGCGAAGTAAAGCCTAGACCAAAAAAGTAAAAGGTTTTTACGATGTCTCGGAATGGACATAATTATAAGAAATTGTGGTTCTCATGACGTTTATCATCTGTTTAACAAAAACTTGTAACTAAGTATCACTATATCATTTTGCACATATTTAATTATTGCTTATGTACTCGTGTATCTTCGAAAATGTGTAATTCTACAAGAATATTTTAACTCCCGTTGTCACATAATACGGCTGTAATATGAACGGCGTATAAGATAAATACTAAGAATATCAGAGCAACATGAATGAAGTTTGTGCGAATTCTGCTAGCAATTGCATGACAAAACAGAATAATGGATGGACATTCATGCTAATATGAAGTGCAGGATTTGAATGAGGTTATAGCAATGCTAAAATGAGATTGTAAATCTATGTTTAGAAAATGAGAATAAGGAAAATCTTGAGAAAATGTTTGTTTCTGAAACGAAGTAAGTGGAATAATTTAGAGAAGTCGGGCGCAGGGGATCGGGGAGTGGTCGCCAGGCGCCGGCCGCCATGTTGTGACGCCACCCGACCGCCATACTGGATATTGGTGACCTTTGACCTTGACCCATACCTTGACCTTGACCCTCTATCCATGACCTTCAATGACATTGAACGCAAAAAAATCCAAAAAGATTGAAGAAAAATTATAAATTACCCCCCAAAAATTATTAAAAATTAAAATACTTAAAAAAAAAAATTATGGTAAAAAATTATTTAAAGATGTACATGTAAGAGGTCTGGGGTTCGATGAGAGGTGGCTCGACTAAGCTCCCGACACAACCGGTCCTCGCCTGGTCGACCAGTATCCATCTCGTCAGCCATGTTAGATGATGACCTTGACCTTTGAAGTTGAGCACAGTGAACTTTAACCTTGAACCCCAAAATGCCCAAAATTCCTATAAAAATTAAAATAATATTCCAAAAATCCCCAGATATTTATAAAAAATTATTTTAAAAATTATAAAATTAAAATTAATAATGTTTGGGTTTAGAAGGGACGAGGGACTGAAACCGACATTCCACCGTGCTATGACATTACCCAACCACCATTTTGGACCCAAGTGACGTTGACACTGACCCATGACATTGACCATATAAACATGACCTTATAAGATCTTTAAAACAAAAATGAATGAATTAAGAGGCCTTTTCGCGTGATGAATCATTACGACAGTGGTACCACGCAGTTTGTGCAAGGCGATACATTAAAATAGCATACCGAGGTCTGCAAGGACTCTTCTACTGGGAGTCAGCAAGTGTTGCCGGCAATACCTCCTGCTGCATCGATGGATGCTGATTCGACAGCTGATTATTGCTAGACAGCTAATGCTAAAGACGGAATGAGTGTAGTAGAGTCGGTCTGCGCAGAATGTACACTTGCAAAACGTTCGCGTGAAGTCGACGAAATTCAAAATAAACGGTCGTCGGCTCTAAATTATGATAAGTATAGAAATACTGCTACAAAGAATAGCACATTTAATACTGAGGATGAAACAGGAAGTGAAGACGATCACGAAAACAGCATATATGAAAACGAACATGAAGACAGTGATAATGTTGAAGACGATGATGACAATTTTCTTGATGCACAGACACACCTCTACAATACATTTGCTTCAATGAGTGACACGAAGAAGGCAGAAGACGCTGAGAATACTGGCTATCTATTTCCCGAAGACCCAGATGGACTTGTTGATAGACTCATATATTCGATTGACCTTCAAAAACGGGTGTATTTCTTACGAATTGTTGAGATATCTTCAATAATTAGTAAACTCAAGGAACGGAGATATATTGCATGATGTTATGAAATGCTTTCTTCTGAAATTCTAATTACAAAATAATAATAAATTATTACTATAAAATAATTGTTTTTTTCTTTATTTTTGTGTGTGACATCCTTTTATCCCTAACAAATTTAAAGTGGTACTATAAACACTCGACTATTAACGGAAATATCTGCCTATAGAGTGATAAAAAATACTTAAGTATAAAAATGCATTGGTAGTTGACTGCATACATAACATTAATTCTGTCGACGTATACAAATTGATCGAAGGATTTATGGAAATATTGTGAAAGATAGATCGAAAGATTGCAAAATATTCATGGAAAGATTGAGAAATATTGATGGGAAGATTGTGAAAGATTGATGACTAGATTGAAAGATTGATGGAAAGATTGAAAGATTGTTGTACAGATTTAAATATCGCGATGCTGATATCGGTGCTGATGATGTGGTACTGTTTGGGGTGCTGATTGCTGAACAGATTGCGAGATTTTTCGAAAGATCGATAAAAAAACATGTCTTTCATTAATTTTTTTAATTTTTAATCTTTTTTTTTTGGGGAATTTTGTGAATTTTATAATAGTTATAGAATTTATTTTGTGTGCAAGGTTATCCAAGATCATGGGCACGAGGTCAAGGTCACAGATGTGAGGTCAATGTGAAGGTCATCTAGATATAACATGTTGGTCGGAGTCATAAGTGCCACCTATGTGTTGAAAATGTAAACAAATTACATACGAAAAAAACCAATATGGTGGGTGGAGTGTATTCGTCAGAATGAGCAAAGGTTTGTGGGTAGGGGAATGTTAATAAAGTTGATTTATTGGAAAGAGGTCAGTTGTCTCTTGGATATGGTACTGTGGGAAACCTCCGGAATCCCAAGTCTTAAATTATACTTACAAAATTTCTAATAATATTTTTTATTAATTTCATAAAATCTTATACAATTTTTGGAATTTTTGTACGAATTTTGGGTTTAAGGTCAATAACCACCGGGCCAAGGTCAAGGTCACCTGGATGCAAGATTGTGGTTGTAGTCAGTTATGTAATATACTTGCTGATATTTATGAGTTTATTCAATTTTTACAATTTTTTCTTAAGTTTTTGATTTCAAGTTCATATGAGGTCACAGTTATATGGTCACGGTCATGAGTCAATGTCAAGGTCACCTGGGTCCAACATGGTGGTTGGGTGATGTCGTAACATGGTGGCTGGTTGGTTCAGTCCCTCGCCTTCTCTAAGCCCAAACATTAAAAATTCTAATATTTTAAAATACATTTTTTTATTATTTGTATAAATGGGAATTTTTTGTAATTCTTTTGAAATTTTTTGGTTTCAAGGTCAAATGCCATTGGGGTTAAGGTCAAAGGTCAAGTTCAAGGTCATCATCTAACCTGGCTGACGAGATGGATACTGGTCGACCTGGCGAGGGCTGGTTGTGTCGGGAGCTTAGTCGAACCACCTGTCATCGAACCCCGAACATCCTACATAAACATCTTTAAATAATATTTTTAATAATTTTTATTATAATATTTCTGCATTTTTTGGTATTTTTGGGGTTCAAGGTCATTCAAGGTTACATGTACTTGGTCAACGCCAAGGTCATGGGTCAAGTTTAAAGGTCACCTGCATCCAATATGGCGGTCGGGTGACATCACAACATGGCGGGCGGCCGGCACCTGGTGGCTACTCAACAATCCCCTGCACCCGACTTGTCTAAATATTCTACTGAAGTAATCTCATAGAAATCCCTACAAGGATTTGGGAATAGCAGACAGTTGTAGGAGTGCAAGCGATGGGAAGAAAGTAAATTATAGGAAAATGCGGAGAGACAGATTAAGATGCCTTCATTATACACTGATGACACAACAGCTGGCTGTAAATTTCAGTGGATGATAAGTACGTATCACTGATATCACAAGGTGTATCATTCTTCGTGGAGCCTCAAACAATCTAGTTGCTTTGTCGATGCGCATGTGCATTATACAATATAAATGGTGATGGCGTATAATGCTATTACAATAGGAGAAAGAACTTGTTGGTTGGACAAGGATAAAAAATGAAACCGTAAAGCAGAGAGAGAGAGTTTTTAAACTGTGCACATCAAAACATTGTATTTTACTTTGGATACTGCATTAAAAGTGTCCCCTAAATCGTTATTTTCTGAGACAGGCATTGAAATGTCGCTAACCGTAACAATATTAGTAAAATTTTACATACATTTTTTTGTAATATTTGAACCAATGAATATACCGCACAATATATAATTTAGTTTCTCCGTACGTAGAAGGTACTAAATAGTTGTGCAAAGGATGGCTAGATGAAACAATATTGGCAATTGGAGAAGATACATTTAAGTGTTGCCGTTGAGCGCTTCCGCTTTAAGTTGGGAGGCTAATCAGCAGATATCTCAACACTACACTATCCTAAACTTAGATCTACAAACAGTACACACGAGTCCATGGATATTGCGAGACTCTACATCGGAACGCGCTTCGCGGTGTTAGGCAATAGAGATACCAAGAGAGCGAGCTGGATAATGGACTTCTATAACTGTATATAATATAATGTTGCCACTTAAGTTGCCACTTAATGCTAAGGCTACCGCCTACCTAGGCCTGTTAATGGCGTGCAAGGCTTCAATTAAAAAAACACGTTATCAATATCATTTTCGCAGTGTTTTGAGTCATGTCTATTTACGAATAAACAATTTTTGTAAATTTTCAAGCCAGAGTACTAAGTTACCGTTTTATATTTTTGTCTCCGTAGGTATATCTTTTAAAAATGCAAACTGGCATGATACATTTTGGTTATGAAACCGTGATACATGATAATTAAAGAATTGGATGAACGTGCAGTGTAACTTCATGTTGATTATTACGTCATAGACCGACAGGGTGACCGCATAAAGTATTGTACGGACGGTTTGTCAACGGAGAAACTGCGCGCCGGTTCACTGTGTTCCATATAAAGGCTATGAGGAGTCAATCGCCGCTCTTCTACGCCACCCACCGGGCGACTCACAAGAACTGCAAGTGTTGACTCAAGAGGCGCGATTCTCATTCACTTCTCCGCTTGTCGAGAGCAGATTTACGTCGTGGATACAACAAGCGGGGGTGGAAGTTGCCATGAGACCAAGTGTAGCGTTCATCTGCCTGTCAGAAAATCGCCAACTCCTACAGCCGGCTAGCGATGCTCACGTGACTGAGTTGCCGACAAGCGGGAAAGTGAATGAGAAACGCGGACCAGGCTGCAAAGTAGCGGTGCTGACCTTGGCGGTGATGAAGTACTCGCAGTAAGTGGCGAAGCCCTCGTTGAGCCAGGGGTAGGTCCACCAGGACATGGTGACGAGGTTGCCGAACCACTGGTGTGAAAACTCGTGCGCCACGATTGTCGCTATGCTCTGCTTGTCCGCCGTCGTCGACACTCGCTCGTCGAACAAGAGCCGCCTCTCCCTGCGTGCCACACACACACACGCCACACTCAATAACCACACTACGTCTCCAGCTTAGGAGGACAAGTCCTGCCCCCTGGCGACACATTCTGGCTTCGATATACATTTCAATTTGGTGCAGTCAAAACATAAAAGATAGAGAACCATCTACAACCCAGAACCAAGATATCTATAAGTATCAGAAAAACAGCATAACAATTAATTAGAGATTGTATACAGTTTGTTAACTCATCTCGGGGAACAAAAAAATTACGTGCCCATTTACTATCTTCCTGGCACCCTTTACTAAATTTAAGTAGAGGCAATGTATAACCTGCCCCCTAGTTGTTACACAATTGCCCAGCAACTGGAGCAGTTGCTCATACCTGGGGCAAGCCTTTGCAAATACTTTCTGCTGTAACTGCGTTCTGCTGTCATACCCTCGGCAATGCTGATAGCCAGCTGCGGACACCAGTTATAATATTGTCTTCTTAAAAGTTCAATGTCCAAAGTAAGTTGCAACTAAAATATGTTACTCTTGTTTTGCGAGAATTTGGGGGGTGCTAACATTTCGGTTCCAGTTTTCAGTGTTAGTTGTCAGTACTTGCCAAAATGCCTATGCTAATTTTCACATTTAGTTTGAAAGGATACGCAGTGGGAAGAACACACAAGATGAACAGGGGTCTCAAAATCGCTCATTTAATCGGGAACCAGATATCGCTTAATGACTATACAAGGGGCCAGATCCGCGTAGCATCACGGTATTACTTTGTGTGGGTAAATCAGGCGACAGGTGCACGAAGATGAAGACATAACCCACAGAAGCCGAACCAGTGGTCAACGCAACACCAAAACATATCGTCCGTGTCCGGGGAACTCCTTCCACACGGTGGATTGGGGAGGATTATGTTGGAGAGTGTTTGATGGACGATGTGTTGAATTTGGGGAGGGGGGAGGTGGGACCTGTATTCCTCCCATCCCTCTGGTTCGGGCACAGCAGGCCCCCAAGATTGGTGTTTTAAAGTCGAAAACTTCCGTTCTTGATTAATGAGTATACAATTTGCAGGCTATAAATCATAAAATTCTTTATGTTCGTGCCAGTTGTGTAATACCCGCTGACTGCTAATACTATGAGAAGCCATTCCGATGTACTCTGGTTTACCTAACGTAGATTTCACTTCCTCATTTAAGGTGCTGCAATGCAGTGCTTTATTAGTTTTTATCGTAGGAAGTATATGTTGCTCGGTTGTATGGACAACAGACAACCCTCGTATCAGAGTAACTCTTGTGGGTTCAATGATCTGTAGACCCGACTGTGCATTTATCCGTGTGCTAGACCCTCGACTCTTAGTACATGCCTTATGCTCTAGTGAGTAGCGGGCTTTATCACAAATCAGGTAGCACGGGACTTCGTCCTGGTTTCCTCCTTGAATGTCTGACGTTGACACTGTCTTCCAGCGCGTATTTACGGCAATAATGATCTAAATGTAAAAACAACAGAAATACTCTCGTTTTTGAGGTTTATATTGTTTCTAAATGAATCTGAAAAATTGTCCAGTCCTTATCTGCCATATAGCTGAGACAGCGACCAATGATATCACCCACAGCTAGACTGTGGATGTGTAGGCTTTGTGCGGTGTTGGTTTCTTTCATATCCCACTAACGACCATAAATATCGGGCGAGGCAACTAAAGGCAGGCCACCAGAATAACACTGCCAATATCAGTGGTAGAAGATAATGTTTTAAACAAAAGTTGCTTCGGTCTAAGGCGCTAATAACTTGATGGTGATAATGTCACCTTACATTGAAGGGTAAAGAAAATACAGAGGTCAACCACGTTAATCTAAATGGAATGATAATTATTATTAACACCCCTAGACAGTGCGTATGAAGATGTAATAAATATGATGGCCTTTGCCGGTCATTCAAGATCACTGAAGGTCAATGACGAAGCAAACTGTGCCGCCGCATGGAGCAATGGGCCGACGTAGCGCCGTCCTGAAGCAATTGTAGCCATCCTGTAGCTGGCATTTGTTTAAACAAACACCAGCCTCAGACTACGCTTCCTTTGTTATTTTATTATATCAGGTGTTCAAATTGGTGACCTTGTGCATTGATACATACTGTAAAGCGATTCTGAGCGGACAATATTGCACATCAAATTTCATCTGAACTTATCGCGGAACAAGCTCGTCTTATACGGCCTTTAATATCTTCGGGAGTCGTCGGTGGGTCTTTGTAGACCTTCTGCTTTAATGTTCCCCACAGATTAAATTGTCCATAGGCGTTAAGTCTGGGGAACGTGCAGGCCATTTCGTGTTTCCAGTCCGACCGATCCAACGACCACCGAAAGTTCTATCGTACTGTCGAAGGGTATTAATAAAAATTATAATTCCATTTAAAGTTATCAATTTTCTCTTTGTATCTTCTTTACCCTCCTACATACGGCGTAATTATCACTATAAAGTTATTAGCACCTTGGACCAAAACCACAAATATCTGAAATATTTTCTTCTACCACTGAAATTGGCAGCGTTATTCAGTTGACCTGCCTTAGATGCCTCACCTGGTATGATTCGTCTGGTGCATGTCTAAGCATTTTAGAAAGTCCTGATTACTCCCTTATTCCCGTTAATTGCGCGCCCTTTTGTCACATGTAAACACTAACATTGCTGTATACCAAATGGGCTGTATCCATCTGCCGGGTAAGGGAATTTGAGAAAATATTATACACAAAATAATGTTTCACCAGGCGTAACTCTAATACACATAAAACAAATATAAACCAACTTTAAAATTATAACTTCAAGAAGATGTTAAGACAAGGACCTAGTGTTTCTTATTCGTTGCCAAAATTATAGGACGCGTGCAAGTCAAAATTTATGCACTAATATCTGTAGTTATTGACAGAACATTTCCCAAAGCTTTCTCAAAACTGCTTAGTCGGCGGCGAGCCATCTATATGAACAGTACGTCCACACTGTTGCCGTCTCAGGCAGGGTTGACATGAACTAGAAGATGGCAGACTGGCGTTTAACCGAGCCACTGCTGTCCTTAAGGGACACACCTGTCTTGCCTGTATTGCCTCAAGGATTGCTGACATGAGATAGGCAGGAATGGATGTACCTAGAGAGAATCCTCTCCTCACTGCACTGTCCTATTCACTTCCATACGCGACTTACCGACATTCAGCACATTAACTAACGGGATTGAACAAGGGGTTTTAGTAATGAAGTGTTAGCGACTAACCACTGATATAACTGCAGGTCACACATTTGAGCTAAAATAATATATTAATATTATTTTGGCTAAGTTGCTAGAATATTCTCGCACACAGTTACTACGCTAGAGCATTTAATGACATTATTCTATACTTTATTTTGTATGTAATAGAACACCTGTGTGAGGAAGAAATTTAAAGTAAAGCATATTATGGCAAAACTACTATTGCACATACCCTATCGTTACTTACCTAAAAGGTTTGATTCAGAAAAAAAAATCTTGTGCATATTAAAAATGATCCATACATATTAGGTGAAAGGCCTTTTAAAATAAAATAAGTAACTAACGACAGGAAAATTAAAATGCGTTGCTCGGGATTTTTTGCAATTTTATGTATTACTACAAACACTCGAATTTTATTGTTTTAAAAACCAGGCCAAAAATAAAAGTTTTCTTTCTTTACGAAACACAAATTACAATGTACTGCACATGCGTACATGCCAAAGATTAGAGGAAACAATAGAATAGGTTATATTATGGCAGCTCCATCTGCTTCGCAGCTAATTCAGCACTTTTGTAAGTCTTGCCCCGTTTCTTCTTTCAGCACATTTGCATATTCTTACGATACATGTAACAATGAACGCTGTGACGAGACTAGTGACTTGAATATTGTGTCAACCAGTGCAACCATGAAGCTGTAAGGAAAAAATATGTTACGATCTTTCCGGTTCTCACTTAAATGCCTAAAAATAATATGTTACTATCTTTCCGGTTCTCACTTAAATGCCTAAAAATAATATGTTACTATCTTTCCGGTTCTCACTTAAATGCCTACAAAAAATAGTTGTAGCTAATTTGAAGTTAGCATGATCTGTTTCGTCACAATGGGTGTTCCAGTGTACATAACCCGATACCTTGAAAGCTCAAGTAAGGTGGGCAACGAAAATTGTCGGTTTGAGATGGGATTCGAACCCATACACACCAATACACAAAACGATGAACTGTGTGCTCCTCAATTAATAAATAGCATGGTTCTAATCCATCTTTATACTGTAGCGTTTTATATTAATGCGTGAATAAGTTTCAACACAATCTGCCGAGAGGTTTTTATGGTACCTACGCAGGTTTTTACGAATTACTTTCCTACATATACGCTTTGCTCTAGAAACAATTGGCAGGTATCAATGGTCCCAATCGCGGCTATGGCTGTCCAATCCGATCTGCGATGCCTGCCTCCTTGCATGGCATCCCTTCCTCGTAGGCGTATGGGGCTGAGACCTGAGACACACTTTGGTCCCATCCCTACCTCGGACGCAATCTTAACATTTATATTAGGTTAAGGAAAATAAGCGGTAAGCTGTCAGGGTTGAGTTCTTATGCTCCAGCCACTAGCTGGCCACAAGTCATCTCTCTGCTGCCTGACTTCAGTAGCGAGCGAGGGAGGGATAAAAAACTTCGGTTGGCTACTGACAGTTGGGAATGAGGTCTCTCTTATTACCGGACACCATTCAGCTCTATCTGTTACGCTGTCACTTAGGGGCAAATAAGGGAGATAAAGTTATCTGTGTGTTGTGTACATTCATATTGTGTAGATCGCCACCATGTCAATCATCAGAGGTACATAGTTTGGTTCAACATATGGTGAGGATAGTGCTGGTACAAATACTATCTACTAAATTTGGTTAGGCCCACACTTGACCAGCAATTGTTATCAAGGCTAGTGTTAACAGATTCTCTTGGCTTGGCTAAAGTGAATTACAGAGAGAAAATTTGGCAACGACCTGATTTTCCTGCAGTTCCTTCCTTTGTGATGGTTGGATAGACGTGTGGTAGACTTGAACCCAGCAATTCACTTAGGGTTAGCGTTACCTGTGACTCTTTGAGCTGACGTGATCCACACTGGCGCAAAAAAAAAGCTTTCACCTGCATACCGCAGTATGATGTTCTGTCAGATAATTAAGGTGTACATCCATTTTTTTCGTCTAGCAATCCATGCTGACGAGTTCACATGACCCAAGATACTCGTAGTCGAGGCGGATAGTGTTTCGGCAGTGAATTTTTCCCTCCCCATGCACATCATATTACACAGCCTATGAGGATTTTGAGCCGTTGCAGATTTGTGAGACAAACTGAAAAGTTTTTGAAAGGTGCGATCAGCTATCACTGGTGATTGGTAACTAAGGAGAATCCCTGAAAACAGGAGAGGTTTGTGAGACCCAGTTCCTGCCACTGTATGTGCCTGGTCATGTCTGGGCAAGATTTTCCCATGGACGTGTTGTCAAAAATTGTACCCAAGACTTACCTATTAAATTTATCCCAGAGGGTTTTTAATAATAAGAGTGGCTGACCGCACACCCATATTCTCATTCGACACAAAGGCTAAGCGTAATTTAGCCAAGGCAGAAGATTAGGTGGAGACTGTAAGAGAGTGAGACCTATCTATAGAAATCAGCTGGGATTATGAGGGTATGCGAGACACAGAATTCATAACATCAAAGCCGCAAACTGTACGGTATTTCTTAATAAACTTATTAGAAGGCTCATCAAAAGTCTAAGCATGCTGAATGTCCACTTCTTTGATTTAACGTCTATGCTCCTTGGGCCAGGTTACCAAGTAGCATAGACCTTAATGAAAAGAAGTGGCCATCCTCTTGAGATTCAACCATAAGGCCCCATTGCAACCTGCATCCTGGTTATCCACAGTACCTTGAACAATTTCACGTGGGTGACACCAGGACCACTACATGCACAGTGGCTAGAGTTCACTGCTACCACATCTCAGCAGATATCGACACTTGACTCCCACTTGAAAGTCTGTATGAAGTAGGCAAGGGAGCCCAGGGCCCGCTCACACTAGAGGAGTCACACGATGCCCATATTCTATGTGGAATCCTGTGGACTGGGCCACGATGTGAAGTGAAACATAGCTACGAGCTGGAACGTAACCTGGATGTCTTAAGCAACGATTCAACTCATGTTCATACCAGATAATACACTATAAGATACACAAAGCAAATGAAAGCCACTTTAAGTGTACACTAATTTGGACATTGCACTTTTATTTAATAGTTAATTCAATATAAAGTTCTTTGTTTTCTGCAAAAATAGTTAGTACCCTCTCCCCCAGTGTTTACATAAAATGTGTGAGGCAGAGCACAGAAATATTTGAAGGATAATTATGAAAGTGTTCAGTCAAATATAAAACTTTTGTATTGTGACAGTTCCCATTCAAATATTTTTAGCATAATTTCTGCAATTCACGTTGGCGAATATGTAGATAATTACAGATGAGTAGTGGGTAGTCAGTAAGATTGTGTGATATGGCGATGTATCGATCACGAAAACATATGTATGAAATATCGCAACTGCTATGGGGTTCAACAGGGTAGAAAAATATATTGCATTTTACGATATTAGCGATATGCGATGTTGGTGATATGCAATGTTGACGATATGCAACGCTGATGATATGCGAAGACCGCGATATCAGAATGATTGATATTTTCGATGCCCATACCTGCTATTTCATTATAAGCGACCATTTCGATACACAGTAATCGATTTTCACTAACCTCTCGGAGCGATATATGGTCAACATATTTCGAAACGATAAAATAACGTGTATATCGCAAAGCTGTATGAGCGAGAAGTCTTACCTGTAGGTGACTAGACCCCAGTTCTCCATGGCGCCGAAGGAGAAGTCGGGGACGGCGAACTGGTCCATCTTGGGCAGCTGGTAGGGGCTGGCGGTGAAGTCCTCGAGAGCCGTCAGCAGGTCCTGGCTGATAGAGAGGGCGTAGTCTGCCTGGGACCCCGCCCCAGGCCGCACCCACACACTCATGTTGCCCGCCGCTGTGCTGCGCTGCTCAAACTCCGACACGGCGAACGCCAGTAGGTAGGTCGACATGGGCGGCGTCTCCTCGTAGTGGTCCCACACCACGCCATCGCCTGCGTCCCTGCAGCAGCACGTCCTCTCTCCCCATCACCTCCCTCAAAAGTTGGACCGCGGTGGTGCAGTGGTCAGATCACTCACCTCTCAACTAGGCCAACCAGGTTCTATTCCCGGTGGGGTCGCTCCCGGATTTTCGCACGTGGGAGTCGTGCTGGACGATGGTGTTGGTCAGCAGGTTACCTCGGGGATCTCCCGTTTCCCCCATACCTACATTCTGGCGCTGCTCCATACTCACCTCACTTCACCCTCATCGGCTCTCAAGCCCTAGATGTTAAAAGCCGTCCAAATCTCTTCACTCACCGACCTGCCACACTGCTCGCCGCAGCAGTACCTGTCTTCCAGGCAGTTCACAAGTAATCACACTATAAATAATGTCCACACTGTCCTTTCTGGTCATGGGGTTTGGGCGATGGAAGAGACATTCATTGCTTAACACAACCAACAATTATAGCTAACAGCCAACCAATGGTTTACGCAGTATCAAAAACTACAATATTATGGTCAAAAAGAGCGTCCTCCGTGGATGACACTGATTAGTGAATTTTGTAGTATTTGGTCCAAACCGCTGCCATATTCATTTCCAGGAGAATGAACATGCTCAGGTGCGAGTTGTGCTCTAGTAAGGCAGGGCACACATCACTAAGAGTGGTGTAGAAGTAGCACTTACAAGGCTCCCAGGGCAGATTTCTTCTAGGCCTACAGCCGTCCTTGACATCATAAACATTTTACGCTCCATGACCTCAACTGCCTATGTACACTTTGCTTGAAAATATGTTCAGACCCTCAAAAAATTAGTCAAATATAATGCAGAGAATAGAATGTGATGAATATAATGTGATTTCAGTCGATATTTGATTGGGTAAGGCAGTCGTCTGGCATTATAATGGAAAAACATACCCACGCCCAGTCAAGATATTAATTTGCATGTTCACTTATATTTATTATTCTTAAATTCAAGTATCCGATAAAAAAATATTTGGACTAATACAGGGTAAAAAATACCCTGTCACATGTTGCCAGGGCTGATTGTATCATCAATTATTATAAATATTTATATGCAAATTATGAAGTTAACTTACAAACTTGTGGACTAACATTGCAATCTGGACGCTAAGTACATTGAGGTTATCTACACAATGTTCAACATGATTGTGTTCAGTCATGTAGGCTATTAAATAATATAATTTTCTACTAAAAAAAAAAAGAATAAGATATGCTGTATCCAAAGTGCCTCGTGCCATTAAACATTGTAGACATAATGGTTTTGCATGGACTGAATGTTCATAAATCCCTTCAAAATGTATAATTATGGCATTTTCGTATTTCAGCACTTCTAGAAAGATTTGATCGCCATCCTGTTGTTCTGTGACACATATTTCCGTTTGACTAATATTACAACACAAAGATGAACATACATTCGTTACTGTACAAAGTAAATTGTCAGTGAAGATCATAAGAGCTATGTACTTTGGAAATTAATATTAAAAGAATATATAAAGAAGGCGGAATTAACCCCCAATAAAAACATTAAAAATGTTTAATGAATGTTGCCAGTGGGCATGGTTTCAGTATATATATTCCTCTTTAATTTATATGTAGCAATAAATAATTAAAAAAAATTAAAAAATTAAAACCATTTAGCTGAAGTCAACTTTTCGTGATTGAATGATTTTAATAGTTACGATTCTCAGGGAAAACTAATGCTTTTCTGGAAAGACAATAGGGCTGTGGTTGGTGCCTCAACTGGACTACAGTTACGATTGGAGACGAGCGTCTGATCAATTGTGAGAGGGCACCGTAGTGGGTATTGGCGTATCAGGCCGAGGCTTTGTTGTCTCTCCAACAGCGTAGAGAGGTGAGAAAACCTGAGCTGATTTGGCGTCAGCACTATCCCCCATCGAGTGGGCGGCTGAAGTGGAGAGGAGCCTTATGACTTACGGCACTACTTAAAAATACCATAGTTCAGTATGGTGACCGATATATTGATGCATGACTCTTGCTACTAGTTGGTTCAATGTTAAGTGTCAAGTCTTAGTACTCTTCTAGGCATACAGTTGGTATCTACTGCAAGTGGACCATGGCTGTGTTTGAGTGTGCCCATGCGCATTGGTGTGTACGAGTGTGTATATATTCATGTATGACTCACAGAAGGCAGAGGCGATGGGGCGTGACCTCCCTTCACTCTGGTCGCTCAACGTTGAGGTCTGGGAGCAGTCTTATGTCTTTGTATCTAATAACTTGATTTGATAGAGGCAACCAACAAGACTGCTAAGATCAGGTGATGTTTATTTATAGGTTCTCCTTAACTGAAATACCCTCTGGTTATTCACGTCCCCCGAAGTTTTCAACATGATGCCACTGGCATCTTCGCTACCGCGAATGTGTATTTGCCCATGTGGCTTGGGCCGATAGTTGGAACCTTGGCCCGACCACTGGGTACATGGATTTTAAATGTGAAGTAATTCCAAGGTTATGACAGAGTGCAAGTGCAGTAGAGCCAAATAATGCTATAAGATTTTCTGGCAGTGACAGTCAGTGCAATGTGGGAGGGCACTGAATGTTGCACCAGATCATGGCTTTGCTTTGTGGCATGTTAGCCAGATGTGTAGAGCGCTTATGGAGCCTATCTTCAGGTCTGACCAGGTCTCAGCTTCAATGGGGAACAGTAGCCAGGCATGTTAGACAGACGGCCTGCCTGAGAGACAGAGGTAGGAGAAGGACATACGTACTGGGAGTAGTTGAGGCGCGCGTTGCTGACGGAGCGGAGGTTGGCCGGCCGTGCGATGCTGACTTGGAAGCGCGCCTTCATGGCCGGCTCGTCCAAGCACGGCATCGCCTTGCGTGCGTGTGTCGGCTGGAACTGCGTCGTCGCCAGCCACCTGCAAGCCGCAACACACATATTTAATACTCAACACTGCGGGACAAGCTAGAAATAATTTAAGTAAAGATAGTTTTCAATAATTTGCGGTTTTTCACATGTTATCGGCTGTTCTGTTTTTGAGAAACCATTTGTTTCTAATAGGACTGCTCTTGACTCGTTTACTGCTATAAACATATGATAGTCCAACCATTTTAGCTAAATGAAAAATCCATAAATAAAGTACACAAGCTAGGACATTCTTTCATAATTAAAGATCTTCTAAATATCAGATTTTTAATTTTTGGGTATCAACCTCGTGCCATGGCTGCTTTCTTAGAATATCCCGACGTGGACGTTCCCGAATTTTCGCAAGTGGAATCGTGCTGGAAGATGCCACTGGTTGGCGGGTTTTCTTGGGGATATCTCGTTCCTCCTGCTCTTCTATTCCGGCGCTGCTCCATACTCACATCTCTTCGCCTTCATTAGCTCTAAAGATCTCGATGTTAAGAGACACCCAAACCTTTATTTCTTAGAAGATGTTTGCCATCTCAGAAAATGGCTGCCAAAGCCAGGTTTTTGGTTAAACTTTTTAAAAGTTTTAATGAATTGAGCTCTGCTATGTACAGATTCACATATATATATATTATATATAGCAACAATGAACCATCTGTGTTACAAAATGTAATGAAAGCCTGCTAAATATATGTTTAATTTTGTACATACATAAAATTCTGAGTACATAAACATGCGCACCAATGCAAACTATGAAAATATAAAATAATAGGGCACTGCAATTTTGTTTAATACATAACATACAAATTCCCACAATTTAAATGTCCGTAAATTGTACTTTAATAGTTCGTATATTTTGTGCATTGCAATTCTTGGTGTAAGAATATTACTAATTTTTCTTATATGAATGAAAGACATTCTGGAGGAAGTTCTGTTACCAAATTGACAATTTTACTGTTTTGCTATACTCTGCTGGAATTAGCAGTCCTGTCGTGTTTTGTATTGGCATATGCAAGACGTAGGTTCTACCGACCCATCTTTATGATGGCTGTGATCCTGTCTTTTATTTGTGCTAGTTGATATCAGAGTGCATAAATAATACGTTATGAAAAAACATAATTAGCCACATGCTTAGTTATTTTTCTTTACCGGAATAACAAGAGAGGAATACTCTCTCAGTTGCATAACAGAGGGCACGAAATAGTTCCGTCGCAGTAGTTGTTTGTCAAGATGCCGATTGCTAGTACTGCTAACATCTCTTGCAGTACAATATGTGAATTTACCATTATGGGTCTAAAATTAAAAACATATATATATATAAAAGAAACATTATTCTTTACAGCAAGACAGAAAATTTTGCTAAAAGACGCAAGTTGTTATGTCGTTCTTACATGTTTTAATTTGGTGCGACACAACGACTCCACATTTTAAGAGAAGAAACGATAAAGCAGCGAAGGTACAGAAAGACAGAAAGATTACAAATTCAAGGATTCCACGAAAGTCTCTAACGACCTATCCGCATTCCATATAGCATGTAAGCTTGTGGTAAGCTTGCCATTTGACTTGAGTTTGTTTTGACGAGCAAGCTTGCGATATCACATGAGATGCAAACTTAATTCATGCAAAGTTTTAAATGACTGGCACATACTTGCTAATTTCAAACTTGTAGATGGCTGAAACTATGCTTGCAGCATGATAAGGCAACCTTGCAGCAAGTTTTATAAATCAAGCTTGCTAAACGTTTGATGAATTGGGACTAGTTAACTTGATTCAAACTTGATTCAAGCTTGCTGGTTCGCACGACAAGCTTGCTGCAAGGTTAAGGCTTGTCATGACAATCTTGATTCAAGTTTGTTAAAGGCTTATAATGCTGTCGGGGATATAAGAAAGTAATTGCTACAGAAGGGAGAAATTTCGTACGTAACATTTGTCAGATCATTAGAGTCATTCACTAGACTAGTTGTTATACTATAGATACAACAATCTGATTTCAAAACAACAGCTACAAAAATTATTTTATCTTGCCTTTCTACATTTGACAAGTGATAAAGCTGCTCAAAATGGTTACTGTGTTCACCAGTAAGTTCAGTATTATGAAGGGAACATGCTACAACCTGCTGCCTAGGGAGAAACCAGGCATGGACTTGATTTGGTATTTGTTTGCATCAATCAAGGCGATACACTAGAAGATTTACTGAGTGTTATTCTTTTTTTTAAATATAAAACATGCTGTCCAAACATTATGAACTGGACTCAACTTCACAGCTACATGCAGTGTCTGCCAAGGTCTGCCATGCATGAACTGCATATAACCAAGTGAACTCTCTGAAGGTGAGTACGAAGATACCCAGTATTATGTATTAGGCTACGGAGATACAACTAACACTGTAAACATTTCGTGCAGTGTTTTGTGGTAAACAGATATATCAAGACATTTACCAGCGTTTGCCAGAAAGTATTACTTTCAAAGTAACCTTTACTCTGCAGAAATAGTCACTAAAGAGATAATAAGGAATTTCTCAACGTTTCTTCCTGTTATTGTGGCACTACACGATACTAAGCCTAAACTAAACGAAATGTTCGTTAAATGAAATTTTTGCTGCACAAATTCATTCCAGATCACATGTTGTGTTACATTATGCATTAAGAAGTCCGTGCTAATTATAAGCATGCTAGTAGTAGTACTTATATTTAAATTATGATTGGATGTAATTTTGTAAAATTGTTTAGAAATGAACATACAAATAAAAGTTTCTGGGAGAAAATTTTATGGAGAACAGTAATTGTTATGAAAGTTTTTTATTTAACACAAGATAATATTAAAAAAGAAAAAAATGGCCGCCATTTTACAAGATGTTGGCCATGTCACAAGGTTTATTCATATATTGTATGTATATAATTTAGGTGGCCTAGAAATTTGTGTGTACCAATTTATTTGTTCCCAAGATAAATTTTTCTATATTCTAAAATGACTGGACTATGATTTATGCGAACACAAGAGTTGCATGAAAATGAACTTCAATCAGTCATAGATCTTAAAAAAAATTATAAGGTTTTTAAATAAATTTTAATAGTTTCATGTTAATTTATTGCCACTCTCAGTGGAGCGCAGTTTATTACACATTCCGTGGACAACTTTGAGTCAATTACATAATTGGAGTGGGGAAAAATCTGAGATATTAACTGGGGCAGCAGCTAAAGGCAGTGAAGTAGCGTTCATATTAATATGATCTTTATGATGCGGCTGTCGCAAGACGAGAGGATACCAGGCTCTCCAAGAAGGGGGCTGGGAGCAAGAGAACGTTCTCCATCCTGACTCAATTTAGCGAGAGACCTTGCGAAGTGGCAATTAAAAATATTCTGTGATATTGGTGGTTGATTAAAGTACAAACGGGTTACCGCTGATCGCAGTTAAAAAACTGATTGTGGTTTGTAAATTGTTATTGCAGAATCGATAGAATATTGTGGAAAGGTAAGGAAGAATTGGTTCTAGACAATTTCTTACGCCAGGCCCCAAAACACTTCTGGCTGCGCTGGAGGTAACTTGCGCTAGGAAAAATCGGCAGGCCTTCCCAACATGTCTGTCGTTCCTGCTCCGCATGAAGAGTTTACGAGATTAAACAAGGCGACGGTGGACAAATAACGAAATGTACCAAGGGAGGAGGCCGAAGTACCCCAAGAAAGTCAACCAATCATTGGCTACAACTGTCACATTTTCAATGTGCATGAAATTCCAAACTTATATGCATCAGGCATCGATCCGGGATGGGCATAATTGGATGCTAGTTTGTTCATCGCAAAGTAATCGAGGTCTCTTTTCATCGGGGAAAGGCGATAAAATTCTCAAGAAACTGTTACCATTATTAATATTGTAGTGCATAATGAGTATTACTGTACTGGGAATGTATAACGAATATACAACCAACGAATAGCTTCAATTCAGAAAGATTTGGTAGTTGTCAAATAAGCTAACAGCCTGGGTATGATATTGACCATCAAGAAGTGGTTGTGGTTATATGACATACACCTATGAGGACAAAATTCACTAGTCTCCCTTTTTCTGGCAGTGAAAAATTGTCCAGCAGGATGCTATATATGTGAAAGTACAAAGACTTAAAATACCATTAAAGTGTTTTCTGTCATAATGAGCCAATTGAGAGAGTTGTATCTTCGAAAGGTGTGTGATTGTAGGGGCCTTTAATTTTGCGACTTTATCAGATATATTTTTCAGAAGTTAGACATGCGTCGGTATCTTTTTAGTGATGTCATTGTCAAGAGGAAACAGCATGTAAACGATGGCTCCACATATTGCTTTCATAGGCCAAGAAACTAACTATTGGTGACTGGCTAATAATGATGCATGTTGTCATCTCATTACAAGGCCAACAATCGCAGGTAGCTTTTACCGCAGTTCATATGCATCATGTACAGAGGCCATTGATAGACCTCTCTACTGGGAAGTGGTAGCACTTAGATCCTAAGGTTGGGTCACTATCAGGAAGTCACTGATCACATATATCAGCTCCTGACATCACATTGAGTAATGCAAACTACATAGTCATTGGATGAGGTACCAGAAGAAGAAGAAAGTATTACAGTGTAACGAGATGCAGGGCATGTACTGGCACTCATAGCGACAAAAATGACCTGGCAGTTGCATGGCGAATGAATTTACATTGAAGTGCTTTGTCTACAATGAAATTTGATTGTGGTAATGTAATGGTCTTATGATATTTCCTTTGGTTTGAGTTTCAAACATTAATTTTAATTAAAAATAACTTTGACATCAACATTTATCTCACACAGTGGCAAAAGTACGGAATAGGACCTTCCCTGTATCAGTACGATAATTTTCTTGCCCATAAAACAAGAGAATTTGCATCGTGGTTAGATACAGCCAGAGTTAATAGATAATGTAGGTCCGAGGACAATAGCTGGGGGCTGGGGATCAGAGGATCGGCCGCCATATTGGATACGCCATCTTGTTTCCGGCCACAATCTTATTTCCATTGGGCATACTGTTTCCGGCCGCCATCTTGTTTCCGCCCACTATCTTGTTTCAGGCTACCATCTAGTTTCTGGGGCAATTTTGTTATAGCCTACTAACGGGCATACTATAGCATTAATAAACAACATTACATGAATCGGTGGTGCACTCTAATGGACGAATATAGATCTACAGCATGTGGAGCACAAAAACTAAGGTGAGTAATTGGGAAACAAGATGGTGGTCGCAAACAAAATAACTTCCAAAAACAAGATGGTGGCTGAAACAAAATGGCGGATGGAAACAATATGGCAGCCAGAAACAACATGGCCGCCGGTCCTCCGATCTTCAGCCCCTAGCACTTGTCCTCGGACGTACATTATCTATCTATTAGCCAGAGGTGGTTGCCCTGTTTTTTGCAGATTTGTTTTCAGTGCCATCCAGGACGTGTCTCATTAACTGTGATCGAACTGGGAATGAATATTATGTCTAACTGGTCTTCAAGTGAGCCCATGAAGTCTCCAGGTGTCTACTGTGGTGTAGTTAAAACACTCGCCTCACATCAAGCCGAACCAGGTTCAATCCCCGGCTGGGTCACTCCCGGATTTTCGCAAGTGGGAATCGTGCCAGGCGATGCTGCTGGTTGGCAGGCTTTCTCGGGGATCTCCCGTTTCCCCCGCCCCTGCATTCCAGTGCTGCTCCATTCTCACCTCATTTCACCCTCATCGGCTCTCAAGACCTCGTTGCTAAGAGCCACCCAAATCTCTCAACTCAGCCCAACAGTGGGCGAAGAGCTAGGCGGCGGGAGCGGCTCACCTCTTCTGGCCGGCGACGTCGTAGCTGCTGCAGTAGAAGCCAGCCAGGTCGTCCTGCAGCAGGCCTATGTACTGGAGGCTGAGCTGGTATGTCTCTCCTGCCTGCAGACTTTCGTCCAGCTTCACGTCGAGCAGCTGCTGCTCCTCGTCAGCTGTGACCTTGGGCAAGGACAGCTGGTCGCCAGACATCGTCATCACCCGGATGCTGCTCTCGTTCACCTGCAGTGCCACGTACACTCTCTAACACCGTTTACGTAAGTTTTAACCTTTCTAGTTCGATGTCTGAAGAACAAGCAAGAAGATTAATAGCGGTAAATCGAAAATATCAATATTGAAAGTATTGTTAAGTTTAATATCACAAGTATCGACAATGCAAATATTACAATTGTCATCGAAAACTTTGGAATGACATGCAGTTCTCGTAAGAGGTGGTATAAAATAGTTTTTAGACTATCTCTGTTTAAACGAAAGTACTTTATTTAGGTAAACACGATATAGTTCTCCTGCACAGCAATACAAAACTCCTAGCAATCCTGCCACTTCTGGCATGTGTACTGGATGACTTCTTCGCAAAGTGAGTCAAACCGATCTTGAGATTAGCGTTTTATCTCCGCAATAGTGTCAAAATGGTGACCTTTGAGCTGGGTCTTAATATTCTGGAAGAGGACGAAGTCCGCAGGACCAACCAAGTCTGACGAGTAGGATAGCACCTATCACCTAGCACCTATCACAAGCAAGCTTGTGTTATTCCTGGCGAGAACTCACATGTAAGGAGAGCTCAGTAACAAAGTTCTTTTTCATCGTGGAGCATCTGAATTTTGTGTCCCATAAATCCGGATGATTTTACAGAATCTGCTCCATGAGCCGCCTTAAAATCGGACAGTAGACTGCACTATTCACTGTCTAGCCTCTGAAGATTAATTATCGGTGAACAATGCACCCTGCATCGAGCTCTTCTCACATGTGAATCTCTCGCCAGAAACAACATAGCCTTTCTTCCGCAATCTTCCTACATGCCAGATTTGGTTCCTGCAGATTTTCCATTTTTCCGAAAATGAAGTACCAGCTTAAATGTCGCCATTTTTAACCACTATGGATATACAGTGCGAATCGCAGAAGGCGTTCGACACACTTCGAGAAGACTTCCAGGACATATTCCAGAAGTGTCAGGAACACTGGGAGTGCTGTATTGCTGTGCAAAGAAAACCATTCTGAAGGCGATAATGTGTATCATAGATAAATAAAGAACGTACTTTATTGTAAACAGAGCTAGTCGTAAAATTTATTAATACTATTTCATATGTCAATAACACCAAAATCGCTGATATACTTTATATTACAAATTATATGTTATGTAACATGTTGCCTACGACTTAAAAGCCAAGACATAGTTGCCACACTGCAGAAGCGGCGATGCAGACCCACCTGGAGGTCGCGGGCGTGTAGTGTGATGCGGTCGACAGGCTGCGCTGCGAGCACCTCGATGTCCACCTCGCCGGAGAAGGTGAAGTTGCCGCCGCCGTCGGCCTGGAGGTGGGGCTGCACCTTGAGGCGGTACGTCTGAGGCAGGAGGGCCTTTGGCAGGCGGTGCTGCTGGCTCCGGGCGAACAGAGCGATGGTCTGTGTATGCACCGACTGCCACTCGAGGTTCCTCTGGGCGGACTGCAGGTACGCCGCTGCCGAGCCACCCAGGTAGTCCGTCGTGCTGTTCACGAACTGCTGCAGCTGTAACGCCACCACCGGCTGTACTCGTGAGGAACAGGATACCCTTAATCACGTGTCGATGCCAGAACTTCCCTTCTCAATAACCTGCAGATGAGAGTCCACTGTCCTCTGCACACTCAGGCCTCACGTATCTGTCCCCTGGTTACCACAGCCACTTTGTCCCAAACGAGGAAATTTGCTCCTTGTGAGGACACCAGCTTGTTTCTCAATTGCTTCCACATTTCTGTACTTTTCTTTCAATTGTCAAAGGGCGAAAATAAATTTACTCTTCTTTATGGCAAAGACTGCCATTTTCAATTGCTACTGTCCTTAAAATTTTTAAAATTCTTTATTTACTGTATCACTATTTTGCTAACATTGTAGTTAGACAATTAGGGATTACTAAATGCTCTTATCACTTTGTGTAGATAACCATCTGCGGAAATTAATCAGTTTTGTTACCGTTCGTTATTACCTGCTCCCATCATCTCATTGTCAATTTGGCTCATGTATAATGGGATTTTGAATTGCACAACAGTCTGAAATGTTGTTTCCCGTAGTTTGCTATTGACGAGACGACTGAGCGTGATTACTAGACTTGACTTGGACGAGTGGTATTCCTGTAAATACGACATTTCGCGAACATGCTGAGATGCACTAGTCTTACTGTCTTGCTGAAGCCAACATTACTCATGCTACGGCTCCTCATCAAGAAGATCAGAGTATGATCGCAACTTGAAATATATCTAATCACCGGGAGTAGAATGATATAACTGATTCGTTTGCAATCTATTTTAAATGGGGCAAATATGGCACTCGGCTCCGGAGCCAGGGCAAACCGACCACCATGTTGTGACCTCGGGTAAGTTTTATTCTACTGAGGTTGGAAAGCCCAATGATTTTAGTTTTGCAACAAACAATTTTCGCCGGCAAGGTGCACTGGTGTCGCTTCTGTATCGAATTTTTAAGTTCTGTAAGTAAGTAAATCGGATGATTGTAACTTTCATGAAACAAATGTAATTGTTTAACATCTTCAATTTAGTCTTTGGTGGTATCATTGTCGCTACAATTGAACTGCCTACATTGTCGATGATGCTATTCGCCAACCATTAGGGCAAGAGCCTTGAAACTTGGAATGTACGAACCCATCTCGTGTGACAGGCAGTCTTATCTTCTGTTTCGATCGTTTCGTTCTAATTTCCATTCTTTCTAACAATCTTTCAACCTATATTTCTATTAATATTTAGTCCAACCTTTAGATCATTATTTAAATATTTCGTCCAATCCTTCAATATTTTTTCAAATCTTTAGGTCAATATAGTCTGTCCCCCATCCATACATATAAAAAAAATTCATTCACCGATTGCCTACACGCTTTTTTACTCGACGACTGCCATCATGTTTTGTATGCAGTCCACTATATCTGCCATTTCAAATTAGCCTTCATCACTATTTTGTACTTTAGTAGTCAAGTGACCATAGCAACACTTTAAAGTTATGAGGGGAAAAAAGGATGTGATGCAAAATAAAGAAAATCACATAATTATATCCAACATTTGTATGCATATTTAGAACAATAGAAACTAAGATGAAAGCATTTCATCACATCATGCGACATAACCCCTGACTAAGATTCGAAGGTATCTCGTCAATATTTGAAAAATCCCCAACTTGTTGCAAAGCGATCAAAAGACTGGGTCTATGAACAAGTACATTTGGGTCCTCGGGAGATATGTAACCACACTCTAAACTTTAATCACTGAGAATTGAGCCAAATCAGTGAAAACATTGAGAATTGAGAAACTGTTAAAAGTGCCAGATAACTAATTAATGTAGCGCTTGAATTTCACTGATTTATTAGTGATTATCACTGAATTTCGAGAATTCCAATGCTATAAATGCAGTGTATTCTTGTCAGCATCTTCTTTCGTCCTCATGCCGCTCAATCAGAGCTATTGTTATTTCACCCCCGAATTATATTATATTTTTACGATTTTCTAAGGATTTTCATAGTTTTTCTGACATCAATATTATCAGAAGATGAAGGTTGCGAATAACGAAAATGGTAGCTGAGGTCAATATGGCAGAAAGAGTTTTTTTAATATTTTTGGTTTCAAGGTTATCTCAAAGTCAATGTCAAGTGGTCAAGATACGACCACAGGTTCAATGTCAATGTCACCCGTTTCCAAGTTGGTGGTCACCTAAGGTCACAACATGGTTGTCGGTAGACTTCGGCGGTTGTACCGGGCGCCATGCTTGCTGCATTTTAAGTACATTGCAAGCGAATCGGCTGTATCATTCTACTACCAGGTAGTCATCAATAAACTTAACGCGCTGATGGCAGGCTTTTAACTGTCGCACGACTTAAAGAAATTCCAACCGATGACCCGAACTGCGTTGAAGAAATGTTGGATGAATTATGCTGTGAGTCTACAAATATTTTCAGAAAATACATTAGTAATCGTATTGGTTTCCCGACAATAAGTGTAAATAATATGTTTCGTGTCGAAAATTACCACCTCTATTAAATCAAGGGAGTCCAGACTCCACTCTCGCGAATAACAAGACTACCACAAACGTATGTTATAATAAAACCATTGCAGCAGAAAAATGTCTATATTTCGTGCAATTATTGAAAAGGTAGGTTGCTGAACAGAAATTTACGTTACTGGAGATTTCCTTGTCTGCACAAAATACAACATGAATCAATTATGTGTTAAGCAAGGACAACGGCCAAACATATTTTTGAGACGAAGTCCAGAGCCAGAAATAATTAAGGATTTAGGTCAAAAGGTTTTAAAAAGAACAGGTCCATTCAAAAATAAAAAATTGGGTGGTGAAAATATAAAAATTTATAAATAATTTTAATAAAACTATACCCACAATATTACTCATTATAAGGTAAACTTTATTTTGTGCTTCATTTTATGAACGAACTGTGATGAAATATTAATTCAATCAATATGCCTTTGTAATTGCAAACTGTTTAACATTTTAGTAAAATGAGAGGTTGCTACCAATGTCACATTCAGACGATAGAGAGGGCAATCCAGGTAATAGTTCTTTAATAATAGTGTGTAGCAAATAGTTTTTAATTCGTTCTAACTTGCTGAAACTTCCTATAAAAGTGGAAATTTTATCAACACTGGAAATGCAGTCCTATTGTCTGGGAAATCTTCCTGCAAGCATTTGTTGGCAAGCATTCGAGCAAAGACAACTGGTTTTGATATGAGTGAGAATGTCTTTCAGGGCAAGGAGATTGGAAAACAGGTCGCAGTTTGTCTTGAGTATAACATGCAATCAACTGTTCAAAAGATTAAGTTAGTTCTCTTTTGTTAGTTCCATCGTCTAACTTAGATGGTCTACACGAATGAGAAAAAGTTCGTTACTTCACTGAAACCAGAGTTGTATTTACAACAAAGGGAAACACTTTGCTCCGTCATTCTGTTTTCCTTGCACTCTTCCTCAATTTTTCGCCTCACATAAACAATGTCGTTCCCCTTCAGCAATTTTTGATTTGGGGAGGAGAGGCGGGATCTCCCGCAATAAGAACGGCCCTGCAGACTTTAAAGACAACGGGATTCCCTAATTAATGTAGGATCTGAACTAGGTGATTACGCACGTGATTCTCAGTGTTGTCTCAGACCGCGGATTGGAATCGAACCATTACCAGACCGGCAACCTCACGGACCCAAAATCAGTTGTGTAGTAAACAGCTTGTGTTTACCCAGATTGCTGACTTCTACTAAAGTGTATATTACTGTCTGAATGCAGGTGACCTCTAAAGACGTAACATGCCATTTCCCTGAATACTAGACACCGTGATGTGCCAACTAACCAGTTACTTTTATAGAAAGTTTACTGCTATATTTCACAATTGACTCAACATTAACGCAATTAAATATTCTGGTAAAATTTCTTAAACTCTGGCACCACAGTGTATTTTGATTAATATAAACTATTTCTTTACAAAAAAATTATGTTGAACAGAGTTTTACAGCAACAAGTTAATGCTAGGAAAATGACTGAGATTGCTATATTTCACAAGCATCTGAACTACTGAGCGAAATTGGAAGCTACGTTTGTGAGAAGCGCACAGCATTAGTACCTTAGTCAGCTGATCTTGTCTCGTGACGAGTGAGGCCAACGTTGACAGGAGACTCGTGACTGCACTGACACTGTTGTGGCTGCAAAGCAAACAGTCACACATCTTTACATATCTACAAAGTCATTACATGCATCACACTTTCATGTGTTTTCCGCATTTATGGTAATGTTGAACTAAATGAGAATAATACATTTTTTAATTCATAAAGAGTGGAAACAAGATATAATATATAAATTGACAAAGATCACTGCAATCACTATAATTTTTCTTGTTTTCCGCTGAAGTAGTTTTTAGCCACACTGAGAAAAGCAATAACACATTATTTTAGAAAAAAAATTCAAATAATCAACTGAATTCACGTTTGCTGATTAAACATGCATGCTTTCCATAAGTGTTATCAATTTGAGATCTGAAATAAAAGTTGTTCTTTTTTTAAGTTGCTAGATAACTAGTAACTTTTTAATCAATGTTTTTCTCTACAATTGTTTTAACGTTTGTACGGATTATAGCACGTGTTTATTTTTGAGACTTTTATATGTGCAAAGTTCAAATTTTTGCTATTTTATATGAACAAGTGAGTTTTAAGTGTTCGATGTGTAGAGCACTTAATTGTTTAATTCAGAAACATTTTGCGTAAATGGTGTGCGTGTTACAGTGACTTTGTCTGAAGAATTATACATTGTAATATACCTCTTATTCTAAACTACACACCCTATAGAAAAAAATTGCCAAGCATTGACATAATGGCTGAGAAGCGACAGGAGTGGAGAGTGCAGGCTAACTCACAAGTCGCTGATGTTCGTGTAGTACTGAGTGAGGAAGTTGATGGCGTGGTCGACCCCCAGCTCGTGGGCGCTGTACACGGACGAGAAGACCAAGGCCAGGTCTTGCTGACGGATGCCGGAAGTCCTCGACAGAGACGACATCATGAACCTGGAACAACACAGACGCCAGGCTGTCGTTACCATCACAGGTCACAGATCCACGACACAGAAGAGGAATTGCCATGTTGGGCTGTGCGACATACACTTTTCAACATCGCTTTTACGAATGCTGACCATATAGGTAACGGTGCAATACATCGCTCCCAGAGAATACTGAAATTCGGTGACTATATATCGCAAATATCGGTTATACTGGTATCACAAATGTCGCCATCGCAAATATTAATAATACGTACTCCGGAAATATCGCATATCGCCATTATTGCATATCGCTAATATTGCATATCGCTAATATCGCAATATGCAACATATTGCTGTGCACTTTTATACCACATCGCTGTTGCGAGATTTCAGAAATATTGTTTTGTGTTCGATATATTGCTATATCGACCAACCTTTGTGCCCCAAACTCCGACCACTCACACTGAGAGAAGTGTTTGTTCCAGCCGGTAAAAAACTTAATTGTATATGGTCAAACACATACCAAACAAAATATTTCGCTAAGCAAACAAAAAAAAAACAAAATATTTGGTTTATCTACCAAAATACACACTCGAATAAACAAAACCCCTGGGTAGACCCAAAAAATTAGACTGTCGATAGAATACTTATTTGAGCCAACTGTATATATTTGCTTGGCCATTCATTTAGTTGCCTTCGTTCGAAAATACAGCTTCAGAGTTTGTTTGTATTTTTTGTGACTATTGGCATAGTAACAGTGGTTGTTAGTACATTTATTTATGCTTAAGAATTGTATAAACAATCGTATTGGAACAAGTGGAAGTGGTAACAAATCATAAAGCTGTAAAAATTTAAATAATTATTTACCCAAATGTGCTGTATTTGAAATGTTTGTATTTAAAACATTCCCACCTCGTCAGCAGTTATTTTAGCCGAGGTTCTAAGCCGTACATTGGGAGGGGGGAGGGGGGGATAGGCACGCGTTCGAAATTCGGTCATGTTGCACATTTTTAAAAATTGTTAACCAAAACTATTTTTAAAGTACGCGAAACCATACAAATATTTAGTTGCACTAACCAAATCCTACAGTTCGGGCAAACAAATAAAAATAAAATAATTTGGTTTTAACAAAATAATTTAGTTGCGTCTATAAAAACAATTATTTTGGTGACGCCAAACAAACTTCGTTTTATTAAACAAAACCCTTTACTCAGTGCGTACCCACAAACATGCGAACGTGGCTCGAGGTAATCCGCCAACCAGCGGCCACAGACTAACCTTGTGGACGCCAGCGAGACCAGTGGCAGTGCGCACACAGAACGTTGTTTGTGGTAGGCATACTGAGACTGTGAACGAGGTGCACTGACACATTACTGAGACTGTGAATGAGGTTCACTGATATAATACTGAGACTGTGAACGAGGTTCACTGATAAAATATTGAGACTAGAATAAGGTTCAAGGATACTATACTGAGACTGTGAATCATGTTAATTGATACATTCAAGTTCACGGTATCATAATTATTTAAACAAATTATAATTTAACTTGAAAAGGATCAAACTAAATGCATTAAAATATCTTCAGTTACTTTGATTTCGATACATCTTGGTATTTTACAGCACTTGGTTTACCATAAGATGATAATATGTAAACAATGAAACATTATTAGAGTTGTTACATGATAATAATATGATTATATTGGTCGATAAAGGAATTAGTGGCGGTAATACTCAATGCACTAATATATATATTAAGGGAAACTACAAGTGCTTTGATGAAGTAAATAAATTATTTTAAGTATTTGGAAGCTATACATTTATGTGGTTGGGTAACGTCACTACGATTACCATATGGTATCGTAATGGTTACTGTAAAAAAAAGTTCAATTTAAAAAAATGACCCCGAGAAACCCCTCTTCAAAATTCTGCAGCACCGCGCACTAACTCCAACTCCTAAATAATTGTAACAAACTTTTAATTGCAATAAGCTTGTAATAATTTTAATAAACTTTGAAAGCCCACTTGAGTATACCAAGCTTTTTATCAAAATGTTAAAAAACATTTACGTTACTTATACCTTGGTTTTATGAGAGGAATTATAAACTTAGTATAATATGACAGAAATTTTTTTAAAACTACCCCATTAAAATTTATTTAACTTAAAGTAAGGTGTGCCCAAGTGTTTTCCCTGAGTGGCATATGCATTCCAGAATTTGTATACTAAAATTTGTGGATGGAATAACATTGGAGAAATTCGTGAAACAACTTAATCCAATGTATACTGAGCCTCCCAACTGCTGTTTCACTTGAGTTCACGACGTAATCAAACATGATTTTATTGGCGATGTGTCCAGTGACGTAGCAGCTGTGTGAGGTTGGGAGAGGCGTCCACATAGCTGCGATAGGAGCCGTCGAGACAAGTGCGAAACGCGGACTCGCGAAACTACGCTGCATTTAAACTACTTTAATGGTTTAGATCTTAACATTTTTTCTTTCGATTATTGCAATATTTATTAAATTATTATCTTATTTCCGGGTCAGGTGAATTCCAGAATAACTCCCTTAGAAACCAAATTTCTATATTTATATTTGTGTTTCTGGATCATCCAAATATTTTACAGCAGCATATAGTGAATATTTAATTAAGCTGTTATTTATATCAGTAATTTGTATTTATTTTCTCTAATTCATCAATCAAAGTTATATCCTTCTATCTTCATGAGTTTTTGATTATCATTTCTGAATTTTTCGATAAGTAAGGTAACGCGATATGCTTGTTTTGTTGGGCTTTTAATTTTTCCCACGTACGCACTCGCGCACGCACACGCATAATCTTCCTAAGAAGAGACGCTCGCGAAGTGCCGAGGCCACGCATATACAAGTTCCGTACTCATCTACGTTATAAGTGAGTATAAAAAATTATTCGGAACTTTTAATTATGAGTGACGTCATGTCCGCAGTCTTAGCATATGTAAAATTACAAACGAATTTGTATTGCACACATATGTAGACATAAATTGATGAAGACACTTAGTCCCGGAAATGGAGAGTCGACGCTGGTTCAGGTGTACTTGCAAGTAATGGCTAGCTTAGCTGCGTAACAAACCATGGCATCTGTGCGTACTGCAGCTAACTGGCACTTTTTCTGTTCAAATTAAAATATAAATAAATAAGAAAATTCACAAATCTCATGTTTCCGACAGAGTCGAAGAACAGTACACATGGAAAACCTGACGATAAAAATAATTTCAAGCGAAATAGTGTCTTAAACGAGAAACGCTGCAATAAATTTAGGCGATATCATTTTATGGTGTTAAAATATCGCACCTCCGCAACAAAGGAATTCGTGAATATTTACCATAGGCGAAAGGGAGTGAAAGCAATTTAGCTTCAGCATAATTACACAAATTAAAATATTTTAAAATTTTTTTTAACCGATTCTCTTTCTTAATAATAGACGTTACGTACAAAAAAACGATAAACAAAAATTCTTGCTGACATTTTATCATAGTTGTGTCCAATTGTAACAAGAATTAATTTACTGTCGTTTTGAGCCAGCCTGAAGAAAGTATACGTTGAAGTGAGATTGGTACAAAGAAACTAGGTTTGTTATTTTGTAGTTAGAAGAATTAAAACATACGTGGTACAGGTTTCGTGTTTAGCCAACATTCCCTGTGAAACAAATATATATGGAGATATGGTGTTGACTTATTAAACAGTGATTTCTCCTCATTACCAGTGATTTCTCCTCATTACCAGTGATTTCTCCTCATTACAAGTAGATTGCATCGCCATGGCAGTAAAACAACCGTATAATTCTTTCTTTTCATTCGTCTGTAGGCAACAACTCATTAGCTGAGGTTTCAGTATCAATAATTAAAATAATAGAAACCACTGATTATGATTTAAGGGCGTGACGTAACACCAGGTACGCACATTAAAAAAAATGAAAATTTGTTTTAAAGAGTTTTAGCTACGTTTTGTTTTCTTTTTTTGTTAATACCTCTTAAACGATTGATCATACAGCATTTTCCTTAAAATGTTCGCCCGGGTTTTCCCTTTTCAATTTCTTGTAAGATTGTGTATACATTGTCGGTGTTCCACTAGCTTCTCCCCGATTAACATACACTATTATATATAGAGATTGGAAACGCACAGATCTAGCGGGGCTCACTTACCTCATTCGTTAACTAACTCATATAGCAAATTCTTTGAATCTTACGTATTTATGATGCATTAGTTTCTGCATACGAGGGAAGTAAGCCCATCACCTTATAGGAAGTAAAACGAAGTAATGACGCTGAAATCAGCTGATAACCTACAGAATACATTTATACTTGAAATTCTCCTTCCTTCCCCACAACACGTGAAAAACCCAGGATGTAGACTGAACGGCAACCCACCCACGCAGAAGCAATTTAACACCGCATTTAAATTGAAATGTTAGAAAACTTGAAATGTTACCAAAAACGTAAATTAAGAAATCGTGTTGCAAATCGAATAAAGTGTTAAGAAAACACCCCAAGTCACAGTTCCTTTAAGACGCTGGATATTCCGAGTTACGCGCAAGGTAAGTCACGAGTCACATATGCTACATTCATTTGACCTGCACGCTTACA
Source organism: Clitarchus hookeri (assembly GCA_002778355.1). Lineage (NCBI taxonomy): Eukaryota > Metazoa > Arthropoda > Insecta > Phasmatodea > Phasmatidae > Clitarchus > Clitarchus hookeri. The sequence continues at coordinate 321,253 of NQII01001013.1, forward strand.
ATTAAATTGTCTTAGAAAGCTCCCTACCTAAAGATTTGACAGGTTTAAAATTAGCTTGGTCTGAATGTCGTCAAATTGAAATATTGTATTGTATTGTATGGTAAAGGGATTTTAACGTCCCGCGGTGTTCTGCCTGCTCATCGGGGGACGGCTTATAAACTAACTTATGACCTAACTTAAAGTTACACTAATGCCTTAATTGGGATTCGAACCCAGAACGTCCCGCATTGCAGACCGGCGGTGTACCAACCGACTTTACTACGCGAGGTTGGCTGTCAATTGAAAGTAGAGTTTTAGGCAGTACGTCACAATGTTGTAAGGGAGACTGGGTACGGTTGTGCCAGGGTACGAAAGTGACAGTCGAAATATTAGCCAAAGTATACGGATTAGCGAGTTGTGGTAACGGCGAAGGGAGGGGCTTGCATGTCTAAACCCGTGTCGCAGTATTGCGTCAGCCGTTGCGTACTGCGTACGCTAGGAGAGACCCGCATTTGTTTTTGTCAGTCAAAAGTAAGTATTTTTGTTCGATTTCTTTTGATAATTGTTGTTACATACATACAGATTGAGTATTAAGTGTTATTTATCTATATAACATATACATTAGTAAATAAAAAGCAGTTATTACTTTGTTCATAGATTATTTCATTTTGGCATGGTGTTTGTTTTTATGAAAAAAAGTGCGTTGGGTACGGTTGTGGCATAAGTAAAAGTTGTGTTTTATTGTTTTAGATGCCCAGATAACGCTCGCGGAAGACCGAAAGGGGGGCGGCAAGACATTACTCAATACGAAAATGCATATATTGAAACAAAACGAGTTGTATCTCTGCGACAAGCAGCAGAAATGTTTCAAATTAATCGAATGTCCTTGTTCAGATGTTCATACAAAGATGTTTATTTTTTTGTTGAAGAACACATTGTCGTGTTTTTATTTCAAAGATTTTGAGGTTACGTTTATTAATGTTTTATTTTTAATCTTAAAGGGTTCGTGTATTGCTAGTTTCTATCTAGAAATACAGGTTTATTCCATTTAGATAAATGAAGACTGATTATAATAACTACAGATGCTAAAGTGTGTTATAAGTTGTAAGTGATTAAAATGGGTATTTTATTTGTTTCGTTGCAAAGATAATTTTGATATTTATGATGTTAATTAACATTTATTTTATATTTTGAGTATGCATAGTTATGCTAGCTTCTAGGTAAAATAAAAATTTTGAGACTCATTGTAATGTGAAGACTGGTTTTAATAATTACCTATTATGTATATAAATGCTATAGTGCCTTATTTCAGAGTATTATTAAACCTGTCACTTTCGACCCCAAGCACTGTCACAACGGCCGCTGGGGTGTGGTCGGTTGTGACATTTTCCCTTTTTTTTAACTTGCTCCTGTGTGCAAACCATTATGTTTAGGGATAAAGTTTTAATTAATTATATGTAGGGTTATGTAGAAATTATACGAAAAATCACTTTTCGTTTAGCTAACTGGTATACATACAAAACTATGGCCGATCAAATGCAAACTGGCACAACCGTACCCAGTCTCCCCTAGGTTCGCAGGAATACCAAATACGACGGGACATTACTAGGTAACTCGGCGCTCGTAAGAGTGGAGAGGTTTGACAACGAGGTCTCGAGAGCCACCGAGGGTGAAGCGAGGTATGGCGCAGCGCAGGAATGCAAGGGTGGGGAGAACGGGAGATCCTCGAGGAAACCCGCCGACCAGCGGCATCGTCCGGCACGATTACCACGTGATAAACTCCGGGAGCAACGCCGCCGAGAATAAAGCCCGGCTCGCCTTGGCGGGAGGCGAACGCTCTAGCCACTGCACCACCGCGGTCCCTGCTCGAGTGACGCAGGGAGTTGGCGCGAGGCGGTACATCCTTGCCACGTGAGGCAGGTGATCTTCACGACACAAGAAGAGGCAGGTGACTACTGAGTCAAACGTCTAGCGATGATAACGAATCATGGGAAATACTGGCTGCATCTTATTTATAAACGCACGGATTATTGTTAGATGCTAATTTCGTTAGCTTTTGCACGCAATTCGTACGCATGTATAAATACAAACATGTTGTACACACATAAATGTATGCACACACACTTATAGCACTCTGAATGCAAGTCAATCGTTTCTCATTAAATTGATTATTTACAATGTTTGTGTTGGAAGGAGAATAATATCTACTACTTGATAATGGAAGACTGTCGCAATATTTAATTGACTTTCACTGGACGTATGGCACGTAAATGGGTGTCACACTTCTGAAAACAGATTCGATAAGCAGACATTGTCATCATATCTAAAAATACATATGTTTCGAAATAATTGAATAGTGCACTATTATATACAGTATTAACACAATTTTAATACTTCAAATTCCATTGATGACACAGTAGTTTAAAGACGTATCAAAATACAAAATCATTTTACTTTTATTTACCACAAACACAACATTTTTAGTTACGATAGTCTTGTATTCAGGTTGCGATATATCTCCCCATTTTCTTTCATTGTGTATGCGTACAAGTGTGAAGGTATTCTCTACTTCATTGGGCCAAGAGAATTACGAATTCTAATTACATGCTGTTTACGGTAACCTGGGCATCATTGAAAGCCGTGATTAAGGACTACTTTTATGCGCATTGAGTATTTTTCCACCATGTGTAAAATTAACATTGACATCGGCCTGATTCACTTCATTCATGCACCGGTGAATAAAAACTCCAAAATTATTAGAAAAGTATATATTTAAAATGTACCTACACTTGCACTCATATGTATTTAAAATAAAAATTAAAGAAATAATTTTAGTGTTTACGAATATTTACCTAACAATATGTATTCCACTTCAATACAGGGAACTATATTCCATCCATCGTTACCAAGATTACTGGGTGCATTGTTGTTAGTGTACTTACTTAAATATATGCAAGTAGGGAAAGCGACATTATCCAAAGTTTAACAATTTCAAATATCACTTATTAACCATGATCGCCCTACATCGAAATGTTGCGTACTGCCCGCAGACAGTCCGTGTATAAAAAGCGCCATATATTGAGGGAAAGGAGCAAGTGGCTTGTTGGTTGCAGAGGAGAGGCTGACCTGTGTGCCAGAGTCTCGTTGCGGGTGCAGCCCAGCACTCCCAGGATGAGTGTCTGCTCGGTGGACACGTTGTGGTGCGACAGCAACTTGTCCCAGAGGAACTGCCACTCTGTCTCTCCGCCATGCCGCAGCGCTGTACAGTACACCGCCGTCTTCAGGTCCGCCGCGATCCTGCAACAACGCGCGTTCCTCTGTTCACAAACACACTGCAGCTGCCCCGTCGTCAACTCTACCTCCCAGTGGCCTTCTACAGTGTTTGAAACCATGGTTGTCGACGAAACTGTTTAACGTGCTCCCAGTATGTGTACCTACGAAAGACATTATACCGCACACAATTATGGAATGGTACTTCATAGTTACCACTCATGCTGTAAATATTATTTTGGAGCCCTCAATTATACAGTAGTTGAAAACGGCTTATTCATACTGCCGTGTCTTATAACATACTAGCCGGGCAGGAGCCAAACAACAATAGGAGCCTGTAATGAACTTTGCCACAAACTTTCCATCAATACAATTATAGGGTGACCACTTTAAGTGCCATGGGTACACGCAACACTACGGGAACACTGCACGCCAGTTCAGAGCAGTAGTGTACCTATGACGCAGCTAAGACAATGTAAGAAGTGTGCGACTGTGGCTGCGGCTGAGAGCCGACTACTGAGGATCGACTAGGACAAGCTCGGTAGTCTTCGGCTCGATTCGGACGAGCTCAGTAGCATTCTACTAGTGGTTGTCGAACATACCCGAAGGTGCTCAGCCGTTACGCCCACTAGCCCCTCAAGAAAATTTGAATGTTTTTGGTAGCCATATTGGTTTAATAGGCATAGGCTATGTCAAATCGAAACAATATGTATTTATAATCTCATTTTAAATATTATTTTATTTTTAGTTACAAAAATTATTCTTTAATTGTTCTGGAATTAAATATAGAGTTTATAGGAACCATGTAAAAGTCTCTCAACTACATTTCTGGTCTGCCTATATCAGTCTTATTACTACACGATGTCGGAATCTGCAAATTATTCACTGCGATTGACTGTTTAGTAGGAATAAGTATGGTAATCGGCTGTTTTAATGTTTGTATATATGACTAAATCAAGCCCATTATATGAGTAATGACTCTCTGCACAAGTATGTTATAATCTTGGTATGGATCAGCATTTACCAACACTTTTACAGGCGTAATGGTCTATGGTTTACGAACAAATAGGCCCTTGAGACTTGGAGTGTACGAGGGCAGGTCGTGCTCTTCTCAGGTATCAATCATTTTCTGCAATTCCAATACTCAGCAATCCTCTGCACCAATCCTCGCCAATCTCCCGCAACAATCCTCACCAATTCTCACCAATCTTCCGCAACAATCCACACCAATCCTCAATAATCTTCCGCACCAATCCTCAACGATTCAAAACAATCCTCCGCACCCATCCATACCTATCCCTAACACTTCTCCACACCAATACGCACTATTCCTCAATAATCGTCCGTACGAATCCGCACAAATCCTCAACAATTCTCCACACATCCTCCTCAACAATTCTCCACACAAATCTTCACCAATACTCAGAAATCCTCCCCACCAATCCTTACTAATCCTCGCCAATCTTCAGCACAAATCCACATCAATTATCAACAATTATCTCCTCTAATCCACATAAAACCGCATCACCAATCCTCAACGATCCTCCGCACCAATCAGCAACAATCCTCCGCACCAATCTGCAAAAATTCGCAACAATCCTGCTCACCATTCTACACACCAATAAACACCAATCCTCATCAATCCTCCGCAACAATCCCCACCAATAAAAACCAATCCACACACTAATCCACACCAATCCACCAACCAATCCATACCAATACACAACAATTATTAGCAATCTGATCCACAATCATCTCGGCAATCCACAGTAACCAACGCCAATCCTTCGATCAATCCCAATCCCTCGATCAATCCAAATCCTTTGATCAATCCCAATCCTTTGATCAATCCCAATCCTTAGATCGTTCCTTCGGTTTGTCCCTCACCCATATTTATTAGTTCACCAGCTGTCTCCAAATTTGTACATGTCGACGACAGAATTAATGTTTTGTATGCAGCAACTATCCACACATTTTTATACTAAAGTGTCTATTATCATTCTATATGCAGATCTTTCAATTAATAGTCGAGTGCTTATAGCACCACTTAGAAGTTTTGGGGGAAAAAAGGATACGAGAGACAAAAAAAAAAAAAAAGGAAAACCAATTATTTAATAGTAATAATTCATTACTATCATTTTGTAACTACAATTTCAGAAGAAAGCTGTTCACCACATCATGCGATATATCCCCGATCCTTCAGTTTACTTATGATAGAAGATATCTCGTTAGTGTACGTGAGATTCCCACGTTTTTGAAGGTCAATCAAATTTCTGAGTCTATCAACAAGTTCATTCGGTTCTTCGGGAGATAGGTAGCCAGTATTCTTTGCGTCTTCTGTCTTCTTCATGCAGAGTGTTGCAGTAAATGTGTTGGAGGGGTATGCCAGTGTATCGAGAAAATGGTAATCATCGTCTTCAGCATTATCACTGTCTTCATGTTCATTTTAATCAATGCTCTCTTCGTGGTCATCTTCACCTCCCGTTTCTTACTCAATATCAAGTTTACTTTTCTTTCTATAAGAGTCGCATGGACATCATCACTATTTAGAGCTGACGACCGTTTATTTTGAAGTTCGTCGACTTCACGCGAAAGTGTTGCAAGTGTACATGCTACAAAAACCGACTCTACTGCACTCATTCTGCCTTTAGCATTAACTACCCCATCATAACCGTTTGTGGAATCAGTACCCACCGATGTAGCAGGGGGTATGGACGGCATCACTGCTTGGCTCTCAAAAGACGAATCCTTGCAGTTTTTGATGTGTTGCTTCATTGTATCGTCTTGCATAAACTGCACGGGGTCAATAGCGCAATGGTGGACCGGCGACAGAAAATAAGAGACATCGCTAACAACGCAGGCCTTTCATACGTCATTACTATTAATGACATCATTCTTGCATATCTCTGCTATACAAAGTGTGTGCGCAATGGATGACAAAATGTTTTTTATAACTGCTAAGAGGTGTTCTTTAACACATATGTAGCACTTTAACGAAGAATGAAAGGCCTACGTGGAAACCAAAGTTTTCGGTGATGAAATGGATACTCATCTTCGATAGACGTGCGACGTCACCAGCCCAAAAAAATCGAAGCAGCGCCCTCGACCCACGAACTCATGGCGTACAATGTCTATGCCATTTAGAGTTTTCACAACGTGGGGAAACGATCAGGAGGAATCTAAGTCGTCTACCCAGAGTTATTAAATATTATTGATTGTGATGTCAGACCTCACATTGCAGTGCAAACACTGGGACAGTATGAACTGTCCTCCTTGCAGCCAAGATTTGTTCCGGTCAGTTTTCCAATTGTTTGGGTCACATAAGACACTTGTTAGATGAACATGATTTTGGGATGGTTCAAGTAGAAGCGATACAGGCCTGAAATTGGCTTGAACATCAAAATTCTGTATTTTACAGAGTGGTAGTCTTCATGCTAGTGCCATTCTGGGATCACGTACAAATCGACTGGAGAGTATTAGGGAGTGGAGGATGTACTATGTAGAAAAGAAGGGATAATTGCGCCGTTTAACACCCTAAAGCAAATTTTTTTGTAAATGTTACATGTACAACCCCTATCACAAAGAGAATCTTATTGAAACTTATATAGTGGTTCTCTCACGTATTGAACTCCTAACATTAAAATTGTTTGCCACCGAAATCTGTTGCTATGTTTTATACACGTAAGGCTGATAACTGGTTTTGTGTCGTGGCGCCTTACGTGTACAAACTTGTCACTGAGACCTTGTAGATGCATTTACACTTGCTGTTAGGTTCACAACTATGTTGTTTATTACATTAGGTGGAAGGGTATGCAACGGACAGAAGGAAACCAAGTGACGCATTAAAAGTGCTCTATTAATCGAGCAAAAACTGGAACGTTGAATAACCAAGCATAAAGAAAGCAAATAGTCGTGTATAACCGTAAATCCAGCTATTCATGACAGCAACATGGTGGAAAGTCGTTCTCCAATCGGAGCCGAGACACGAGCTTCTACGCCCCAGGGAATCCGCCACAGCATGATGTAGCCAATAAGACGTTAGGCCCGTGTTCAGAGCCTTGTGGTTCAGACAGCTTTTAAAGATGGAATATACGTATCATAGGTTACATCCCGACTCCAAATACGAACATTTGTGGCTAAGGAAAATTAACTTATTTACAAATACATATTCGTGGAGAGGTAGGTGTAAACACAGCAAATATTACTGCACTAGTTTAGAATTTGTGATGTGTGATGTATTTAAGGCTAGAAGTTAAAAGAAACCGCAGCATTTAGCACCAAACCTCAGAATTTTCTGAGGTTATTTGTTCACTGACTGCCACCATATTTACAAATCTATTTTTCTGTTTGATTTTGTACATATAATGAAGACGTCATGTATTACTGATGCCGGCTCTGGCGGGGGCTTACAGATAAAAGGATGCCCACTGGCCAGCACGAAACTTTGTGTGGTGTTCGTATGAACAAAGTGATGCCGAGCCTGGTACGAAATTAATTATAACAGAACATTATAAAGTTTCCAGAAAATAACAATTCCTTTTTAATATCAATTACAATTTTTGCATGCGTATCGACTATGTTACAGGAACAACATACAACTCAACTTTTATAGCTGGCTCAAGAGTTTTTTTGGAGTGTGTAATACAAATCCCTGATCAGTGGCAGAAGTCTAACTAAGGTAGAGGACGTTAGTGTTTAGTCTCCTTGTAAATAATAATGCCAATATGGCAAGCATCTACTATCGATTACAGGGTTATACAATTCTGAAATTTCTTCTGTGGTAGCTTAAACTTCTAAAGTGCACACATATGTGTTACCTTTAGTACTTAACTACAGTTCATTTGAATCGTTCTGAACAACTATGAGCCAAGAATAACCAGGGAAATATTGTCATAATTACACATACAGCAAAAGAAAAACAATCTTCCCACCATGGCAGCAGTGAAAAAAAAATTAATTTGTTCGAGTATTTAAGTACTAAGATGTGAGTTGATGCCACAATGAATGGACCTCAAAAAAGGCATATATCTAACGGACTGGTTAAGTGCAACAACCAAGGCGACCTTACTTGTTGTTGTAGGGGTCCTGCATGTGTGTAGCAAATAGCTGCCTGGACTTGTTCACACACGTCCACTCATCCAGCCGGCAGACCCATGTCAGCACCAGATTCCTGTTCAGCTTAGTTATGTGGTCGTCTCCTTCCCTCTCGTCGAAGCCCAGAGTGGCGTAAACCTTCTCCAGCAGTTTCAGCAAGAACACCTATACACACCCAACACCATACAGCGAGGTAAGCCATTTCTGTTCGTATCGCACCGGAGCGATCGTCATGTGGTACAGCCGGTTCTGAAGACTACAAGGAGACGACTTAAAACCATACAAATACAAGAAATACGTTTTTTTTTATTATGCCAACCTCTGTTTGGCTTGCAGACATTACAAGTAATATAATTTCAATAAATTGAAAAACCATTCCATTTTTTGTAGAATAACAAAAAAAAAAAAAATACAATTTCATTATTAAAATTAATTTACTAGCAAATATACGAGATAAATGATCTTGGACAAAAATGTCATGAGCTGTCTAAAGATACCCATGTAACCACAGAGAAAACAGTTCTTGTATTAAAAAAAAAGTAAAATAAAAGAACTGTTTTGCATATTTTTATCTTCGGAAAACACTTTTGCCAAGTATTTATCTTCAAGTCCATCATCGCTACCATTATACCCTTCATGCTAAACCCTTCTCCATGACACGGATGGCTCAGGAGAGACCCGAAGAGGCCTGTGTCTACATACACTCCACTATCGCCTCTGCCCCACCAAATCTTTCTCATCGTATGACTAGTCAAATGATAATAATCTCATTTCCAACCATGCCACCCTCTATTTTCTCCCCATATGAACCCCCTTCACTTAATACAACTAATGAAATCTACCTGATACTCTCCTCACTACACAGTACACTATGTAAATGTGCATATTCTCTGAGGCCATGTTCTGTGACCTTCCCTAAAAAATTTGTTTCCTTACCAAGATCATCAGTGTCTCATGCGTCCCATATGTTCAAACTGCTGTGTTCGTTTTTGAAAGATCATTCCTTCAAGATACGATTGGAGGTGGCTCTCTCTAGCATGCCTTACAACCTCGATGGAGTACATAAGGGTTCCATCCTCAGCCTGCCTTTCTTTGCCTCCCACATCCATAAGCTCACCCCTCTATCTGGAACCTACCTAGTGTACTATGCTGACGAGGCTTTCCTGTTAGTCTCCTCTGTCTCCGAAAGAATGCATGGTGACCGCCGCAACAGCAAACTATACTCCCTACCACGCATTGGGTTGAACCAAACCACGAGGCAGAACATGTTCTCCTGTCAACGTCTTAACACTGACCATCTTGCCAACATGGCAAGCATTAAGATCCATTGGCCCCTGCCAACCTCTCTGTTGGTATCACCTTTGATCTAAAAGGCTATACTATCCCTACCTCATTGCAACAGTTCCAAAATACAAAACTATCTTTAAGCAACTCACATCCCTTCTCTGACCAACACTTGGATTCACCCTCAGCAACGAGCCTTCTGCTCGTTTGCCCTCCGGGATATCCCATACTAAGGACTGGTTGCAGTTGGGAGGTCATTTAAAAACACCCAACAAGAAATTAGTAAAATAAAAATTTCACAAGTGGCAAACCTACAAAATAAAAAATGATACAGTAAACAAAAACATGCCATTCTTACGATTTGAATGATTCACATTATTTATGAAGAGGAAAAGTTGACTAAACCTACACAAGTGACTGATATTTGTCAATGAAAGCTAACATACCATGAGGTCGATTAAGTTTGCACTGTTATTGCACTACTACCTTGGCATAATGGGTAATGTGAGGCAATCAGAGAGCAAAACTGCACCAGTAAAAGTCTTGCATTGGAGATTTAAGTTTGGAGTATACAGGCTGCTATGATTGGCCAGTTCATTGCAGAGAAGTGGATGAAGACAAATCTAGCATTCACAGTTTGCCATTTATATGGGATTCCTATTATTTTGAGAAAGTTAAAATTAAAGTTTACTTATGACATTGCTTCACCAAAAATCCTGCATTAGTTAGGTTAGATAGACATTACTGCAGCCTAGTTCAACATCTTAGATAATTTGCCCAATCCTTGCAGCCGCAATCCGTATATGTCTTTCGAGTCCTTCAGTACTCTGGTAATGGGTGGTACTGCCAGGATACAATTTCTTAATTTAACACACAGTACCTGCGATATTACTTCATAGGATATTACAGTCCATCTTCCTGTAGTACAATGGAACCAAAAAATAAAACGAAAAATATCGTGAGCCTCATTCTATTTATCGTTTGTTGGAGGCTTGTTGAGCCAAAGAGTGGAAACCAGTGTGTTTTAAAAAACTTTCCAAACGGGTGGTGATTCGCTACAGACTGCGGAGTGAAGCGACGGGCACGAGACTGACCTTGAAGGCGTGGTAATCGTACTCGTCGGCGCCCCTCATCCTCTTCTCGAGGTAGGAGAGAGCGGTGAGCGCAGCGTTCCACGGGATGTAGTCCGTCTCCTGCTCCAGGTACAGCGTCAGGTCCAGCGACATCCTGTAGTTGAGCAGGCCAGCACGGGCCAGGTACAGGGCGTCGTCGAGTAACTGTGCACGTTGTAGGGGCGGGATCTGCGCCATGCCGGCACCTTGCAGCTGTGTCACCAGCAGCCGCCAGTTGCTCTCGTCGTAGTTCACCCGGTAGAAGCCTACACGTACACCTTCATGTACGCCTCACCCGCTATCTTGCACTTTACCATAACTCTCTTCTCGATAAAAACAACTCTGTACTTATTGTTACTGACTGTCTACATTTTACAAATGCACTCAGAACTAGTCGCAAAAATTATATCCACCCATTATGTGGTAACTGGGAAATTGCAAGAGACTATTGATAAATTGAAAATTATGATGCACTAAATACGTCATAATTACTTGACAAAAGTTCAGAATTGATGATTGTTCTATACCATAATATACACAGCCAGAGAGGTATAGTAGTAGTTTCAAAATAAATGTCACTTAACAACTGAAGTAAGCTAGAAACTAGCAATTCAACATTGCGTGTGAAGTGAAAATGAAAACTGTTCGGAACGATGATAACTAAAAAGTATACAGATAGTATGCCTAATAGACTACAGACAGTTTGTATGGAGGTCAGTAGCTCAGTTACAGGTTAGTACATTCATAAGACAACCGCGGAGACTTCAGAAGTTCACCCACATTGTCGTAATGCTCATTACAGAACACATGCTTTATGACATCATTACCGAACAAGAACACAGTGAAAGTAAAAACATCACTAAATACGTGGACCTAGTTTTATGAACATTGGTATTGAACGATTGGGGAGGAAATATATGAGGTTAATTTAATAAAATATTCTCTGTAACATAATTCTCACACTTTTAATTTTAAAAGTTGTGAAAATAATTTTATGCAACTTGAAATGTATTAATAAATGTCATGTGCAATAATTTATTTAATCTCTAAAAGGAAAAACTGACTGACATATCAACGCCCAGCCTCAACTATTGGTCATAGAAACATGACATTTGGAGAAAACATTCATTATGTAATGTATGCAACTACTAGGGAGTGATTTTTAAAAATGCAACGCCTAAAGGTGTAAAATGGATGTTCAAAGTTTGTTTGTAGAACAAATATACAGCCTCAACAATTCTATTATTTCTGAACTTGCTTTTCATTCAACTTTCTATTTTATAATATGTATTCTATTTTAAGACATACCCACTATTTAAAAAAATGTATTAATGAAAACACGAATTCCACCTGGACAATGTCACGGGCAAAACCTAGTTAAAATATAACAATATAGCGGTCACCAATGGCCTAAATGCACTATATTATCGTTCCCAGAGACTTTAAGTGGTAGGGTTTAAAGCCAAGCGTGGTCGCAAAGAATATTGGAGGTAAGGTATGCTCATTTAGCAGAGTAGACATGCAGATAAACACGCCACTTGACAAGACACTGAAGCGCAATGCGGTGCAGTCAGGCAGCTTCACTACTGTCCCGCGTAGCAGTGAGCAGATGCTCTTTCTATCTATTGTGTCTGGTTGGACTGCTCTCTCTTCTCCTACTGTCTGTCTGCGGTAGTATCACCACTCACTACACCATTCTGAGCACTATGCCCACCTAGACACCCTCTACCACACGCAGTTGCAACCACTGATGTTCGTTCAGCGCAGTAGCTGTCAGCTAAGTCAGCGGCAAGCCAGAGAACAAAGTTGCATTGCGGCATGTCTCGTGGCTGTCTGATAGAGCCGCCACCTCGTTCTCAGACCAACTAGGTGTGGTCCGATCGAAGCACTGACCGCATTCAGACTGTCTCTGCAAGACAGCACCCGAACTCTGTAGTGATCATTGCTTCATCCCCACTTTTTCCCTGGGAAGAGTGGAAGGGCAAACAGCGGAATGAAGAGTTGAATGAAAACAATAGTCCACTTGGGAAAATACTTTGCTTTCTTATTTATGTTATTAATTAATTTCGCTTTCAAAATAACACCAAACTTTGAAGGTCTGCAAGGTTGTGTATGCTTTCATTTGCATTTCATATTAAATATGTCATGTTACAGCCACATAAACATTGACTTTTTGCATGTTCTTGATTCTGCGAATTTATTTATGGCTCCATATTCTCACCTGATTTTTGTTTGTATTTTTATTTGACAACCAACATGACAAAAGCCGAGTACTAATAACTTGAATTTAATTTCTTGAACATGCTTATTTGATCCCTAAGCATTAATTAAATATCCCTAATTTTGGGCAACATTCCTTACAATAGATAACTTCTTTATACACTACATATAAAGAGCATCACCAGTGCAAACACAACGAATTTGGTGTAATAAATGCTTTTATTATATGAAATGCTATATAAGTAGCATTTGTTAAGTCAAGGATAAAGTGGAATATAGGAGTGGACAGTGAAATACAAAGTGAAACAAGTAAAAAAATTACGCCTGTCATTTTGGTATTAAGAGAGTAATTATTTTTCTAACACGAATGCCTAAACACTGTACAGTATCAAAGGACAATCAAAATTAAAAGTGAAAGGGGCATGTTCGACTACAAGTTTATTGCCTGTTTATGTCCAGACCGCTATTGGTATCTACTATAAACTTTCACATAATAGCACACCCATTACTATTTTGAGGTCGCTATTTTGCATCACAACACTAGATTTATTTGAAATAAGACCCCCGATACAATCTGAGATATTGAAGCAATATATAACTTACATAATTATTGAGCAATTACTATTTGAAACTGTTTTACAAAGGAAAATATTTACAGCATAGTACATTCACAGTTTATTTAGATGTTTTAGAACAAACCTTCGAATAATCATTCTATCAGTAACATGTCGAACTGTTTTTTAAATAATATTTACACCACAAATATATAAAATTAATTAACTTTAAAGTATTATATTTTTGAATAAATGAAATTTGAAAGTAGTACATTCTATAACTTGTGATTTTTATTTTGTATTCCATACGAATTACAAACAGTGAGAACAGCGTTGTGTTGGCAACTGCAGGTAAGAAACAGATCACAATTCAAATAATAGTTTATCCTTGTTTTTTTTATGTTATTAGTAAATTAAACGTTGCCTATTGAAATATTTATATTTCTGGGATGCACTGATGAGAAAACGTTTCATTGTTACTGTTAAAAATATCAGCGCAAATTACGGTACGTAGGCTCTAGTCTCTCTCTCTCTCTCTCTCTCTCTCTCTCTCTCTCTCCGGAAGTTTCGCAGTGCTAGTAGAAGCAGGGAAATTATACAAGTTTCCAATTTTTAGCATATTTCATTCTTATTAATGCAAAAATAATGATTATTTAAATTTGTAATTTAAAAGTGAAACGAGGGTTTAATATTTGAATACATATTTTAATACATTTAGATGTGATGGCCAGATGGTTACAAACCCAAAGTTGGCAGAAGTGGCTTTGGTGGATTGGAGGCAAGACATGGCGTGTTGCTTTTCCTAAACGAAGTGTTAATTTTTCTCCCAGTGAAAAATACTTAAAACTACAACATCAAGTTTGTACACTTCGTGTTTTTTTAAACCCACCTAGGCAAGTTATGATGTACAGATAAAACTGTGTTTCCACGACAGGAATATATATAATGTAACATGTGTCGTGACCGCTGCATGTGAGAGTATTGTTGCCTTTACATTATACTGGGCCAGTGTGTGTGATTGCAAATGTTGAGCTTGCGAAATTTATACACTTTAACCGGAAACTGTTTTTACGACAAAATTATTTGAAAGTCATGTCTATTTATTTATCACAACTATGTTACTTTGCCCTAGGTGTTTGAAACACAATTGTGTAACGTGCTTACGTTTCTGTGATTTTAATGTTTTCCACAATCCTAACATTTGCTAAGCCCAGCTAGATAATTCTAAATAAATAATTCAATAAACCTAATAGAAATAATGTACCTATGCAAAGAAATATGAGCGGAATAAAAGTTACGGTAGGCTTATTTGTGTGCATGTTCGCCACTGTCTTACGTTTGTCGCTACCAAGCACAAAAAAATTAGTCACATGGGTTGCGTGCTTGAATTTGTCTTTTTCGTTGGACTGGTTGCTCCTTCGTTTGAAAATTTATTCAAACTGAGGCCGTCTTTTTGACGAAATAACCCAACACATATTAATAACAGGGGGTTAAATATTACAGTTCTTTCCCTCATAGTTGTAACAGGGTTAAACACAGCCGCGGCAAAATATTAACTTGTGGTACGTATAATGTGCTATGTCGTGTATAAAACAAATGTGTAAACAATGCAAAATAATAACCATAAGAACTATTATAAATACAGAAATTGTTAAAAAGTGATAAGGCTGACCTAAATATGGTTATAGGCCTAAATTGTGAGCATTCATACGTAATGTGGTTTTTGATATTGCAGAATTTTTTGGGCAGCTGAAAACGGCAAACAAAGCATTTGACAGTTAAAACTTACAAGTCACATTGCAGTGTTTATGTTTACATGTAGCGGAAGGATACGTAAACGGTAACCAAAATTAGAACTTTAGCAGGGCTTCAGAAAAATGTGAAGTAACCTTGAATGGCCTATACATAATTCATTACGATGCTTATACAAATCTAAATATCATCTTTAATTTATTTCTTCGTTCTTGCTTTATTTATGTAATGTAAAGATTCACAATTTGCGCAATCATTCTGGATATATTCTGTAACTGGCAATTCCATTATTTAACTTAAATATTTGCGATTTACATTTTAAGAATATCTGGTGAAACACTTTCAAAAAATATTTTACAACAAAAATAAGTGGAAAAAACATAATTTTTTTAGCTAACAACAGTTAAGAGAAATATAGGTGCAGAGATGAGAGAGTTTCCATTACCTAAAATATGGTTCTCAAGGCTACATGTACTCTTGACTGTTCTCAACATTTTTAATGTATAAATTCCCTTTATCTTTTATATTTCAATAAATATTTTGTACCGCCTTTGGCTAATAATGTCTTCTCTAATGCCTACTGTATACTTTCTTATGGAAACTAGTAAAGCATTTAAGTTGAATTTTAGTATACTGAACTCAAATTTACGATTACAATAAAGTGGGGTGAAATTCATCAGCAGGAGTGAAATTGCCCACGTGACAATGTTTTTTAAATTTTAAGGTCAGATACGATCCCTAACCTACACTTACAGAACATTGTCATATGATCAGTCTGAACTTTATTGATAAACTTCCTCCTTATTATGGTACCTGAACATAATATTTACAGAAGGTTTCCATGCCATCATTCTCACCCCTGATGATCAATTTCACCTCACTTTACGGTATATGTACACTGTTTAACACTGAAATTGTTCCAAAACCAAGCTTCATCTACTATCTTGAGCTGAGATGTATCTACAGCTTACCCGATGTGTGACGAAAACAAACGAGTCAATTGTTTCTGGCATGAAAGAAGTTTTAGTTCATGTGGATTTAGGGTTGACCTGGTACAATGCAGCATTTCTGATAGTTTTGACCTCTGGCCACGTTTCATGTGTTTAAACTCAGCTGCGCTTTCCTTCAGATGTAAGTTTTAAAAATATTTCTGTGAATGTGCACACGCACACTCAAGCGCGAACGCAGACACATTGTAACGACTCTACCTCACAAAAACAAATACATTTAATTTCATTAGTTATTACGAAATAATAACCATCTGAAATAAAAAAAATATTAGGATTAATTAGAGTAGAATAGAGTTACAAAAAATTGTTGAAACGAGTTTACTTAGAGTGGCGGCGCGCCAAGCAAATACAGTGAAGGTCACTGGTATACGGCTAGGAAGAGCAGGTGACAGGCACGTGGCTCGGGGGATGGTATTAAGCTAGGAAAAGAAGGTAACACCCACATGGCTCGGCGGATGGTATACTGTTAGGAAGAGCAGGTGACAGCAAAGTGGCTCGGTGGATGGTATACAGCTAGGAAGAGCACGTGACAGCCACATGGCTCGGTGGATGGTATACTGCTAGGAAGAGAAGGTGACAGCCACATGGCTCAGCGGATGGTATACGGCTAGGAATAGCAGGTGACAGCCACATGGCTCGGCGGATGGTATACGGCTTTCGGCAGATTGTATATGGCTAGGAAGAGCAGGTGACAGCCACATGGCTCGGTGGATGGTATACAGCTAGGAAGAGCAGGTGAAGCCACGTGATTCGGCGGATTGTATATGGCTAGGAAGAGCAGGTGACAGCCACATGGCTCGGCGGAGGGTATATGGCTAGGAAGAGCAGGGTGACAGCCACATGGCTCTGCGGAAGGTATGCTGCTAGGAAGAGCAGGTGAGAGCCATGTGGCTCGGTGGGTGGGGCTAGGAAGAGCAGGTGACAGCCACTTGGCTCGGTGGATAGGTATACAGCTAGGAAGAGCAGGTGAAGCCACGTGATTCGGCAGATTGTATATGGCTAGGAAGAGCAGGTGACAGCCACATGGCTCGGCGGATGGTATACGGCTAGGAAGACAGGGCGACAGTCATATGGCTCAGGGGATGGTATACAGCTAGGAAAAGCAGGTGAAGCCACGTGATTCGGCGGATTGTATATGGCTAGGAAAAGCAGGTGACAGCCACATGGCTCGGCGGATGGTATACGACTAGGAAGACAGGGCGACAGTCATATGGCTCGGCAGATGGTATACGACTAGGAAGACCAGGCGACAGTCATATGGCTCGGGGGATGGTATACAGCTAGGAAGAGCAGGTGACAGCCACATGGCTCGGCGGATGGTATACGGCTAGGAAGAGCAGGTGAAAGCCACATGGCTCTGCAGAAGCTATGCCGCTAGGAAGAGCAGGTGAGAGCCACATTGCTCGGCGGATGGTATACAGCTAGGAAGAGCAGGTGACAGCCACATTGCTCGGTGGATGGTATACGGCTAGGAATAGCAGGTGACAGCCACGTGGCTCTGCAGAAGGTATGCTGCTAGGAAGAGCAGGTGAAACCATGTGGCTCGGTGGATGGGGCTAGGGAGAGCAGGTGACAGACACATGGCTCGGTGGATGGTATACAGCTAGGAAGAGCAGGTGAAGCCACGTGATTCGGCAGATTGTATATGGCTAGGAAGAGCAGGTGACAGCAACGTGGCTCGGCGGATGGTATACGGCTAGGAAGATCAGTTGACAGCCACATGGCTCGGCAGATGGTATACGGCTAGGAAGACCAGGCGACAGTCATATGGCTCGGGGGATGGTATACCGCTAGGAAGAGCAGGTGACAGCCACATGGCTCGGCGGGTGGTATATGACTAGGAAGAGCAGGTGACAGCCACATGGCTCGGTGGATGGTATACAGCTAGGAAGAGCAGGTGAAGCCACGTGATTCGGCGGATTGTATATGGCTAGGAAGGGCAGGTGACAGCAACGTGGCTCGGCGGATGGTATACGGCTAGGAAGAGTAGGTGACAGCCACATGGCTCGGCAGATGGTATACGACTAGGAAGACCAGGCGACAGTCATATGGCTTGGGGGATGGTATACAGCTAGGAAGAGCAGGTGACAGCCACACGGCTCTGCAGAAGCTATGCCGCTAGGAAGAGCAGGTGAGAGCCACATTGCTCGGCGGATGGTAAACGGCTAGGAAGAGCAGGTGACAGCCACATGGCTCGGTGGATGGTATACAGCTAGGAAGAGCAGGTGAAGCCACGTGATTCGGCGGATTGTATATGGCTAGGAAGAGCAGGTGACAGCAACGTGGCTCGGCGGATGGTATACGGCTAGGAAGAGTAGGTGACAGCCACATGGCTCGGCAGATGGTATACGACTAGGAAGACCAGGCGACAGTCATATGGCTTGGGGGATGGTATACAGCTAGGAAGAGCAGGTGACAGCCACACGGCTCGGCGGAAGCTATGCCGCTAGGAAGAGCAGGTGAGAGCCACATTGCTCGGCGGATGGTAAACGGCTAGGAAGAGCAGGTGACAGCCACATGGCTCGGTGGATGGTATACAGCTAGGAAGAGCAGGTGAAGCCACGTGATTCGGCGGATTGTATATGGCTAGGAAGAGCAGGTGACAGCAACGTGGCTCGGCGGATGGTATACGGCTAGGAAGAGTAGGTGACAGCCACATGGCTCGGCAGATGGTATACGACTAGGAAGACCAGGCGACAGTCATATGGCTTGGGGGATGGTATACAGCTAGGAAGAGCAGGTGACAGCCACACGGCTCGGCAGAAGCTATGCCGCTAGGAAGAGCAGGTGAGAGCCACATTGCTCGGCGGATGGTAAACGGCTAGGAAGAGCAGGTGACAGCCACATTGCTCGGTGGATGGTATACAGCTAGGAAGAGCAGGTGAAGCCACGTGATTCGGCGGATTGTATATGGCTAGGAAGGGCAGGTGACAGCAACGTGGCTCGGCGGATGGTATACGGCTAGGAAGAGTAGGTGACAGCCACATGGCTCGGCAGATGGTATACGACTAGGAAGACCAGGCGACAGTCATATGGCTTGGGGGATGGTATACAGCTAGGAAGAGCAGGTGACAGCCACACGGCTCTGCAGAAGCTATGCCGCTAGGAAGAGCAGGTGAGAGCCACATTGCTCGGCGGATGGTAAACGGCTAGGAAGAGCAGGTGACAGCCACATGGCTCGGCGGATGGTATACGACTAGGAAGACAGGGCGACAGTCATATGGCTCGGGGGATGGTATACAGCTAGGGAGAGCAGGTGACAGACACATGGCTCGGTGGATGATATACGACTAGAAAGAGCAGGTGACAGCCACATGGCTCTGCAGAAGCTATGCTGCTAGGAAGAGCAGGTGAGAGCCACATTGCTCGGCGGATGGTATACGGCTAGGAAGAGAACGTGACAGCCATGTGGCTCAGTGGATGGTATACAGCTAGGAAGAGCAGGTGAAGCCACGCGATTCGGCGGATTGTATATGGCTAGGAAGAGCAGGTGACAGCCATGTGGCTCGGCAGATGGTATACGGCTAGGAAGAGCAGGTGAAGCCACGCGATTCGGCGGATTGTATATGGCTAGGAAGAGCAGGTGACAGCCACATGGCTCAGCGGATGGTATACAGCTAGGAAGAGCAGGTGACATCCACATGGCTCGGTGGATGGTATACGGCTAGGAAGAGCAGGTGACAGCCACATGGCTCTGCAGAAGCTATGCTGCTAGGAAGAGCAGGTGAGAGCCACATTGCTCGGCGGATGGTATACGGCTAGGAAGAGAACGTGACAGCCATGTGGCTCAGTGGATGGTATACAGCTAGGAAGAGCAGGTGAAGCCACGTGATTCGGCGGATTGTATATGGCTAGGAAGAGCAGGTGACAGCCATGTGGCTCGGCAGATGGTATACGGCTAGGAAGAGCAGGTGAAGCCACGCGATTCGGCGGATTGTATATGGATAGGAAGAGCAGGTGACAGCCACATGGCTCAGCGGATGGTATACAGCTAGGAAGAGCAGGTGACATCCACATGGCTCGGTGGATGGTACACGGCTAGGAAGAGCAGGTGACAGCCACATGGCTCTGCAGAAGCTATGCCGTTAGGAAGAGCAGGTGAGAGCCACATGGCTCGGCGGATGGTATACAGCTAGGAAGACCAGGTGACAGCCAGGTGGCTCTGCAGAAGATATGCTGCTAGGAAGAGCATGTGAGAGCTACATGGCTTGGTGGATGGTATACAGGTAGGAAGAGCAGGTGATAGCCACATGGCTCTGCAGAAGCTATGCTGCTAGGAAGAGGAGGTGAGATCCACATTGCTCGGCGTATGGTATACAGCTAGGAAGAGCAGGTGACAGCCACGTGGCTCTGCGGAAGGTATGCTGCTAGGAAGAGCAGGTGAGAGCCATGTGGCTCGGTGGATGGGGCTAGGAAGAGCAGGTGACAGCCACATGACTCGGTGGATGGTTTACAGCTAGGAAGAGCAGGTGACAGCCACATGGCTTGGTGGATGGTATACAGCTAGGAAGAGCAGGTGACAGCAACGTGGCTCGGCGGATGGTATACGGCTAGGAAGAACAGGTGACAGCCACATGGCTCTGCAGAAGCTATGCCGTTAGGAAGAGCAGGTGAGAGCCACATGGCTTGGCGGATGGTATACAGCTAGGAAGACCAGGTGACAGCCTCATGGCTCGGGGGATGGTATACAGCTAGGAAGAGCAGGTGACAACCACATGGCACGGTGGATGGTATACGGCTAGGAATAGCAGGTGACAGCCACGTGGCTCGGCGGATGGTATACGGCTAGGAAGAGCAGGTGACAGCCACATGGCTCTGCGGAAGGTATGCCGCTAGGAAGAGTAGGTGAGAGCCATGTGGCTCGGTTGATGGGGCTAGGAAGAGCAGGTGAAGCCACGTGATTCGGCGGATTGTATATGGCTAGGAAGAGCAGGGGACAGCCACGTGGCTCGGCGGATGGTATACGGCTAGGAATAGCAGGTGACAGCCACGTAGCTCTGCGGAAGGTATGCCGCTAGGAAGAGCAGGTGAGAGCTATGTGGCTCGGCGGATGGTATACGGCTAGGAAGAGCAGGTGACATACACATGGCTCTGCAGAAGCTATGCTGCTAGGAAGAGCAGGTGAGAGCCACATGGCTCGGCGGATGGTATACGGCTAGGAAGACCAGGTGACAGCCTCATGGCTCGGGGGAACGTATACAGCTAGGAAGAGCAGGTGACAGCCACATGGCTTGGTGGATGGTTTACGGCTAGGAAGAGCAGGTGACAGCCACATGGCTCGGTGGATGGTATACAGCTAGGAAGAGCAGGTGAAGCCACGTGATTCGGCGGATTATATATGGCTAGGAAGAGCAGGTGACAGCCACGTGGCTCGGCGGACTACACACCGGTCTGAAGCAGGTTGAACAGGAGCCAGTCTGTGCGGTCGACTCGCAGCGCCTGCAGTGTGGCGTTGTGTTGCCCAGCAGGCAGCCAGGCTCTTGGGGCGGTGTTCTCGAAGTCCAGCTCGGCTCTGGTCGTGTACGTCAGAGGGACCCACCACGAGTACTCGTGGCTGTCAGAACCATCTGCCCGCTGCAGCAGGAACCTCTCCTGTCGGTCAGTCCCACATATCTACTTCAGACGAGCATTTCTCTCTTTCGCATACTATTGGACAATAAAGATTACGGGTAGCCTATTCGCGCTTCAAATAAATGTTTTGAATCAAACCTTTTAAAAATCATACCATGTATGGTGTGCTTGCTTGTTTATTAGATATTTGAAGTATCACAAGAGTTTTATACTTCTGTTAACATAAATGTAGGGGCCTACTGTATTTTTGGTTAAATTGAACTTTTACTTATATGTTATATATAAATTATAAGATTAACTTGTATAATAAATATGAGTAAAATATACAGAAAATTGGTGCGTTGGTAATCCTTAGTAAGAATTAGTTCTTATGCAAAATAATATTAGACTGAGTGCGCACGAATGTGGTGCGTTGTCCCTTTGATGCTATTTTATATCCTTAGTTAAGCTTTGTTTGCATGAGGCGGGGAAATATCCTAAGCTTCGGAAAAGTTGGAAGTAACCGCGAATGGACCATAGACAGATTTTCGTCTTCTGTGCATGTACCCAACATTGACCGAGCCAAACCAAATAAACTGTCAAAGTCAAATGGGCAGCACCGATGAACGTGTTTGTTTATTTCTTAGTTTTCACAAGACAAACACTTTTATACAAAGAAAATATTTTTGCCATTTGAATGTAATCTGAATGTTAGAATAAGTATACAGACATCTCACAGTACTTGTTTACTTAAACACTATTCTAACATAAAATCATTTCCCCAACAAAATACGATATTTAAAACACGTTAAAACCCTTGCTTTGACTCATTAAAAGCGTACTCATTTTTCTATTTCAGATACATAAAAAAATATTACTGCTAGGAGGTAAAACCATTTACAAAAAAAATTACTTCCTAGAATTTTTTCTAACTATATTTGGCGTGAAGAGGTAAATTCCTTAGTGAGAGACTACGTCCTGATACCACTGGGGTTACCATTTGGTAACAGCGGTTGCGTGAGTCTTAATCTCCACTATATATTTGGCATCTTGGTCATCAAAAACTGCAACCACCTTGCTTACAAACATTTTGGTACCATTTATTACTTTGCACACAAAAAATAACTATTACTGCCATTCTGGCAAAAATTCCCAGGTTAGTTATGTGAATAATCTTATATTTCACCGAACTCGGGACGCAAAAATATCCAGAAGGAACCTTAAATGATGGAACTTAGGGCAATGACTGTTCATTAAATAAATGCACGTCGCATCGACACGTGCAGAATTAACTCCGAGCGGGACACACACACCGCTCTCCCCACGGTGCTCTACATTCACCACATGTGGCAATCAGGAATGACGTTCGGTGACGTGGTAAAATGGCCACGAATATTGTCAAATGTTGACAATCAGCTATTACTGTGACGTCACCGAAGGGGTTCGAGGCATTCGACGACAGCAGTCGAGCACCGGTCAGGCGGCTATAGTCCTTCCGCCCAGGCAGGACCTCACCTCCGGCCAGGACACCTCCGACGCCAGCCTGCTGAACCCTCAGCAACCAAGTAGGACGAAGTATTGTCTCCATTTCCCTTTCTCCATTGCGAGGTCGCAAATAAGCTGCTGTATTACGTGACGTGCTGTAGATGTTAGGCACGTAGGCGGACGTGACTTTAGACAATTACATTCACAACCGCACGAGCAGCACAGGCATTTTACAGTCTTTCACTAGAACATTATGGAGCAACCTCCTTACATTCCGCATTTTTCTGAGTCACTAAAATCCTATTCTGGTGAAAGGTGATTTCGGAATAATGCAGGTTTACACGGTCATGTCAGAGATTTTTTGGATCATGTAATTGTTGTTTTTCTACACAGAGGGAGTTTCAAGCTTGTGCCACACTGACATTGGTCTATTGTCGTTTAAGGCACAACGTACACAAGTAGGAAGATATGTGTCTTTCATTATTAAGTGGAAATTATTCACAAATTATACCTAGAGCTCGGAGCACATCAGGAAGCACCTTATAATTATTGTAATTTATCGATCCGCCTCGTAGTTCACGTTCCAGTATGAATTATTGTTAAATATATCATGAAAAATAATATTTGTAGTTTGGTTATGCTGTTTACATCTAAATTATTTGCCTGATGATTAACATTAGCGGAAAACTATACATGTATACATATCGTTATACTGTTTTATCATTGTGATGTTGTGATTCATATCGAAGATAATACATATAACTAATAAGGCTAGTATACAGGGCAATTTTTTTTTCCTTTGCGAGTTTCAAAATGTTACTGAAATTTGCTCCAAAGGTATGGACGTAATATTTTAGAAAGTAGTAGAGCATATTCGCAAAAAAAAATTAATGACATTCCTAAGCCATGTTGCGACATTAAGATCCATTATAAGCGAGGTGACTTAGAAACAAGGCACTACAATTTTATCCAGCTTTTTGGTTAGGCTGGTTTCACTCAGAGTGAAAAACTGTCAAATATGTATTTAAACATTTACTTCATAAAAAAATTATATTTCAAGGAATATTTGAGCTAATTTAAGAACTATCTATGTTATATTGTCCGATATGACTGTAGATAATTCACTTCCATGATTCATGAAAATCACGGCAAATAGTTGAGACTTTAGTGAAGATAAATATGAAGTGGAGATACGGTGCTTCAGAAACAGCGTGCGCGACCAATTCTAAATCGCTAAGTTTAGATCACAAATGAAATAAAATAGCAATTTGCACGTTTTTGACAGTTTTAGTTGAATGTAAAAGTTTGCTTTAAAATAAGGGTGGTATTATAGGCACGTCTTTAGAAGACGGCGTATTTGTTATTAGCAATGACAACAAGAACATGGTAAAGTATTGCGAGGACTTGTTGACCTGGGACACTGTGACGAGGCCGCTGGTGTAGTCCCTGGTGATGGAGAGAAGCGGGTAGCCCATCTGCAGCGTCCACGTGTCCATGACGGTCTTGACGGCAATGGCGCTGTCTCCGCCGTCCTGGTGGAACTGCTCGTCCATCGCCGAGAAGAGGTCGTCCGGCTCCGCGCTGCTGTTGCCCCTGCACACATCCCATACTGCGTCTCATACTCAACTACAGTACTTACTGCACTCTGCAGTACTAGGCATGCTCGAGACACATACATTTGTTCACTGGCAACTGTACCATCACTGACAACTGCACCTTACTGCCAATTGTTCACTGGCAACTGTACCATTACTGGCAACTGCACCATACTCGCAATCGTTCACTGGCAACTGTACCATAAGTGGCAACTGCACCTTACTAGCAATTGTTCACTGGCAACTGTACCATTACTGGCAACTGCACCATACTTTCTCTCTTGACCAGGTTGCGTGCGATTAGTCATCTGTTCTCTCGCAGGTGTTTTATTAGTTCAGATAAATTCAGGACGTGTATAATAAACTCTTGTCTAGTTGCACAAGAAGCTGAAATGTACACGGGTAAGAAGTCTAGCTTGACCTCAGATCAATTCACAAAATTATTTTTTTCCTACTTTCTTTCATTGGTGTTGATTGCTGTCTAATAAAGCGAATTTATCAACCTTGGACGCCATCCTTAATGAATTTCCCTCATTCGCCATTTGTTAGCAGCTCGTTAGTATGGCGGCAGTCCAGGATGAAAATATTTTTAAGTTCTGAAGTAAACGGGGATACAAAAGAAAAACCTCCGTGTAATTGGAACTCCGAGTATACCATGTATTCGAAATGTATATGATTAAGAAAGTCAACTGATTCTTTTTACAAAATATTACACAAATGGCTCTGATATCACTGTGCATGTGAAAAAGATCGTTTTCTTGCCAGTCTATATACAGTTCATATGAGAGAAGATCCTTTTAATGTTTACATTTATACGTGGAATACGGAACACAATAGCCATTCTCATAAATTTTAAAATCTCTTTTTCTAGAATTTTTAAAAATAGCAACCCACATTTTATTTAGCCTGAGTTTATACTTGCACATTTATAAAATATTATTTTATGTTATATATTTACTTAAGTTTTAAAAAAATATTCATCTATATTTGTTTTTGTAAGTGGAATAATTTCCTTAGGAAAAGTAGCATCATTTTTTTTTTGTTATTTTAGCAGTTCAAAGTTATTTCAGTCTTATTAAAAATAACTTAGCTCGTACAATCAAATTTCTGGATGAAGTGAGGCCATTCTCTGATGCAATCTAAGTACGTATTATAGAATTCATATCTGTAATTTAGCATTCGTTATCACTGAGAGGAGTACGGCTTCTATTAAATTATTTACCAATGATTAATCTTTGTTGACAGAAAAAAATATTACCTCACCATTGCTATAGTTTCTATAACATATCCTCTATAAACGGCTTTGCTACAAAGATAACATTTTCGCTTTCAATAGGATGCTTAAAGGTTGGTTCGAATATTTCACTCTGTGGTTCTAAACGTATGTCCAACATTTCTGAAATCATATTCTTGAAAGCTGTTCAACAAGATTGTAGTGTGTATATAGAAAGAAAATATCACTACAAAAATTATAATATTTGGTTTATTCCTTTCAGTTATGGTAAAGGAACCACCAGGATATTTTTAAATAACTGAAGGTTTTCTTTTTATTATGTTCACAAAATTACAGGAATCTTGTAGAGAGTGTATACTTATGGAATTATTTGAAGTTACATATTTGTCTGGATGTGCAATTCTTATGGCAGTGTTAATCACACGAATTAAAAAATAATCTCCTCTTAGTCTAGTGTATAGATTTAATTTTGAAGTTGACAGAATAAGTTTTTCTCTTTGCACAGCCACAGTAGTTTGTATTAATTGTGTTGGTGACAGGTGCAATACATATATGGCCAATTTTTCATTAAACAACTATGATCGAAGATGACATGTAAGCTGCTCCGTTATAAGGGCAAAATATCTTAACAATTTTCGACTGTGTGGGCATAATCCGTTTCAAATTAGCTGCTATTGAATTTGTTGGGTGCTATGCCATATCTCAGGAATAGTTTAACCCAATTACTCAGAGTACGCTGGAGTTGGCTGATGGTCAAGCAACCAGCCTGTAATGGGTGCAAGGTGGGTGGCAGTGTGCGGCGGCAATGCATTCCATCTGCCTGCATCAACTGTTAGTACGTGTGCAAGGAGTATTGCACTGATTGGGTAGTCGTGACTCCATTAATGTCTATTCTCACTCGGTGGAGGCCAGTTGCGGGTGCAGTGTAATGGGTGTAAGGGCAGCTTGAGCAACGAGGTGAGAAATTTATTGACCGGACCACTTCACCCTACTGTGCTTGATCTGGCTTTGGGCATAGTACCCTCGACTAACATGCCCCGGCGGAGTCATCTCGACTTTGGCAACGGGAGGGATTACTCCTACGTATCTCACTGTGGTTACGGTTCGGTTTCTGAAACAGGATAGCTATGCGAATAAATAGCGTAGCGTTACTAAAATCGAGCTCCACCTCCTCGAGAGGTATGGGACGGAAACTCAGTGCTTTCGTACTGTGACTGACAGAGTGAGGACGAATATGAGCTAGTGGTGGCCCGGCTAGTGCACTGGCGATTGTCCAGAGCGAGGTATAGCTGAGTTGTTCAGAGGCTAGATATGTCCCTCTTCTGTGATGATGACCCACGAGCCGATTGCACAGTTCCAAACCATTGCCTGCAGTGGTAGGAGTTCCTGTGAAAGGGCTGTGTGGCATCCAGGACGGGCTGGACTGCCCTGGGTGAAAACTGTGTGCGCATGATATAGTCGTGGGGACTCAGGGCGTCGGCGAGAAGCCCCGGCAGTTGGCCGTGCCGATCATGGGTCGGACTCTGCTTGACATTTGTTGAACCTCCTGCTTGGGAGGAGGTCTGTAGGTGGGTTGTGAGCCTGGAGGGCTCGGAGCTGGTGGTCAGTATCCAGGCTGGAGATGTCGGTGGTGTTTCGTACATATATATAATGTGTGGACGAAAGTGATGGGTCACCATGAATACTATTGGTAGAACGAGTGACGGGTCAACCGTGCTGGTGAATGTTTCGAAGGGTTGACGCTCACCACAGAAGAGACGACTGTATAGTGCGCTTAGTAAAATGACCTGTTCACGAAGCGCGTCCGGAGAGGTTGGATAGGCCTTGGCCTTATCATAGGTCTATCCTTATGTGATGGTGTTGTCAGGTCAGGATGTATCCACGCCTACCAACAGCGAGTGAAAAGGACGTATCTATTTTTGTCAGACGGTATTTAACTGCAGCTGATTAATGCCTGGTGACGAATACAAATGATCGGGGACAGTAGTAATTGCTTGGCTGAATGATACATATCTGGAGTTGATGTTTATTGTTTGTGGAAATGTCTGTGCATACCAAAATAATAAGATCTAGAATGGCGACTCCTGTTATATTCAAAGGGCTCAGATAAGTAAATAGCGATATACCGGCTTCGTTGAACTCATTTCAGAATTATTGTTGGCATTTAATTCAGAATTCACATTACCCTATTTGGAAAATAGTACCATCTGAATAAATAATGCTCCTGCTAATATCACGGGAACTACTCAACGGATCCTTGTTACATTCGGCATACAATTAATGCTCTGGTAGGCCAGATAAACGTATTCATTGTAATATATTCCGTAAACGGAGGTCACTTTGTGACAAGCTGGGAGTGACTTTGTGACACAAAAAAACACATTTAAACATCCCCCTTTTTCAGTGGGATGTTTTAGATATTCAGTGGTGCCAATTTTGAACCACTGAACTTTACAAATAGCCTCTTTTAAATGGAAGGAAATGTAAATAATAGTGAAGAGTACTGTGTCACAAAGTCACCTCCCCCCCCCCC